>JAALXI010000001.1:0-345693 GCA_012977755.1 Fusarium nurragi
TGGAGTTGGAGCCGTTGTTGGAGCAGTCACCATTGGTGCATTCGCCGTTGTTGGAGTTGCTGCCATTGTTGGAGTTGGAGTTGGAGCCGGAGTTGGAGCAGTCGCCGTTGGTGCATTCGCCGTTGTTGGAGTTGCTACCGTTGCTGGAGTTAGAGCCGTTGTTGGAGTTGGAGTTGGAGCCGGAGTTGGAGCAGTCGCCGTTGGTGCATTCGCCGTTGTTGGAGTTGCTACCGTTGTTGGAGTTGCTGCCGTTGTTGGAGTTGCTGCCGTTGTTGGAGTTGCTGCCGTTGTTGGAGTTAGAGCCAGAGTTGTCTCCGTGCTTGCAGACAGTAGGTGTAACGTAGGGGGTAACATCGAAGGGGCTGTAGCCGAGGCAGGTGGTGTACTCAGTCTTGCAGGTCTCAATGTCGTGGCTGTCGGCGGAGCAGCACTCGTTGTAGACAGTGGTGCACTGGACACAGCACTCCTCCTCAGAGCTGGACGAGCTGGAGCTGCTGGAGGTTTCGTTGGAGCATTCACCGTTGGAGCACTCACCGTTGTTGGAGTTGTTAGAGTTGCTACCGTTGTTAGAGTTGCTGCCGTTGTTGGAGTTAGAGCCAGAGTTGTCTCCGTGCTTGCAGACAGTAGGCTTGACGTAAGGGGTAACATCGAAGGGGTTGTATCCGAGGCAGACAGTGTACTCCTCCTTGCAGATCTCAACATCAGCGCCAGCTACCTTGCAGCATGAATCGTAGGTGGTTGTGCATTCAACACAGCACTGCTCAACATCGACCTCAACATCGTAGTTCTCGTGCTCAGAGTTGTCGTAGTTAGAGTTGTAGTAGGACTCGCCGTGCTTGGACTCGTACTCCTTGTAGTAGCTCTCCTCGTGCTTGCACTCAGTGGGCTCGTGGAAGGGGACGATCTCGAAGGGGTTGTAGCCGAGGCAGGTAGAGTAGGTATCCTTGCAGCCAGAGATATCAGCACCAGAGCCAGCGCAGCACTCATCGTAGGTGCTGGTGCACTCAGTGCAGCAGTACTCGGCAGTGTAGTAACCCTCGTGGTAAGAAGAGCTTGAGTGAGAAGACTCGTAGTAGCTGCTGTACTTAGACTCGAAGTAGTGGCTGTCGTACTTGGACTCGTACTCAATGTAGTAGCTCTTCTCGTGCTTGCAGGTGGAGGGCTGAACGAAAGAGGTAGACTCGTAAGGGTTGTAGCCAAGGCAAACAGAGTACTGCTTCTTGCAGATCTCGATATCAGCACCCTCAATGCTGCAGCACTCTTCGTAGACAGTGCTGCACTCGGCGCAGCAGACCTCGGGGGTGAAGCAGCTGCCGGTGCCACACTCGCAAGTGCCGTGGCCGTAGTTAGGCTCGGGCTCGTACTTGCAGATGGTGGGTTCGACGTAGGGGTGGGTGTCGAAGGGGTTGTAGCCCAGGCAGACGGTGTAAGAGCTCTTGCAGACCTCGATGTCGGCGCCGGGAACCTTGCAGCACTCATCGTAGACGGTGGTACACTGGACGCAGCAGACCTCGGGGCTAGCCGTATTGGTAGGCTTGGCCATGGTGGTCATGGTGGTCAGTGTGGAGGTCAAGGTGACCACTTCGGGAGCCTCGGAAGAGGAGACAAACGAAGACGTGACTGAGGTGGGCACGTTCATGCCACCTGAAGTCGAAACATCGGTGGTGGAAGGACCAGGAGTATACTGGGCAAAGCCAGTGGAACTCATGGCCACGGTCAAAAGACCGGGCAGAGTGTACGAGTATCTCATCTTGAGGAAGATCGAGATCAGCAGGGGGGAAAAGAGAGTGACTAAGTTGGATAAAAAGCAAATACGAAAAGAATGAATGTGGAGTGGGTTAATAAAGAGTGGCAGTCGCAACCGGCTTTGAAAGAGTGATGCTGGTTGAGCTGAAGAACATAATTTCGAGAGATGTCCAAGGCCTTCATATACTCGATTTCCCAAGCAGAGACGCCCTTCCAAAAGCTCTTTCTATCCACGCTTCTGAGACATTGCAAGTATCTTTAGAGTCTGGGGAAGGGGTCTTTGGAATTGGGGAAATTTGATATCTTCCCCAGACTATGTGAACAGATTGTAGGGCGCTTCAAGGGGGCGCCCTGCCGCTCAAAGTTTCACCGCCCCAAGGTGCATACCCCTCAGAATGTTTCAAAGTCATATCTTACAGCCTTCATCAAATGACCTGGTGTATGTGTGAAGAATGTTGCAATTCTGGCGCGGAATTGAAAAGGGATACTCTCTAGCTCCCGACTTGGCGTGCTGGAGTTGTTGGTTTTTGATCTGAATCAAAGATACGCTCCCATAGTAGGCCAAGAGTCTCCCGTTGTCTGTTTCTTGGCTCTCAAGGGTCCTCAAGATCTTTCTGAGTGACAGTCTGACCAAGATCGGGGACAAGTGTCTAGTTCACGAGCTGAAGGGTTAAGTGAACACAATGTCTCGGCCCATCGGTCTAGTCCCAGCCGTCTCTCAGCAAACAGCCAATTACGTTTCTGAAATGAGAAAAACTTCATACCTACAGTGGACTCTCACTTGCCGAAGGCCGATGCCCAGACTTTTTGTCTTGCAAGCAGAAGCCATTCAGCGTATAAGCTTTGCCAACCCCCGAAACAAATATCCCGACATACCTTGGCACGGGTGAGGATAGAAAAGGGTTAATTGAGACAAGACCGTTCAATGTCGACAACAGGAGAGATCCTAATTAATTCGAGTTATTCTCTCTGGGAAACCGAGATCAGCAAAGCTTGTTTGAATCGCCGAGTTAGTAGCTCAGCTCGCCAACGGCTGTACGTGGATAATCAGAGACTTCGTTTTCCTTACAGGCATAGGAAGGTATCTTCAATAAGACGGTGTAGACGTATCTCAGCATGCTGCATCACCGCCTACCTGCGGAACTTAGGCCGTAATTTGCGGCGCAAGCAGCCTTTCAAAAGGTCTCAAACGATCCTTGAGAATGTTTCACCACCGCAGGTCCCGGAAAATAAGCACCTATGCATTTTTTTAACCTTGTATCCTTATTCGTCTAGCTCATTGCATACCTGTTTAAATTACCGCCACACAACACGTCTCGCCACCAGAGATGCATGCATCGCATGAATGGCCGACATTTTAATCCTGCATATAAGGAAAGTACCCTGAAGTCTGAAAGTTCGTAATCGGGCGATTCGTTTAAAGAGATAATCGGTTGAAAGGGGTACAACATATATCGGAACTGATTGGGCAAAATAAAGGAGGAATCTATCTCAACGAAAAATAGATTCAGGCGTCAAAGAGGATGTTGAGAGGTAAAGGTCCACATCCCAGTCCAGTAGACGCTTGCCGTACAAAAGACTGCACAGGCTATAACGAACCACTTCGTTCAACCCTAGAGTACCAATTCCACCAGCTGCTTCGATCATATTGATGGCCCCGAGTACGTGTTTTGCGGCCATGGGATGGTTTCCACATATCATCTATGCGTGTTAGTGTTACGCCTTATGATAATACGACACAATAACTTGCCTCATCAAAAGCCAAAACTGTGGTTATCGCTATAGCTTTACGATACAACGGAAGATCGTCCGTAAATATGTATCTCTGAAGAATCTGCAGATAATACAGCTTGTATTCCGCAGCCAATTGCGCATAGTCGTCTAGTAGCCCAACCAGTGACAAATGCCGACAAGCCACAAGCAGGAAACCGCGTAAGATGATGGGATCAGTGGCGACGAAGAACATCCAATGGCTTCTGATATCCATCACCTTATCTTTCAGTCCCCAGACCACGGGGCAATCGGTGATTTGACATGGTAAAACGACTTGAACGTCTGTACCCAGCTTTAGTGTCAAGTTGTAACGGTTCATAGCTTGAGATATCTAGTTGCTAGACTACCGTATACATAGAGTATGGGCAACTCACAGTGGTTGAAGATGAAGTGCTCTCTGGGTGTGAGAAATTGGCGGAAACGGGTAATCCCATCACACTCAAAGTCGCCGGCCAAGGTACGAGGCATTGAATGACTGGTTGATGCCGCCTCGAGACCTTTTGGTGTCTTGGCATCGGCAGTTTGAGAAGAATCATGGGGCTGATAGTCCTGCAGAGTTGGTTGGTCTTTCGTGTACTCGGCCATGCGTTGTCTCCGTGCTCGCGCGTGAGCCACTCGAGCGGCGTGAGAATGGGCTCGTCGCGTCGTCTTGGCTGACACGCGCTGGCCCGGATTAGACAAGATGACGAAATCCATAGTCACTCACACCTGATGTGAAATATTCAGCAGGTTTGATAGGTCTTGAGGTATTATAGGTTTATTCACCAATGTCCAATTGACATGTTGGTTTGTTCATTGAATTGTGCATATGTCAGCAGTCAGCATCAAATCCGCCCCCTCCCACTTCGCCAAGAAGTGCTCCTACTCTATTGAGTCTAGTCGAATCCTTCGCGAGTGGACACCTCTTTCTACATGTGGTACTGAACCTGGTCACCAGCCTCTTTGTAAATATTGTCGAAAGCCGCAGCCAATTCTTCAGGCAATGGACCCTCCTCAATCACGTCAAGGTTCTTCTCGAGCTGCTGCGGGCTAGAAGCGCCGACAATAACAGCGTCTCCATACTCCTTGTTGAGAATACTGTGGTGAGCTGTCCATCGCAGCGCTGCGGAATGACCGGCAATGTTGTACTTGGCTGCCACCACAAGGGCTTTATCCACAGCCGCGTCAATCGTTGGTTTGGCGTACATAGACATGTACAAACTCCCCACCTTAAGCTAGTACACGGACAAGTCAGCTGTCTTTTTCTCAAAGTATTTTACTTAACCACTTACCGACGGATCGAACCGCGACTTGGGTGAGGCTGTCTTGTGGCTCCCAGCAAAAAACCCGCTCGCAGCAGGGCTGTAGGCGTAGAATGACATACCGTGCTTGCGAAGAAGGGGAAAGAGTTCTTTTTCTCCGCTTCGCGCCACTGGATTGTACATGCCTTGATACACACTGGGCTTGACAAACCCGCGCTCTTCACAGATATCAATGGTCTGTTGAACCTCGTCGGCGCGGTAGTTTGAAACACCCCAGGCCTTGATCTTGCCCGCTTTGTAGGCTTGGTCTATGGCCTCAATAGCCGGCTCTTGCGGGTTCTTGCGATCGGCCACATGAAAATAGTAAACGTTGATCTGGTCAATCTTCAGATTCTTGAGCGATGCGTCGATGTCGCGCGAGACACTCTCCTTTGTGTGGCCCTGGAACCAGTTGGCTTTGGTATCAATGATGAATCTGTCGCCTGCGGAGACGGCTCCAAGGCGAGGCTCGGAAGTGCCTGGGGCCTGAGGCGAATACACGGCACCGGTATCAATCTGTTTGTAGCCTCTTTTGGCGAAGACGTCGAGAAAAGCGTTTACTTCATCGGGGGTGTCATAGCGTGCCATACCGTCGATAGAGGTGTCTCCGACCTGTACAGCTTTCCATCAGTTATGAAGTGACGACTGCACCTCGCGATACTCACATTTGCGGCTCCGAGGACCAGTTTGATGGACGATTTCTTGGTGTCTGTCATGGTAGCAACTTCTTAATAGCAGACTCGTAATATGTATTGTGATGAGATGCTGCTGAGGACAAAGATGAGGATGTAATGGAAGTTATCATCGCCAGTTGGCTGTGCTTTATACCTTAACCGGATATGCTAGATTAGCAATCAGAAATAAGTTCTAGATCTGCCAAGACATGCTCATTCCCAATGAAGAAACCCCATGAAGAGAATTGAAGCCTGAGCTCTCGTTCTCACGTGAGTTTTAGACTCAACACTGGACAACGGCGTTGAGTCAAGACGTGCAGTTTCCTAATTCGGTAAGTGCACGACTCGTAAAACGTCATGCACCGTAGCCACTGAAGAAACGGAAATGACAGGTTGCCCAAAATGCTCTAAGAACCGGTTTTCAACTAATAGCAGCGAGACTAATCAATTGAATATTACAAATCGTATACTGGATACGCTGATTGATTACACGTACTGAAGCGATTGAGATTGATGTCTCATGACTACCCTAGGGAGACCGAGTCGCGAAAGCAGCAATCGCTTAGTTATGTCATTTCTGTACATACAAATAAGAGAAAGGTCTAACATACCACATAGATACAAAACGTCCGTTTTCTGAGGTGGTTTAGAGCATCTGATACCATAACGTAATCTCAAGCAGATGCCTGCTAACGATAAAGAAAACAACAGGCATTCGCGAGTGGACAAGTAGAAAGCTAAGTCTATTCGAGGACAAAATTTTTACTGATAGAGATTACTTGTCGTTAAACATCATAACTTCAAATACCTCGTGTAATTGTCTTCCCCAGATACATAAACTTATCCAACATAGTTGGCTTCCATCCAGCCACCGTCTACGTAAATTTCTTGCTTTGTCATAAACTTGCTCTCATCTCCCAGCAAGAAAGCGATAGACGCAGCAATCTCCTCGGGCTTGGAGTATCTCTTGATGATCGATGTCAGGTTGTCGTCCTCTGTCATTGTCCATGTACCTCCACCGTTGGGCAAGTGGAGAGGCTGGCGGATCATATCCGTATCAATGCAACCGCTGGTGAAGGTGTCAGTGTGTGGTACCGGATCCATCGATGACATGACACTTACGGGCACAGAAGGTTGACTCTGATGGGGTTCTTGGGATACTTTGCTCCGCCTTCATACGCAGCAGTTTGGCTCAGCCCACGAATGGCGTTCTTTGAAGCTGCGTATGCGCCCATGTTTCCAGAGGCGTACTTGACTTGCTGACTACCACAATTGACGATACTACCGCCAGGTTTCATGTTCTTCATCTCATATTTGATGCTGTTGAAGGTGCCAATGACATTGACATCGAGCATCTCCTTGAGCTCCTCGAGGTCAAGGTCCTCGATGGGATGAATACTCTTGTTCATCTTGGCTACATATTGTGTCAGCACGATATTTAGCATGCAATAAACGAATAAGTCATCTCACCAGCTACATTAGCAGCACCGTCCAAATCTCCCCATTTGGCAACCGTCCCCTCAATCCACGCCTTCACATCGTCGGGCTTGGTAACGTCTGTAGGAAAATAGATGACCCGATCCTTCACGTCCGGAATATCCTGCTCAATGCCAGCAATGGCCTTCTTCAGGTTCTCCTCAGAAGTTGCCGCCATGGAGACTTTGGCGCCTCGGACAAGCAAATAACGCGAGAGAGCCAGGCCGCTTCCGCGACTAGCGCCAGAGACAGCAATAACCTTGTCTTGAAAAGGGTACGGGTTTGCCATTTTTACAAGTCAAAAAGTAAAACCGAAATCAGAAATAATACTTGCAAGAAATAAAGTGCTGACCGACGCTGTTAAGTGTCAGATTATATAGGCGAATCTGTACGGCGTAAATGGTTCAATGGAGATTTGAGTGATGCGGGGATGTAGAACGGGATTGTTACCCTGGTATTCTTGACTCGTGGATTCTTGGTTGCAAGGAATGAGCTGAGTCGCGCCACCTTTGCTCTTCCCTCGACAGGATATTGCGCCTAACAGGATGCAGGAGACCTTCATGCGATACTCCATCGCTTAGCGACTCTGCAGCGAATATCGTCTCAAAAGGGGGAGCCAGGCTACCAGGGGAGCGTGCCTTGGTATTGGGTCAGTTATCCCTAGGAAACTGTTGTAGAGTTGCACCCTGGCGGAGGGGAAGACGGAAGGATGCAAGACCAAGAAAGCCACCTCAGGGGGTTCAACCAATGCTGGAATTTCATGACATTCGTTCATGCGGACCCAGGACGGGGGAAACAAATTTGATACATTGGAGGCTTGTCTCTTTTTCGTCAGCTGGGATTATGGGGAAGAAAATAAGAGGGGAAAAGTCGTGAGATAAAACAAACTGTATTCTTTATTATCGGCGCCTACGGGAAGCAACGGTTATGTTAACGCCCGGCGGTCCGGTTCGTGATTTTCGGAGCGCTGTTGTATCTAGTACCTGAACTGACCATCCATTAATGGATCGTGGGCATGTCTGCGTGTTTTGAAGAGGGAAAACAGGGGGCTTTGCATGGTTTTACAGGGCTGCTCCGGTGCTCTCTACCCACCTAACTTACCGCTAAAATAATGACATGGATGAGGAAAAGAGTCCCCGGACGAATGAAGAGAGGAATAGAGCTCGGATCACTGCTTGCAAAAGAAAAGAAAACTGACATATCGTCAAGACGGCAGTGAAACTGCGTGGGCTGAAAACTTCCAGACAATCCCTGGTAAAGTGAGAGCGAACTTTGTTATGACGAAGACCAGTCTTCACTGATGCCTTGGAGAGTGCCGATAATGATGGGGCTGTCGTCTCCCTGATGGAAATAAGCATAATCCGTACAATGCCCACAGATCCGAGCAGACGGATGCAAAGCTACAGGGTTCCCTGTTTTCTTATTCACACGGTTGCCTACCGAGAAACACGAGCCTTATTGTTCCTGAGGCAAGCCCCCTTGAAAATGACGGACAAAATAGCACGCTACACAAAAGATCGACACCGCGGTTGAATGATTAACAAAAATCATCTACAACCGAACGTTGTAACGTCTCAAAGAATCCTTCCGTCTTGGCGCGCTGCAAGCGACAGGACGTCCGCTCCTTACCCGACATTTCTGCATTATCTCACTGCCTTAAGACTCATCTTGTAACTGTGGATCGGCAGTCAGGCACATGCAAAACCAATAGAAATAATTGCCGTTTCCTGTCTTTCGATGCCGAGCTTATTACCCCTGAGGATTGTTGCCGTTAGCTCACTGCATGTTTTCCCATGGGGCAGCCTAGCACTTGAAGCGAATAGCATGTGCAGGCCTGCAGATGCTAAAGAAGAAGAAGGAATTCTGCAGTGACTACGAGGCTCTATTGGACGATGAGACAGACAAAAGTGCCCTCATGCTGAAGAGATTACTCTCTCATTCTCTGACCACTTTTCAAACGGTAGCTTAATAACCGTCATAGTGGCAAGTTCTAGGCTCAATCTCCAGGCAAGCAGTCGGGTAGTTCATGCTGTGTGGAATAGCATCCTCCGGGACTATCATCCCCTCGATAGCGGGAGGATGATCCTTGGTGACCTGGAGCAAGTGGAGTCAATCATAACAAGCGACTCTGATGAGCAAAGAAAGCTCCTGACATTATGCCTCGAAACGAGAACAAGGCATACGTATGCAGATCACTTTTCCATACCACAACTTAATTAATAACGCTCTCCCGATAAAATGGACGACTTGATCTGCTGGTGACTCCAAGATTGAGTTACCCCCGCCCAAACCTTCCTCCCCACGATACAACCACATTATAGACTTCAGCTGGAGTGCCTCCAAGTGCCATGGACGACCCGTACATGATGGAGCCGCCCAAGGGGCAGGGCAGGTGGGAAGCTGGTAACCGGGCTACTGCACAGATCATCTTGGGAGCCTGCCTTTTTACGCTGGCGACGATTGTCTATGGAATGCGGATGTTGACGAGAGTACGGCTTTTGAAGAATCCCCTTCGTCTCGATGACTGCAAGTTGAGCACCCTTTCCCTGGTGAAGTTACTTGAGCTGACGTGGTATCTAGTCCTCACTGGCGCTTCTCTGATAGCCTGCTGGGTATTCTACGGTTGCACGATGGGCAGTAAGTCAGTCTATTTCCATCAACTCATGTAATGCTGACACAAACAGTGGTTGCCCAGGGTGGTTGTGCTACCAACTTCTGGCAGGTCAAACAATCGGCCTATGAAGCATTACTCAAGGTACGCCAGCTCCCATCCCGCACCTCGCTCCATCACTCTAACCTCTCCCAGTGGACAATTCCCGTCAACATCTTCTACATGCTCGCATCCGACCTCGCCAAGGTATCTCTTCTCTTCTTCTACCTACGTCTATCCCCCGAGCGAAATTTCCGCATAGTCATCTACGTCTTGATTAGTCTCTTCGGCCTATACGCCCTCATCTACGCCATGATCAGCCTTTTTGGCTGCCAGCCTATCAACGCTTCCTGGGACCTTGCTGCCCAGGCGACAGGTAAATGCGTAGACAAGTTCGGCTTCTTCTTGGCTGCATCGATCGCCAATGTTGTCATGGACTTGGTCATTCTGCTTCTTCCATTGCGTATTGTTATCCCACTGCAAATTCCGAGACGTCAAAAGATGTCGCTCTTGTTTCTCTTCACTACGGGTGGCTTGTAAGTAACAGCTCATTAAGCCGGTATGGATCATGCTAAACCCTATAGTGTCATCATAGTCGCCACCTACAACTGTATCCTCACCGTCAAGCTATTCAGTAGTCCGAACTACACATGGGGTCTAGCATATGAACTCTGCTGGATGTACGCCGAGTTGACCGGCTGTATCGTCTGCGCGTCTGCCAGTTCCCTTAAGCCCTTCTTCAAGCGAATCCTCCCGAGTCTCTTCAGCAGCCATGGCGCAAGCTATGGTGGTCCATCCGGAGTCACAGGCGGATCGCATGCCATCAAAAGCAGCAGGAGACAACTCAGCCGCAAGCAGGGAGATGCTATCGAACTTCAATCAGGAGACGACTCTGAGTCGGGGACGAAAGTAACCGACGATGACGAGGCTACTCTTTGGCCGAAGCCTCAACAAAGTTTCGATCATGGTACCCACAAAGTTTTGGTCTCTGCCCCTGGGGGGGCTTCTGGTGGTGGACCAGGAAGAAACACCTCTAGATATGGCAAGAAGGGTAAGCCAGAAGGAATTGAGATCGTTTCGACAACCGAGATTATGTACAGTCCTAGATAGGATCTCTTGGCATTTTTAATAGACTCATTTGTCCTTGAGGTTTGTGACGAAGACTGTCAGGCCAATCAGGTCCTATACAAGTTTATGGCCAAAGACAAGTGAGGGTGTTTACCATACATCGACTACTACAAGAAGACCGTGCTTTTGAAATACCTAGAGACCAGTCCAGAAGAAGCTCTTGTGCAAAGCAAAGCTTTCCCGTGCAATCTCATTCCTCGGGTTCGAGCTGGAAGCGAGTATCAGGGTGTACTTTCCAGCTTCGGCCTTCCACTTAGACGCCTCCTGTGACCAGAAAGACAGCGAGTACTTATCGAGCGTGAGCTCAACATTCTTAGTCTCCTTAATTTCCAAGTACACTTTGGTGAAAGCCTTCAGCTCCCTCATTGGCCGCTGCAGAGAACTGTCTTCTTGGCGAATGTAGAGCTGAACAACTTCTGCTCCTGCAAAAGGGCCGCTGTTTTTGATGTCAACCGTGACATGCATCTCGTGATCAACAGCAGATGCAAACTCCTTAGGAACCGCAAGGCCTGAATATTCGAAGTTGGAGTATGAGAGGCCGTGACCGAAATAGAAGAGAGGCTCTCGGTCAACCATTTCGTAGTATCTGTGGCCGATGAAGACTCCCTCTCCGTACACGATATCATAGTCGGCCTTGGAAAATGTGAGGTAGGCCGGGGTGTGCTTGATAGACTTGGGAAATGTCAGAGACAGTCTTCCAGAAGGATTGACTTTGCCAAAGAGAACATCGGCCATTCCATGGCCTGTTTCTTGGCCGCCGAACCAGGCATGAAGCTGTGTTGCAGCTTGCGACTCCCAGGGCATCTCGATTGGCAGTCCTGATTGTGTAATGATTATCTAAGACTACGTTAGTGGATGAGACTTCTTGATATTCTGGCTAAAGAATGGTCAGCTTACAGCATCGGGATTGGCCTTCAAGACAGCCCCAATCATTTCGTCCACCCGGCCTGGCAGGTTCAAGTGCTTTCGATCACTGCCTTCGTACTCATAGTCTGAGGAAAGGCCTGTGATGACAATAGGAACATCAACATTCCTGGCAAGCTCCACAGCATCTGTAATGCCCTGGTCTTCATCGAAGACCTCGTAGACGCCAACGCGTCCGGTGAGTGTCAGTGCAGTACCAACGCCACCAGTCAGATTTTCGTTGACTTGGAGGACCTCAAGATCTAGAACTTGGCCCTTTTCGAAATCTGCCTCGTAGAATCGTTCCATGGAGACGCGGTTGAAGCAAGGCGTTGAGTCTGTTTTAGGGGGCTGGCTCGTCCACAGATCGATGGCTTCTTTTCCATCAATGATCAACTTGCCCTTTCCTGAAGTACTGAAGCCGAACTTGAGTCGTGCTGATTCTTGGATTGTGTACGTTGCCGTAGCTCTAACAAAGTACTTGGTTGGGATTGTCGAGTGATAGCTCTCAGGAACATCGACCAATTGCTTCTCTGCAGTAGTCGAGACAATCGCTTTAGCGTCTGGTTTCTCCTCTGGGTTGTCACCAAAGATCTCCACAAACCAGCCTTCTGTCTCCGAGTCTGGGGCCTTGTGGCCCTTGATGAGCGGACTGAAACGGAAAGCTAGTCTCGACATTAGCAAGATTGAACCCAGGCCGTATTTCTGTGGTTAGACTTACAATTGCAGCCTGGGGTATACGAAAGGTTTTCCACTCCCACAACCTCCTTGATGGCCTCATACGGGGTAATGCCATAGTAAGGCTCGACCTCGGCACTTCCACCTCCACACAGAGCAGGGTTTTTGACATGATCTCCAATGAGGCCGAATTTTAGATTCTTGGGATTCTTGATCGGTAACCTGCCATTGTTGTTCTTCAGCAGCACCACTGACTCGGCGACTAGTTGTCTGATCAAAGTACGCTGTTCGGGGGTGTCAGAGCGAGGAGCGTCGCCAGATGACTCTCCAGCTTTGACCTGGTTGACGAGGTTCAAAACCTTCTCGACGGATTGATCCACTGTTGCTTTGGATACCTTGCGAGAATTGACAGCAATGCTCAGGCACTTTCCTCTCCAGTCGGTTGGACCAGGCATCTCGAGGTCTAAGCCCGCGTTGATGGCTTCTGATGTGCTATAAGTACCGAACCAGTCACTCATGACAAGACCTTTGAACCCCCACTCTTCACGGAGAATTGTTTTCATCAGTAGAGGATCCTCACTCACGTGAACGCCATTGATCTTGTTATATGAGGTCATGATGGTCCAAGGGTCTGACCCTCGGAGTGCAAGCTGAAAAGGCAACAGATGGACTTCTCGAAGAGTCCGTTCAGTCATAACAACATTATCCTCAATACTGTTGTCAGACTGGTCGTGAGCTGCATAGTGCTTCACACTTGTCGCCACGCCCTGTTCCTGGACGCCGTTGATATAGTGCGCACCCAAGGTACCACTGAGAAACGGGTCCTCGCCAAAGGCTTCAAAACCACGGCCAATTAATGGTGAGCGCTGGAGACAAAGTGTAGGCGCCAGCAAGACGTGCACGCCACGGTATTTTGCTTCTTCACCAAGAAGGCTACCGACTTTGTGCATAAGCTCTGCGTTGAAGGTAGCACCCATTGCCGTAGCTGATGGCAGCATGGGACTGGGCATCTGTTGGCCTGTGTTATTCAGTGGGTTCATGCTTAAAACTGAGGGGGAACTGACGCGAGTGAACGACCGCCGACCTCGAATTCCGTGAGGGCCATCTGAAGTCTGTTTTCTGTCAGCTGCGCCTTTTTATCACGGATAATATCAGTCAGACTTACAATAAGAGCAGGAATTCCATGGCGCTCAAGACCTGTCATCCGGAACGATCCTTGACCCGCGAGAAGCTCTACCTTCTCATCTAGCGTGAGCTGGCTCAAAAGAGCTTCAACATCCACAAAATCCGCGTCAGCCATTGTTTCCGAAGCTTCCTGTAAGACGAATGAGAATAGTTGGAAGAGGTTTGGAAAGAGCGAGCAATTAACGCTCAAACTTGGTCTATTGGGACCGCGTAATAGCGGATTCAAGGATTTAGCCGTCGGCACTTCGGGCCGCTAGGGATATCCCCTCATATTTTGTAATTGTTGGCATGCTTGGCACTCACGATCGTCGCTGTCAGCGGCTAGCTAACGTCGTGTTTATTGCGGAGACTCCGCCCGTGGCTGAATAATCGTGAATATTTGCTGTGGTGACTTATCTGCACCATGACAATAAGTGGGATTGTACCAGTATGGGCCGGTTGTTAATGTTGCAGTCGCAAGCTAAGTATCTTAATCTACAAAGACCCTTCGATATCTCTGCCATTGTCAAACTTGACTTAGGCAGGCTTTTGTCCAATAATAATCTTGGTTCGGAAAATCGCACCCTGCCTCTTGACTTCCTTCTCAAATCTCTCAGGCAAATTCTCGTACGTGGATTCCGGAATATTGGCTTTGAACACTGCAGCTGTCAGACACTAAATCTTCCACGAGGTCAATTTGTACTTACTCTTGGCACCCTGGATGATGTTTGGGATGGTCATGACGAAAGCCTGCCGTGACATTTCGGCAAGTTCATCGTCGTCCAACAGCTTACCCGTAGGCAGATGAATGGTTTCAGAAGATGCGTTCACGAGACCTGCAGCCTCGAATGCGCTGGGCAGTTTGCTGACAAAGTCCGAGCCCATGCCCATAGCATCAAACATTCCTCCAAAGACGGTGTTGACGTCTTTCCAGGCTGGACCTGCATCAGATCTGCCATCCAGGCTAAAGTCCAGCTCATGTACCTGCAACCAGCCTCCTGGGACGACAGTAGCTTTTCACTGTAAGTTACTATGTCTCATGCCAAGCTTAAGCTGCAAACACTTACCAACAAGATGTTCAACTGCTTTCTGATAGCCGACCTTCCCGGCAGCAGCCATGACATATCGCATGTGCGTCAGGTCAAAGGCCTCAGCAAGCCCCTTGCTGGGCGGTTCGTTGATATCGTAGAGCTCATATCTAATACTGCTGTCGGAATCGGGAAAGAAGCTGTCCTCGATATCCACGCAGACAAGTCGGGCAGATGAAGATATTTGCTTCTGCAAGTCTCGAAGCAGGGCTCCTGTATTCTAATTAGCCAAGCAGGCTACTTAATCAACGTATATGCCTTACCATCTGCACCTCCGACATCAAGAACCTTCAGACCCTCTTTGTCTAGTGGCACCGGAGCGAAAACAATCTTGTTCTTAAGGACATGGTTAATCCAGGTGTGTTGCTTTTGAAGTCGTTCTACTTCGCTGCTGATGGTAAAAGGATATTGGGGTTTGTCCTTCGAAGTCATTTTCAGAGAGGTTGTGGATGGATGGGGGAAGATAGAAATAGAACAAGTATGGCTGGAGCTGAAGTTATCAAATGACTAAAGAATGAATGATGTTGGTTGATCTATTTTCACAAAGGAAAGGAAGGAAGCATGATCTTATATACATGCCGTGGGGCAACGTATAAAGCCCTATGTCAGACTAGAACCTATCACTCTCGTTGAACAAACCCTTATTCTACCGACGTGCCCCATTCTATGATTACGGTCTGTCTGTGAAGCTGGCTCGGCCACTTACAGAATTGCCCTCGGCAACATTTCTATCTGACGCTCAACCCCTTCGCCCTTGCAACGTACATGGTGAGAATACGAAATCCCAAGGGGTTGATTACACTTAGCGCCAAGTGGAACTGCCCAAGAACCAACGAGATGAGTTCTTAGCTGTCACTCGGTATTTTGTATCACCATTCGATGACTCGGGAATGCCCGATTGGTATCTAGTCTTGAGAAACCTGGTATCGGAGAGATAAACCAATCTTACATAAGAGTAAGCTGAAAAGTATCCGGATCGTGTGTTAACCGCACTGAGTCTAGGTGCTTGAAAAATAAGCTTATGGGGAATATTCTTTTGTCTCAATCAAGCAAATAAATTAAATAGAGTCGCCACAATCGGTCTTATATTGGGCCTTTCCAAGTAGTAGGGCTTTTGCATATCAGGCTGGCGTACCATTAAACGTTTGGCCACTCTATGGCATATAATTTTATATTCATGTCAAAAGGCGACCTGTCTTTGACAAAGCAAAGCATTATCAGAAGGCAAACTCACGGTGCAGGCCATCATGCACGTGTCAGCATCTACAAGGTCCCCAGTAATTCCACGTAATCCCGAAGCATGTCAGTGGCAGAATAAGCATTCTTAGTCGCAACTGAAGCAGCTTATATCGATTCGATTATTATACAATGCAGACCACATAAAATCCGATGTGCAAGCTTGGAACATGCCAATACTAGAGTCTGGGTAGCTATTTGAGATATGTTTGCCAACCTGGAAATACAGATATCCGAGAAAGTTGTGGCTCAGACAGAATGTCAGGCATAACGCTACTCTTATCTCACGCATGTAATTATTCACCCTTATTTATCGCGAAGTGGGTGAGGATATTACAAAACAACAAAATCGACCTTCTGACTTACACTGTGGTAGGGGAGGTTTGGAGATTTGATAACCTTGTTTGAATATCCCGGCGAGATAGATCAAGATTAAACATGAAAAAGTAAAATACTACTAGAGGATATATTTATACATAGGTAGATTCTGGCACATGGGAAGAGCACGTGGGACGGAATCACAAAAAGGAGGTTGTGTATAACGGTGTAATAATGAAAAGATTAGATTGATCTCTGTAATGCCCAAAGCCATCTACAACGTATGGTCCATCGGCATATACAGTCTAAAACATGTGGTGCATCATCCGCTTCCACGCAGGTCCATTAGCCAGCTGCGTTCGGTAAGCATTGATGGCATCCCAATCGTGCTCACGGCGACCGGTGTCGATATCAATCTCGGTAATCTTCCTCCAACCTTCTCTCTTCCAGATATAGCCAATGATGTAGAAGACGATAACCACAGGCATAGCCAGGTACGACTGGAAAAATCCCTCTGCGGTACCGAGAGATCCGTCGATGTTGGTGATAGCAGTGTAGAATTGCGCGATGAGAACAATGACAATCAGAATAAGGCCCAGCCAGGAGCCGTAGACTCCAAAGACATGCTTGAATGGAATCTCTTCGAGAGTGTGACCGTGATACTTCCAGGCGTGTCGGAATCGAATATGGCAAAGGCAGATGGAGCCCCAAGTAAACAAAGCGGCCAGACCAGAAAGAGCCTGCAGCCAGACAAAGACGGTGGTTCCCTCGCCGTCAACACTGATGTAACCAAGAGCACCAATGGCAATAATAGAGACGACGGCAGGGAGAGGGCGTCCCGACTTGTCGATGAATGAGAAGAACTTAGGGGCGTAGCCTTGTTGAGCAAGAGCAACCAGGGTTCGGCTACCACCGTAAACACAGGATACACCAATGGAGAGAACGGAAACCAGGATAATGACGTTCATGAAGGAATCGTATCCCTTGAGGCCAGCGTTCGAGGCAGCGATAACGAAGGGTGAGGCGCTGGGGTTGTTGTTTCCGGCATTGAGAAGTCTCTTATCGGTAGAATCAACCAGGAAGCCGACAAGGAGAAGACCAACAACGTAGAAGAGGGTGATTCGCCAGAAAACCTGCTTAATAGCGGTGGGGAGGGCCTTGGCTGGGTTCTGGGCTTCAGCAGCAGCGAGACCAACAAGCTCTGTTCCACTGAAGGAGAAAGCGGCAGTGACGAACACACCTGCCGAATATTAGACACGTAAACGCTGCAAGGTAGCAGACGATGACTTACCGCAGAATCCTCGGAAACCGTGCTGGAAAGCGCCAGGGTCGTACCAAAGCTTGGCTCCCCAGTACTTGTCGTAGATGCCGTTGCTGGGACCTCCTCCACAGACAAGGACAACGGCGACAATCATGAAGATAACAGTGGCGGACAGTTTGAGAAGTGCGGCCCAGAACTCTTCCTCGGCATAACCCAGAGTTCCGAAGATATTGACGAGAATAATGACAGCAAGGAACACCTATACCCGTTAGCGACAAACTCATGGTGAACATAGGATGCTTCAGCTTACGCTGACCCAGATAGCCACGCTGGTATCCGGTGCCCAGTATTGGATCACAGTGCCGCAGACTGTCAATTCGAGAGGAAGAACAAAAGCCCATTGCATAACGTAGTTCCAACCCATGGCGAAACCCCAGGACGGATCAACGAATCGGTTAGCATAGCTAGTAGAGTCGTTAGTGTTGATCTTGGTTCGGAGGAAATAATACTTACGTGTAGAAACCACCCGACACAGGATACATAACAGCGAGTTCACCAAGGGCATAGACGACGTTGAATATCATGACACCCATGATCAAGAAACCAATGGTCAATGAGCCAGGGCCACCAGTTTGCAGAGCACCACCACTACCGACGAAGAAACCAGCTCCGATACTGCAAGCGTGTTAGCGCACCACATCGACATCTGCACGTCGTCATTTAGCACGCGGCATTAAGCCGGCATTGCACAATGACGAAAGAACCAAGTACTGACCTGCCACCAATAGCGATCATGTTGAGATGGCGAGGCTTCATATCCCGCGACAACTCAGCGGTGCCCTTTGAGTAATCCTCGTGGGGGCCAAACGATGCGGGCGTAAGCCCATTGCGCAGCGCCCACGACTGTTTCGGGCTGCTGATGGCTTCAGTGGTGCCCTGCTTCTCGTCATATCGCGGGGAGCCATCCTGAGCCTCGAGGGCTTCGTGTTTGGGGTGGATTTCGGAAGCCATGGTTAAGGAGTGTTTCTCCTCGGTAAGAATCAAGCCAAAGTCACTGTATTCTCAGGTGGGACAGTCGGAGGGAAACCAGTGTCGCAGGAACTAAGCGCGGAGGAATGGCACATATATACGATGCCACTCTCACCTATCCTGGACCAAAGGGGGAAAGCTCTGAACGATACGCCTAATTGAAATGCGGAAGGTGCTTCTGAAGGAAGGATGCAGATAGAAACGTAACATGGTGTATATTGGCAGCGGGCTTTCATTGTAGGAATTGTTGGTTGGTCGTCCTGGGGGCGAACCCTCTAATCTTACGGATAAAGCGGCATGTCTCATCTGGGGCAACAGTGGACACTCAAGCCACTAAAAAAGCTTGGACTTCGCCTGTCCTGGAGCTATCAGGACGCCGCTGGCTCGCATGCTCTGGTAGTGCGAGCATACGCCACGTCCCGTAGTACCCTGCTTCGATAGCTGTGCTGTCAGCAGTTGAAGGCTTTGACGTGACGCTGTGGCTTTTATAACCGACCATTACGTCGAGCCGTTTGTTCTCGGCCGAAAGCATTCCAGCAAAGTCTGCGCAAACTCCAACGCAACAAGATCATGCTCAGCTCCCCGCGTCACAATATCTGCAGTCGACATAAGGTGCAGCAAAGAGCTCGTGCGGAGTCTGGGGAAAGTGGCATCTTTTGAGGAATCTATTTGTCATAGATTCAAGTACCCCGGAATATCTCTGATCTGCGCAACAAATGGCGTATCGCTTGGATGATTGGTCTTTGTGTCCCCGGGGCCGAGCTAGCCGGTACGTTCTTATCAAGCCCCCGCCGATCCCGGGCCCAACATACGATGGGAAATCAGGAAGAGACTGGATTTAATTGGGCCGAGACATTGTTATCTGTTTAGCGGGTGATACGAATGGGGATTGTTTATGGTAGGACCGAGTTTGACTTGTGTGTCATGGGGGTGGAATGGGATGCAATCATGCTTAGAGTTTGCCTCTTCCTTTCCAATCTGAGGTCAGAAACAGGCGGGACAAAAGGACATGCCAGGGTGTTCAATTTGAGGCGTTGTTGTCATGAAGCCAGCCAGGAAAGGTTGTCTACATGAGTTATCGCAAGGGTTGAAGTTGATGAAACCATTGTCCAGGTCGTCGGGACATTTCCAGGACTAAAGCCGTGATTGATCTCTTGGCGTGGTCTTGGAAGGCTGTTAACAGCTTGGCATCTACGATGGCCTACCTTGGCGTGGAGCCCAGGGAAAAGACCAGGTGACACAGCGAGACGCGTACCCTAGCAACCGTTTAGGAAGCTGTTAAGATACGGCTTTGTGGTAGGTGACTTTGGCTTTGACCAACCGTCCTCCTATTCCGGCTGATAAAAGTCAATTGCTGTTAAACATGTCACTGACCAAACGTGAAAAAAAAATTATTAAAAAAACATAAAATAAAAAAAGCTTTGCCACGCGAAGGCACTGTGTCGCGGACTAACCTAAAAGAGCGCTCAAGCTGTCAAGCCCTGTCCGTAGCACCAAATGCTTTGCCATCAACAAGGTCGTTCGAGTCGTCAGATCGACTTCAAAGAGCGACCGGCATTGTAGGCGAGGTCATGCAACAGCAGCCTGACGCAATGAAGACGCCTTTGGCTTGCATAAGTTCACCACCCATCTCAGCAGCAGACTCAGCTGTCGCGTGCACCTCGTTCAACAGCCGAAACAAGAAAACAAATCCATGACGTAGTCTAACTGGCCCCCCTCACGGCTCGAGCCAATGGCTAAAAATTAGTGTTCCGCAGTCACGGAATATCTCCTCGATCTATTGTTTATGTGCAATGATATATGCTTAAAACATTGCTTATTTGAACGTATCAATAGTAATGCTGAATGTCACCCACTCTTCCCCTTCTATCTATGCTTCATTCACTATCTGTAAGTTTCAGAACTGCCTTCTCAGCCGAGAAATTTCCCTCCTTGCCAAGACGAAATCCTTCAAAAACATCCTCAAGAGTTCCCGCATCTCTAGCAGGATTCAGCTCTGAATCAACCCTCTCCGACATCCCAGCCACCAGCCGTAGATTTCTTTCCTAAGCAATCTTCTTATTGGGTGTCGGAGGGCCGGCATTGGCGAACATGGCATACTATTCTCCCAAAGCTCTGCCAAAGACAGTAAAAGCCATCATAGATTCCGCCTTCGCATAAGGGTTGATGGCATGAAGTGAGTCTTTATCGACAGGCGACAGGGCTATCAGTTTTGCTCCCTTGCTACGTGTCAAAGAAGTAATGACTTTCTTTTGGAGAACCCAAGCCTGCGATGATGTCAAGTGCATATTTCGGCTTGCCTCGAGTAATCTCCTTGACCTGATCGACCCAGTCGTTATCGCGGTAATCCATTGTGGCTTCCGCTCTCAGTCGCTTAAGAAGATCATGGTTTTTGGGAGAAGCCATAGCAATGACCCGAACGTTGCTTAGTTTGCCCAGCTGAACAGCGTATAGCCCGACACTTGTAGACGCCGAGGTTATCTGGAACTGCAAAGACAAGCATTGTCTCAATATTCATAAACTCGGCGAAAGAGCCAATGCCCTCATCGTTAACTCCGCGGGCACTTTCGAAGAAGCTAAAGGCATGCGTTGGAAGAAGGGCCAAAGATTTAGCGGCTGGATTCACGAAGTCGCTGCCAGTAATAAGACCTGGTGATACTGGCCCATTTTATCACATCACCTCCGACGCGCTTCCAGTCTCCTGGGTTCACAGCTGCATAATGGATTTTAACAAGAATCTCTCTATCGTAGAGTATTGGAACAGAAACGAACTGGGTGGATCCGGCGCCTTGGCCGTCTGTCACGAAAACTCTCATGGTAGCCATTTTGGTCACTGAGTAGGGTATTTCCGTATATACTAACTGGTGAATGGTATAGTCCGATTGATCAGAGAAAGACTTTAAAATATGACGCAAGCGATAAAGACTATTCAAACTCGGGTCTCGCTCTCATAATTAATAAGCGATTGATAGACGAGTTGAGAAGCAACGTAACAGATCAGCAAACATCGTTCTATGTGCTCTGGCCTGGACGGATGGTTTGGGATCCCAGTAAGTTGAAGAGGCTCATAAGAACGACACTTAACCACTAACTTTACTGTTAGTTCTGAACGGTGAATGCAAGTGCGCAAGGAAGAGACGAAGTTAGGGAAGTGTGTAAAAATGATTCATTAACATGTATATATCATCGATCGTTATATGCAATAGTGAGCTGCCCATACAAGACCTTTCCCGAACCAGTGGCTCCTCTGCCCTGTCGGAAATCCAGCATCACTGTATCTCAATGAGATTATCCTATCCAAACACAAACACAAATGGAACCCGCCAAAGACATAGGAGATCTTGAAAGTCATGTCATAATTTAAAGACGCGCAGAGAAACTGGCCTGGGGGTCCTGGCCATATGCGCTCTTCTCTGGCTGGTAGAAAGGCAGCGACGTAACAGTGGCCTTGATGCGCTTGCCAAAGTACTCAATCTCGACCTTGTCGCCCTCGAGAACATCCTTGGGCAAGTATGCATAGGCAATAGGCTTCCGGATACTGTAGCCAAATGCAGCACTGGTGATGTATCCCACTGGTCGGCCCTTGACAAACACAGGTTCCTTACCAAGAACGACTGATCGACCATCGTCAATAGTAAGACCTCGGATTCGCCGGGCAACCTTCTCGCTAGACCGGCCTTTGAGAGCATTGTAGCCAACGTAGCCGTCCTTCCCAGGCTGGAGGGCGAATTCTAAGCCAGCCTCGTAAGGGTCGTACTCAGAGGTCATGTCGATACCCCATGATCGGAAACCCTTCTCGATGCGGAGAGAATTGAAGGTGCTTCGACCAGCGGCGATGACTCCATAAGGCTGGCCACCCTGCCATAGGGCATCCCATAATCTCAGACCGTTATCGGCACTTGTGTATATCTCGTAACCTTCCTCACCAATGTATGAGAATCGAGTAGCAATCACTGGAATGCCCGAGATTTCAGCCTTCTTGACAGTGAGGTAGGGGAACGCTCTGTCTGAAAAGTCATCCTTGCTGACAAGTTTGATGAGATCCTTGGCTAGAGGTCCCCAAACTCCAACACTCGCTAGACCACCTGTGATGTCGCGAACCTGGACTGCTCGATGAGGATTGGCCTTTGTCTGGACCTTCGCCTCGCGAGTAAAGTAATGCAGATCAACAGGCCCATTTACGCCGAGATGGAATAGATCGTCTCCGAGTCGGGAGACAAAGATATCACTCTTAATACCGCCATGAGTATCCAGTAGGAGAGTAAATGTCACTTTCCCAACCTTGCCAGCAACATTACCCGTTGTCAATCGCTGCAACAACTCAGCAGCACCAGGACCAGTCACTTCCAGTCGACGAATAGGAGTCTGATCGTACAAAGCGACACCAGTCCTCGTCTTCCACGCCTCAACCGCAGAGATGGGCGAGTAGAACCTAGAAGACCAAGCATCTCGCTCAACAGGCTTCCAATTCTCAGGCAAGTCCTTGAGAAGCTTCTCGTTGGCTCCGAAGTAGTGAGGACGCTCCCAGCCACCAGCCTCGAGAAAATAGGCGCCGAGCTCTTGTTGGCGCTGGTGGAAGGGGCTGACGCGGAGGTTTCTGGGTGAGTCTTTGGGCTGGAGGGGATGCCGTATGTCGTACACCTCGACAAACTGCTGAGATGCAGTCTCGGTGACATATGATGGAGAAAGCTGGACCTGCTCGAAGCGAGACAGCTCACACTCGGATAGATCGATCTCGGCTCGTCCTGTGGTCAAGACCTGGGCGAGGGCTCGGGCAACGCCAGCAGAATGGGTCACCCAGACAGCCTCGGCGACGTAGAAGTTATCAAAGTTGGGAGCTTGGCCAACAAGAGGTCCTCCGTCGGGGGTGAAGGACATGATGCCGTTGAAACCGTGATCGATCTCGGTCTCGCGCAGAGCAGGAAGAATCTCCTGGCTCAACTTCCAGCCAGGCTCGAAATCCTTGCGAGTAAATTTTAGACTGGAAGGCATGTTCTTGTAGTCGACATTCTTGGGGGTCTCGCCCAGCGAGGCTGCGACAACGGGCATTGGCCTGTGGCCGTAGTATCCAATACCGTAGTGGTCACCGTGCTCTCTGTAGTACAGATCCTGATCTTGATGCCGAAGAATGGGAAGTTGAGCACCGTTGGGCTCTTCGTTCTTGCCCTTCTGACCAGGGACTGAGGTTGTATGGACATATTGGTGAGCCATCGGTGTCAGGGGGACAGGCAAGCCAACCATGGCTCCAACCTCAACACCCCAGAGTCCGGCGCATGAGATGACAATATCTGCTGTGAAAGTTCCATTCTTTGTGTTAACGGCAGAAACGTGGCCGTCGGCGTGGTCGATGGATGTGACCACTGTTGATCCGTGGTACTTCACACCAGCCGCTCGCGTTCGCTCAATGAGCTTTGCTTGCGCGTCACGAGCCAGGGCAAGACCATCGGTAGGAATGTGAAGTCCGCCAAGGACCTTCTCCTTATTCAGCAGGGGATATATCTCGAGACATTTCTCAGCACTGATGAGATTCGCCTCGAGGCCCCAGGAATAAGCATAGCCCCTTTTCCGCTTGAGTTCCTCCATTCGTGCAGGAGTTGTGGCGATTTCTAGTCCGCCAACCTGGTTGAAGCTGCCTAGTGAGAGCAGCTTTTCAACTGTGTAGGTGGCGAATTTGGTCATGGTCTTTGATGTGTTTGTCTGGAATATTAGGCCTGGGGCGTGGGAGGTTGAGCCACCGGGCATGTCTAGAGGTCCCTGGTCGAGGACCGTGATGTCGGTCCAGCCGCGCTCGACCAGCTCGTCAGCGACATTGACACCGACTATGCCAGCGCCAATGATGAGGACCCGTGGTGAGGGTGCCATGACTTTCGATGTGTGATGTGAAATAGGTTTCCAGGTAGAGAAGTGAGATGGGTTTCCAACACAACAGCTTCTATTGGCAAAGGTTCCAGTCGAAATATATCTTGATACCAACAGTCCACTCCTCTACATCATGATCAAACTCTCAAGTATCTTGTCACTATGTCATTATTGCGATAAGGCAACTAACATGAGAGACTCCGGTTGCGGAAGCGCTCACGTGATCGGTGTTGAAGAGCAGATTTGCCGTGATGGAGGGCGTGTGTTTATGGTGTCGCTGTATTCTAAGCTTTTGGCATGCGGGGAGCAGAGATAACGGGACAATCTAGATCTATTATGGTCGCCTGTTCATATTCGACCGGGCATCAAGTGCCGGCGAACACATCATGAGCCCGTGCCAAGATGATAGGACCCGTGATAGCGCAGCAGGGTCCGTGATGGCGAGAGGTAATACACGCGGCGTTGCATATTGCAGCGAAGCAACGGCTAGTTACCAATGCGCCAGATATGCATTGTAATTAGTTTCTTAATTGAGGAAGACGCTCGGATGGGGTTGCAAGGGCCGTGGAGTCCAAAGTGCAAATCAGGTGGAGACGGACCTCTCTGAGCTAACGACGTTTTGACTCTCGCAAGCAAGAACACCGAAAGCCTCTGGTCATGGGACCTTTTGCGGCAGAGTCACATTTCACGATACCTTCACTTTGACCGTGGTCTTTTGTCTTCGTCTCCGCAATCTGGAGGCTAGTTTCAGGCCTTCATCTCTGTACGCTCTGGACTCTTGGACTAATTGATCTGAAGTGCATGCATCTACAGCGCCAACCTGCGTTCGCGACTGGAAAGAGTTTTCTGCTGCTTTCCAGTATGCGAATGTTATTTCCCCTTCATCAACAGGACTCTGCGCCATATTCCCATGAGGCTTGACCCAATCGATGATAACAATGCTTGCAGGCGGGGGAAGCCACTGGCAAGACAAACAACAGCCGGGGCAAAAGGCCACAGGCTATTGTATATCGCCAATTGCTATCTGGTAGAGCGAGGATTAATTGTTCAATTGATGCTCTAAATTAGTTTTTAGTGACAGGCAGATCGAATTTCACGATGCGCTACCATCCAATCAGTCCACCCTCAGTAGTCATCGACAACCCTTCATTTGAGTGGAACGACCACCTCACCAGTCGCTTTTCTGACACCACACAGCTCGGCCGAGCTAACAGTCAGTACAAAGTGTAATTGAGCACGAACCTTAGCGAGAAAGTTCTCCTGGATGGCTAGCCTCACGGGTACGAATAGCTCTACGCCATGTCGTGCCACCCTCCTGCAGGGCGGTGAGAGTGCACACCGTGACAGGTGAACGACTCAGCTTCTCGCGAGGCCATTCGCAGTAATATTTTCGAAGGTGTAGCACCTGAGGGACTAAAAAGTCTACGGGGCCAGGTGACCCGCCCCTTGCAAGCCAATCTCCTAAAATAGCCAAGTCATACATACCCCCTCACCTCAACAACCAGAATGCCCCGACTTCCCCGGAAAGAGACGTGTTTACCCCAGATGGAGAGACCCATGAAGGTTACGCTATTCTCATCGTCTTGCGCCAAACTTTGACATGACACATAGAAACGCTTTGGCGACGAAACTTCCCTCCAGTCCATGACTTTGCGAGACTCACTCGGGCTAGGGATGGGCACATTGTGCATACCTAGCGTCATCTCCATGTCCGGAAATCCTTTCTTGTTTCTCCTTTCCCCGCATAACGCTAACTGCAGCCCCTGGCTACCCCAGGAAATCTCTATTGTGCCTCACACCTTATACCTCTTTTCCCACTCCTTCTCCGGCTTCGGCTATTCCGGACCCCCAAATCGAGACGTTCATCGGAGAGCCCACTTCTTGCGGGAGGAGGCGAAGCTCCGCAATTATCACCGTGGGCATGACGGCTTTGAAGGTGTCTGTATGCGCGCCGTTGTCAAAATGTGGAGAGATTCTCATGCACTCCTCGCCCTGCTTTTGTGTAAGACTGTGGACAGTTGGAGAGAAGGGCTACGCATGTCAACGCACTGTTTCACCAAACAGGGAACTACAAGTCTCGTCATGCGTGGAAAGGCGGGAGAAGTAAAAGAAGAAAAGACTGACCCCAGTTCTTTCTAGACGCCTCAATTAAGCAAAGAATATTCTGTCTGTACAGTATACCAACTGGTGATCCATACGTTTTAACCCCTGACCCCAGGCCCATTACTCCTAGAAATGATTAAACATAATATTACTAAAGTTTTCGCCCTCCCACCAAGCAGGCCCTCTGCTCTCGCTCAGGGCAGGTTGAGGGTCGTCGCAGCCCATGTCGGCAATGTTGACGAACTGTGACGAGTCCGCGTAGAGCCACGGCGTAGTGCATAGCGTTAGACTGTCCTCTACGGGGATCTCGTCGTAGACTGTGTCCCGTGCTGAGTCTGGGCCCTGCGATGATAGCGGCGCCTTGTAGGATAGCGTAGGCGCCTCTTGGCCTCCGTCGGCAGTGTTGATTGTTATTTCCGGTGCGCTAGCGACGATTATCTCGAGCGTTACGTTCTCGTTGGAATCCTCGTTCATGTGGTTGGGAACGAGGGATTGGTTGAGGAGGCCAGCTGTCGGAAGGTCTTGACAGTCTGCCATGGTGTTGAACTGGAGGATCTTCCACATGAGAGGCACGCTGAGATAGATCTTGGAGGGCATCCAGTCTTCAACATCCATGCTATCTGTTGTGCCCGCAGCAATGCGCGTCATCTTATCCAGATTACGATCCTAGGAGTTGTTAGTCAGAGTCGCATTACAATAATGACCAGAGAATTACATACCAATGCCCTACAAGCGGCTGAAGTAGGCAGAAAGGTCTTGAGAAACCTCCTGCACTTGGCAAAGTCTGCATTGGACTTGTGTTTTAGTCTCGCCGCAGCTGCACAGCAGTAGTACAGATGCACCGTGGCCGCGATAGCTGCGACATGGCCAAAGAAGGGATCTGCAAGCGGTACCTGTTTGTCGACCACCATATCGATCATGCGAACGATCCACGTTGAATGCAGCAAGGCCAACTCCGAAGACCGTCTCCAGAAGGTGTTTGGGATGGCCAGGTTGGGGTTGTGCTGCGCGCCAACGATATACAAGAAAGGATGGTTCAAGACTGTGGGAATAACGTGGTATGTGAACTGCTCCTTCAACCAGGGCGCCCAGTAGTCGCGATGCATCTTCAAGTCCTCAACTTTGCGCTCATAAAACTTGACTGTATCGTAGCGATGACACATGGGTATCCTGTTCTCAGTCTCCATAAAGTCGGCGAGAACTTTGGCGTACATTGAGTCGTGGCGCCAAGGCTCCTTGATGTTGTTGTGTGCGCAATCAGAGACGTATTTCCTGACTTGACTCCATACCCAGCCGAGATGAACGCTCGTGTTCCAGATGCCAGGTTCATTTGGGTGGTGGCAGCCAAGGTCATCGCGGGGAAGAGTGGGAGCTCTGGGGTCGCGCTCTGGTACGGACCGGCGGGTTGTAGAGTGGGAAGGGCGCCAAATTTCTGTTGATACACTCAAGAGGCCTTCCTGGCGACCGTACGACTGCTCAAGCATTTGTAGGCTCCAGAATAATCGCCTCTTGCGTTCTGTCATGGGACCTTGGATGCCGTAAGCGGACTCGACGTCCAGCATGGCCGAGCGACATAATTGGAATGCGAGACCGAGGTGGAATTGACCAAGGTGGACATTTCCGTCTGTCGCTGTTAGTCTGAGCGCACGCGGGAGAATTGCAGAGGGATAACATACCGATGAATGAAGAGTACGAAAGAAGGCACAGACTCTCGAGCGTCGCAAGATCCACAGTCCCATTTGCGATCCTCAGCATTACAAGGCTCTTTGCATTGTTGGCATACAACTTGGCCTGGTCCGCATTTTCAGAGAATCGCAACGTCAGGGCAAGAATGCTACAAGCGAGCTCATCATGCATGGACGCAAATTCGCTGACCTCGTCGCGCTCAAAACACCATATTGGCTGTCGGTGGCAGTACTCAAAGTAGAGCGCGATGCCACCGGCGATATCGGACGGGCTGGGTCGCAAGGACGAGTTTTCCGACTCGGACTTGACCGACGGGTGGCTAGTAGGGTAGCTCTGCTCGCGTGTGTTTCGCACGCCAGAGTATGACTTTTCAGACGTATCTGTTGTTTCTTGGGGGGACTCGAGCTGTTGCTGGGGCTGTTGTTGTTGGAGCTGTTGTTGGAGCGGTTGTGATGTAGGCCTAAAACACCCACCAGAAAGTCAATTGAGTCTCCCAAAAACTAAGAAAAGATGGGAGATAGATTGCGCGCAACGTACAAATTGCCATTAAGTAAAAAGTCGAGCTTCTCTTCCAGGTGCGCCAATCTCTCCTCCTAATAGTTGGTCAAGATGCATGTCTTTTTGTGTTTGTAGCCGTGTGCCAATATGCACAACGTACCGAAGGGCCGCTCTGCGAGGGCCTGATTGCAGGTGGATAAGAGCACGACTGTTTGAGACGGACACAGCTCGAGCACGCTGGCTTCTCGCCTGGGCAACGGGTCTTCTTTCGCCTGAAGCCGGCAGACTTTTGTCAGTATAAGTAAGACATACGCGCAATGCGTGGTATTGCCAACCTGCAAGTCAAACAGGCGTGATGCGATCGTCGGCGGCCGCGGGTGCTGATGGTAGGTCCATTGGTGCCCTCCTCAGCGGGGGACATTGATGACCGCGACATTTTAAGGGAGCCGGGCAAAAGAATTAAGGGACTAAAAGAATAAATTCCAAAGGCTAAAACAGGAAATAATAAAAAGCTGACGACCGAGGAAGATCACATGGAGTACAAAAGGGGCCTGCTTCCACTAAATACTCTTTGAACTTCACACTTGCGCTGGAAATACAGTGCCCTTGGGGACAGTTACAAACCCCGCACTGCCTACTGGTCCTTGCGATAACGTGGGGTTTTAGGCGGCTTCTACATACGCTAAGCTAAGGCAGTGTCTACAAGATCAAACGGGACAAGGGACGAAGAGGGGGGGGCGTGGGTAATGTACTGCAACTCACGTCAGAAACGAGGCCTACTGCTTGCAGAGGAAAGACAGGGCACAGCATGAGGTAGCATAGCACAGCACAGCATACCATACCTTGAAACATCTCGTGAAGGATGCCAGCAACTGGGGAGGACACTACACTGTAAACAACAAAAAGGAAAACTCTTTTGCACCGTATAATTGTCTATCTATCTCACATTCGGACCACACTCTTATCTGCCATTATCCGTCTGTGCCAGTAGCACCCACCTCCTGTCAAGACTTCCAGAAATAACCGTATCTTCACCGAGACACACCTCGCCTCGTTATTTGTCTCCGACTTACGGAGATCTGTCGGGGAGAGATAACGCTTGTGGAGGTGCCTGCATGTCAAACATCATCTACTAGGCAGGGGTTCTAGATAAGAAGGTGGAGTTTGAGGAGAAGAGTGCCAGGGAACTAAAAACCTACGTAGCCAAATTGCAACTCCGACAACGCGGAATAAACAATTGCTTGGCTTGGATTCCCATCTTGACCAAGGCGATCACGGCTATTTACAGTGCCTATGTCATTGTTGTGATAATAATAAAAGGTTTAATTCGTTCATCATGGCCATGCTTATACTGTTCATCTCCCTAGATGCCCAATCACACTTGCTTAATCCCTGATTGTTTCCCCCCCGCAGTTGCAGTGTTCCGCCTCAGGATACAACCCTATCGGAAATATTATTCTTTATTTCTGATCCTTCCACTAGTGATCTACCACCTTCTATCTGACCTTCTCTATAGCCTGGCCACAGGATCCGCCAGGTCCCTCATCTCCCCGTTGGGAAACTCGCAGTTGAGAGCAGAATCGGGCCGCTCTCTGTCCCAAGCCCACTTCTCCTTGAGGTCGGGCTCCAGTTCACCCTCAAGCATCTGCACTACGTACTTGCCCAGCACAGGGAAGAACTTGTACCCATGGAACGAGCCGCACGTGGCTACGTAGAGGTTCTCGGCACCTGCGTGTGGAGAGATGATGAAATCTCCACTTGATGTGAATGCGTCCCTGGTTATCCTGCGTTAGTCGGGCACAGCGTCGCAGAGAGAAGGGGTACATACCAGCAGATGCGATGGTGCTCGTACTTCCAGTTAACACCCTTACTGCCGAAGAAGAGACGGTTGGCGTTGTCGATGTCTTCCTTCAGCTTCGTGGGGACCTTCCATTGCGCGTAGTCTTTCTCGTCTGGTGGCGCGGAGACGTAACGGCCTGGCAGCACTTGACGGGTGTTGCTGAAGATGTTACGGCCCCACCACTTGATCTCGCGATCCGGTGTGGGCGGCAGACTGCCAATGAAGGGAGACTCTATCATTTGTGTTAGATAGTACTCAAGATACCTTGCATCCAGGACTACACTCACTATGCTTGTACGTGTATCCTTGGAAGCCAACTGGCATGTCCTTCATCCTGGCGTATGACTGGTCATCCAGTTTAACCATGCCGGTAGTGATACCAGCAGCTGTAATGCGATCGCCAGATCGGAGATCTGGCATATTGTGGCGCGCGGCGCTGTATTCCAGAAGCTTGGCTGTGTAGGCTCCAGTAGATAAAATAACGGTGTCAGCTGAGACGATCTCGCCCTTGGCGGTTTGGATACCAGTGGCGCGGCCCTTCTCAATCTGCAGTGTAGCCACATCGGCTACAATGTACTTAACGCCCAGTCTCATGACCTCGCGCGTCACAGCACGCAATGAGTCGCCAGCAGCGCCCCAGCCACTGTTCCTGTTGACAAGCACCTCCTTGGCACCGGTGTAGTCAGCCTCCTCATAGAGACCACCATACAGCTTCTTAGCCTCCTCGATGGAGTAGACCTGGATATCAGATTCACGGCCGAGCTTCTTGTAGTTGTTGATGACGTCCTGCGCGTAGTCGCTTCGACACACCCAGAAGACACCGGCCTTGTGGAAGTGGGGCATCCAGAGGGGGTCTGACTCGAAGATATCCTGAGCCTCGAGTGCGAGGCGGCAGTAAAGCAGATCATCGTAGTCAGCGCGGATCACCTTGTTCCAGTCCCAGGACGCAGCCACGCGGTTGTCGCCGTCGTAAGGGTCCCTGTCGACGATTGTAACTGAGGCGTTGGGATACTTCTGGATGAGCTGGTAGGCCGTGGAGACGCCAAAGACGCCTGCTCCCACGATGAGATAGGATGAGGAGGCCATTGTAACCGTCTTGTGAGCGGTAATGCTACTTGTAGACGATGGCAATGGTTGGGGAAACAACTCTGACCGACCAATTGACAGCAAGAGTAAAATAAAAATAGTTTAGAGAAAATAACTATCAAGCCCAAGTGAATTTGTTGTCTAATTGGCCTTGTCCGTTAGGCCTTTTATCACCCCGCCTTGGAGAGCGTGCCGGTGTCGGTAGTCACCGTATTCCGGACGTCTCTCACCAAAAGTCATTTTCCGTGTCGAGCTGGAATTCCGGAGACGAGATCCGGAGTCCGGCTATGGGGCGAGGGAAAGTCCGATCACGTGAGAATCATCATCTGGAGGTTATTTTTGGAGAAGATTGTGAAGTCGTGATGGCTTCATTTTGCAATGCTAAGATATCTTTAGTTTGAAGTAATTGAGCTGCATGGAGTGAAAGTTCCCGGTCACCAACTTGGGAATGCTTCTCTACTATGCTTCCGCATTGACCATCTCGCGTCCAGTAACCCTTCACTCTCCCTTCTCCTCCATCCCAACGTCCTTTGTTCCTCGTCAGCAGACCCAGGCGGCTCATCCAACCTCTCATCCAGCAATCACCTGGACTCACCCTCACTCATGAGGTTATCCACACTCGTTGTTCCAGCCTCCTCCAACCTTTCATGTACAAGTTGCCATACAAATCCCGCATCAGGAAAAGTCTTATCTCCGTATTCCTCGCCTTGTTCTCCTCCCCCGCACTCTCCTTTCATCGGCATGCAACAACGGGTCCCAGAGATCATTGATATCATAAACAATGGGTCTCACCTTACTCCGCACGCAACAAGATAAGATGTGCTCCCCCCCGTTCTGGGGTTAGCTTCATGCACAATTTGCACACGGCCAACCTCAATTGGTATCGATCCATAGCAAGGGTGTTGTCACCATTTTAGAAGCGAAACCATTTTACTCTACAGAGGGGGGAGGGTCGACCAAGACTTATCTTCGTCTGTGCTCAATGCCTCCCACCATCTTTAGAGCTCGGCCTCGTCCAAGCACTCCTTGCAAATGAGGCTAGATCATACACTGATCTCGAGCTAGTAATCTGTCAAGATACCGCTGGGTCTTTCTGCTTATCTTGATGCTGTTTGGCCCACTTCCCCATGCCCAAGTCCGTAATGGTCTCGACGTCTGCGGGTGTGGCAATACTGGCACTCGTCATCCTTCCCCAGGCCACAGGTACGACGCATGGTCAGTGCTACACTGCATACATGCTGCTAGTGCTTTCTTGCCCTATCATTTGACCATCGAGACATTGAATGGATAGGAAGCCATCGTGATACACGCACGGTCGCCTGTGCCATGTTATATATAACTAACCTCGGAGTGTGAACCGTGCTCGTCCCCAGCATGTAACAGGTCAAGGGTAGTGATGCCTGCCGGAACGCCTCGTGGTTATGCAGGAAGTTCGAAATGTTATATGTAATGCCGATGCCGGCCTATTTTCAGAATCTTGGCGTCATCTTGCAGGCACAATTGGCGGCTCACTGCAGACCCTCGAGTGACTCGAGTGACTCCTTTGGCTAAGGGACAATGTTCGAAAACCTATTCTAAGTCAGGTCACTTGTCGTGTTCCTTGCGGTTTCTAGTGATATTCCGCTCACTTACGTAGATAGGAAGGAGAGTCACACGGCGCCGATTGTTTGATCGGTATGTCTTCTTATAGATCCTACAATGTAGGGTAAGATTCGACACTTTTTTGTATGACTCATCACTTGGCCACTGCTGTAAAGTTCGAGCTTCTTACATCTCAACACTATCTCATGGGTATTTATAAACAGTTAGAAGACATGTAACCTATCATTTCTTCAAAAGAATGCCGTGAGTGGATTTTGAATATGCGTAGGAACCATTAACGATCAGGTTGTCATTTGCCTTCCATCATGCTTTTCACTAGATGCGCCAGGCAAAGAAATTACGATTTCCAGATGTCAAAGAAAAGCAGGTTGTAGTGTGAACTTGCGACACTTTCGTTCCAACTAGTAGCTCAATTCCGACGATCTGGTTCTACCTTTTCACAACATTCGACTCTCCACGTGCGGTCGTACGATCTAGCTTCATATTCTGCGCAGGTCCTTCTTATGAGATCAAGTGATCACTAAACTTGACGGCGTCTGTGTACTGATGTTGACGACTTTCAACCAGAAGAAGCAGCTATTAAGAGAACACTTGCAGTTTCACTGATTGTGATGTCACTTTACGAGAGAAAACGAACGATTTCAAGCAAGTAGTCATACAACCCTATCTTTGTATCTCTAATCAATTCAAAACACATGGCCAGGTGGCTGCGTATTGAAATTCAGCTTGCCGTGAACACCATGTAACCTCACGATCGATTTCCACGAAACTCGAGTCAAGGTCGGGCCCAATATCGAGAAAGAACCTCTTTCCGCTCTGAGGGTCTCATGACTACCCTTGGGGAGAATGGACCGGAAACCCCATACCCTAGCCATCGGTTGATTTTACCGTCCATATTGACTCCGTGGCCAGTCTCGGGTCATGTTTCCTCTGGAGACGGTCCAGGCTTAGACGTTAGCTCACGACTTAACCGCTTGGCCCAACCCCGGACTCACCGGCACAGGCCACTGACATAGGCGCTTCGCTTCGCTTCACCTCTCGCCTAAACTTTCTGTTCCTCCATACACCTCGCCTAGGCCGGTTACCTCAGGAGCATAGTCGCCAGCTATCGGCGCATTATCGATTGTCATCAGCCAAGCATCAGCAATCATAATCGACTGCCTCCGCGTAGGCGCATCCGTCTACATCAATATCGGCTGTGGTTACTGCAATTGAGGAAGCTGTTACGAAATCAATGGTACCCTATGGCCAATTAAGCGGCAACCTCTTCGGATTTTGAACTGCGTCGGCTCGCCGCAATGCAGACATCAATGTTTCGTCACCCGGTCAGGTGGCCGCGGTTTGGGGCACTGATACCAATTTTTGTTTCAGCCCTGGGGTTTTTTTCCCCGAGAAAATTGACAACAGGAAGTAGAGCCGACTAACTCCAGATGTATGGCTGATAGCAAACTGTCGGTATTCTAGACATCATGAACTTCAATATCAATTGCCTCTCCCAGAGCTGGGCATCTGCAGCTTCGGAACGGTCCAATTACAGCATCACGACAAGACGGAGGTGGTAAGCGTGGGGGACAACGCAACGCAGACCATCATCTATGACTCTGGAGAGTCTAAATGAGGCCGGACATGGCTTGTTCAAAGGGGGTGCACCATACTAGCCGGGCCCCAGAGATAGACAGCCCGATCATGTGACCGGTTCTCGACACCGGAGTGGAAAGGCCAGCTGATTTTGAGCAGCAACTCAATCTCTCGAGTCGGAAGCCATCAGGTATCAGGTGGCAAGGGGTGCTGTGTTTGGCGATAGATTATGGACACACCCCTGCTGTTAGCTTCAAATGTGGAAGATGGGCAAATGTAAAAGAAGTATTTAGAAGACGTCTAGTTCCAACCTCAATCGGATTATTATCATATCAAACAAACACTACTCTATCATTCCAGCAACCAACAGAGACGTTTATATAAGACTTCGAGTCCGTATCTCTTGATTTGACTTTTCCACCTCATCTTCACCAAGATACCAAACATTTCTTCATCTCTTTCACACTCACAGACATTCACAATGGCTCAGTCATTTTTGAAACGATGCTTTGGCTTCGGCGCCTCTACCACTCCTGCTGCCACTTCCTGTCCCATCACAACCGAGAAGAGCGCCGTTCGTGCCCTTCCCGCTTCATGGTACACATCAGTCGAGGTGTACGAGCTTGAGAAGCGCGCTATCTTCTCTAAGAAGTGGCTCCTCACAACACACCAGGCCAGACTCCAGAACGCTGGTGACTGGCTCAAGTATGAGATCGCCAACTTCGAGCTTGTCATTGCAAAGGATGAGAACAACAAGATCAATGCCTTCCACAACATCACCCGCTTTGGTGCTTTCCCTATTGTCGCCCCTGAGCAGGGTGACCACGGTGATGCCAGCACCGGCTTTGACCAGACTCAGAACGGTCTTCTTCCCATCCACGTCAAGGTTGATGCCCGTGGCTTCATCTGGATTAACATGGACGGTGCCAAGGTTCCTGAGATCGCCTGGGAGGATGACTTTGATAACCTCGACACACACGAGCGCTTCTCTCACTACAGCTTTGACGACTACAACTTCGACCACGTCTGGGAGATGGAGGGTGAGTACAACTGGAAGATCCTTGCCGACAACTACAACGAGTGCTACCACTGCAAGGTGGCTCACCCTGATATCCCCACCATTGCCGACCTCAACTCATACTGGGTCGAGACCCAGAAGTCCTACATCCAGCACTTTGGTGCCCAGCGACAAGAACAGATTGACCGGGGTTTCCGCATCGCTGTCACTTACTATCTTCCCAATGCCTCCACCAACATCTCCCCTCACTTCTTCATGATCCAACGCTTCGTTCCCCACAGCCCTACCCGCTCCACCATGCGCTACGAGTTCTTCCGCAACAAGCACTCCAGCGACGAGGACTTCACCTTCATCACCGAGCTCTACAAGCGCGTCATGTCCGAGGACAAGTACCTCTGCGCCAACGCCCAGAAGAACGTCAACGCAGGTGTCTTCATCAACGGCGAGTTGCACCCCGAGATGGAGCAGGGCCCTCTCTTCTTCCAGCAGAGCATTCGCGAGCAGCTCCAGAAGCACCACAAGATGGAGCAGGAGATCGGCAGGGAGATCTGGCCCGCTCAGCAGGAGGCTCCAGAGACAACTATCAGCACAAAGGCCAACGGCAGTGTCAACTACTCATCAGGCACTGACTACAGGCCCGCACAGAAGGCTATTGTTGTTTAGATTGGGCTTGGCATGTTTATTTTCATCTGTGGATTTTGAGACAAGAAGCGAGTTCATGTTTGACAAGATTAGGATTGCATTTGATTTACTTACGAAAGATTATGACTTGGCAGCTGCTTAATTAGTACACTATTGCATTGCAATATTTCTAGACGAAATTGAGAACGTTTACTTTAGAAACATCATTTTCCCCATCGTGACTTGCTCTGGTGATGGTTGCAATGTTCAGACAAGCGGTGAGCTCTCGGTGAAGAGATAACAAGCTTCGCTGCAGCATTCTATCTTCCCAACGATAAGCTTTACGTGGGACTGAAGCGGAACAGGGAGCCGTGATAAACCGGCCTAAGATCGACGGGGTCCGTCCTACGGCACACCTTACTCCGGATACCGGACAAGAATGTCCTCGGGGCCATTGGGGTAGCTCAGCAGTGATCTCACCCAAGGCTTAAATCGAGATTGCCTTGACCCGACGAGACTGAGATGACCCCTCACCCTCAGGCTTTGCACAGGCCAATCAATCTACACCCTTCCCTTACAGTGCACAAACACCCTTTTCGTGCTGGAATGCTTGTGCGTAGGGCTAGTGATGCAGTACTTGTCGGGGTGTTGCCCTCCTAAGACACTCGGGCTGTTGTGCCTCAGTTGCCTGATTAGGATGCCTCGAATTGGTGATGCAGAGATGAGATAGCACACCACCGACTTTTTGACCAGACATTGGGATCAGCTGGCAGCTAGTAATATCCGCATTATCTTTACGTCGTTAATTCAGTATACCAACGTAATTTGTTGAAGTCAGTTGGCAGGGCGCTTTCCATTACTGAGCATATCGCCGATCTAGGTTTATCTGAAATTGAGTTGGCCTCTCTTGGAAATTAAAGCGACACCGTTATACCCGACAATTTAGCACACTCCATATAGTGAAGCGGATACGAAAAATGATACAAGCTTTGACATACGCGATTCCCTTCGTAATTCAGATCGAATGGGCGAAACTGCCTGCCCGCCGGACTTAACCTCCTAAAAAGGTGGCTAGCTTAGTGCAAGGTTATTGAAGACAAACAGGTAGCCAATCAACTTAGGTCGTTCTGATAAGAGGGAAAGGTCTATTTTATCGCCTTCTGGTCTTTCTCTACATCTATTTGATCAGTAACCAGTAATTTAGAAGATCAACATATACTCTTGACTCACCAAGGAATTGTCGGTGCAAAAAGCAGAGATGGTATACGTTGAGTCACCCATGAGCCAATGGCTATAGGTTTTCATGGTTCCTGCTGTTAGGTCCTCGTTTAAGAATACTATTAAAATCAGGAATATGATTACCAATGAATACTGTCAGGATGTAGCGACAACTTTCGACCGTCAGGTGCCGAATAGTAAACTCATCCCAAGAATGTATTTATGGATTCCAAACCAGATCAGAGGGAATATCCATTTATATCTTTATTTCAAGTTCCGTCGGCCCTCCGAATTGCAGTTCGGGAGGGTTAATCAACATACGTTTCAATAGTGGTCGCCAACAAACTACATTTCAAGCATCATTTACCTACCAGTTCCCTTAGACTGGTCGTTAACCGAAGAGGGTCTATGTTGATAGTATCCAGGCTACTTTCCTCGTACGCCGTGACTCTAACTATTTCATGAGTCGTACACGAGCGATGAGCAGGTATGTTTAATTTCAGTCTATTCACATAGGTAGGAAGATGTGTGGAATTGCAACAGTGTACCTGGAGACACAGCTATTTATTATTTAAGGAATATGTAAAAAATTAAAAACTATTGACGCAAGTAACCATTCAAATGCCGAACCTAATCCCCCGTCAATGTTCGGTGCGGTAGTCCGTTCTTTCCAATAGGTGATGGAACTGCCTTCAAGACATTGGCTCTTTTCTGCCAACTTCTCGGTCTCTCTAGTTGCAGCCATGCTACCTGCCTAGAACCTTTTTGAGTCCCATCGACAACTATCCTATCCCAAGTCAGGGCGGCATGAACGGGCAAGTCCAGTAGGTAGATACGATATCCGCAAATTAAATTCTTATATGGGCCTTGGTCGTTTTAAGAACTGTCTCTTCAGCGTTGGTCCCCTCCGCTGGTAAAGATCTATCAGCCTTCTTCATTGACTTCCATCATGCGAAGAGATACTTGAGATATTGTGTTGAGCAATTATGACTTTTAACATCGTAGGAATAGCCTGATAATGCTGAAAGAACTCACAACTGGCGGATCCAACAGATGAATGACGGACGAAACACACAGACCACAAGTTGTAAGAGCGGCACTATCTGGCTCAATATAAGAAGGTATACTATAGTACAGAAAATATTACGACTCTGAGTCAATTACGCTTCCGTACATATGTTTTTACATCAATAGAATTGTCCAGTGGCAGGATCAAAGCGGAATCTAGACAGTGGACTGCTGAAGGCTTAGGAACGCTCTATGCGTTATATGCCTACTGATGTGAACGGATTAATACGTTGATTATGAGTCTTCATTGAGAAACTGACCGTATCCTTCAGTATCCTCTATCACCATCACAAGGAAGGAACTTACAAGTTCTGCACGAAAAGAAGCACTGACATGGTTTAACCCTCAATATAAGAGATGGGAGTTGCCAAACCCGGAAGCTTGATTACTATAAATACGAACATGGCTAAATAATCAAACGTGATTCGTGGGTTCGACTCCAATCATTTATTTACCTGATGATCTGATCACGCCACACAACATTCTCTGATATTGAATCGTCCATGGATTATTGCGTGAGTGGAGAACCCCGGATCAAATGCTACGGGGAAAATTCGAGTACTTTCTATAAAGCTGGGGAGACCTGATACGTTAGTTGAAATTCAGGAAAGTTGCCCTGGTAACAGGGATGTCAGCTTCAAGCCTAATTAGAAGTTGCAATTAATTACTTGAACACAGACCTCTAATTGGTACTGTACTACCGCACCTGGGCATAATCGCAATGCATATGGCGTTGTTTGTTGTCTTTCCAGGTTATAAAACAACTCCATCTAAAAGGCGGACATCACTTCGAGCTTTTCTTTAGGAGCTCATTATTCACTCCGGTAAAGCGGGTTGGTTGGGGCTGTCAAGTTTGTTGTCCAGGACAATATTCACAAAATGCCTCATAACATTCGACGCGTGGCCGTCATTGGGGCCGGTCCAGCCGGGGCCATCGCTACAGATGCTCTAGTCAAAGAAGGCGCCTTCGACACAATCCGCGTATTTGATCGCAGACCTGTTGTTGGAGGAACATGGTAGGATACTACTTCTTCCGCAATAGCCACTTCGGAACTTAACCTCGTAAAGGGTTTACACGCCACATCTACCACCAGGAATTCCCTCGCTGGAGAAGCTCGTTGTTGGAGAGGCCGACAATGCCGTTCCAATACCAGAGCAACTACCAGCCGTGACTCCAATGTCGGAACGAGTCAACAGCCATCAGTATCGATTCTCGGACACGCCCATCCACGAGAATCTCCACAGCAATATTACGCCAGAGATCATGAGCTACACTCAAGAGCCCTTTCCAAACAAGCTCTCTATACAGACTCTGCGGGAGTATGGGCCCGATTCTCCATTTCGCCATCACTCTACCATCCGCGATTGGATCGAAGACATCTTTGCTCGTGGCGGCTATGGCAGGTTGCTCGAGCTCGGCACCACAGTAGAGCGTGTGGTGAAGGAGAACTGCGAGTGGGTAGTAACTTTACGGAAAGTGATCAACGGTCGTAATTACTGGTGGCGAGAAACCTTTGACGCTGTGGTTGTGGCATCTGGGCACTATAACGTGCCCTGGTTTCCAGTGGTTGAAGGTTTCTTGGAATTCGATAACAAGTTCCCCCGTGCTATTCTGCATAGTAAGCACTTTCGAGGGGGATCCAAAGTTGCAGGAAAGGTACTTTTTCTCTCTTCTAGTAGTCGGCGATGTTTAGTTCCATACTGACAAATTGGTAAGAGAGTTATTGTGGTTGGAGCATCAGTGTCCTCTATCGAGATAATTCACGAGATTCTCGACTTTGTCAACGGACAAGTATTTGCTTCTGTACGGGAGGAGCCCATTGAAGCATACGGATGGGTCCCCTTGGAACATCCCAAGATATCCATCAAGCCGGCTATCCGACGTTTGGACCCAGACACTGGACGCGTCCACTTTGTGGATGGCTCCTATCTCGATAACATAGACCACATCATCTATGGAACTGGTTACACGTTTAGCTTTCCATTTTTGCCTACCGTTCAGAATCGCATCAAGAAGGGTTACCGTCGACTTCCCGGCGTGTACCAACATACTTGGAACATCAACGATCCCACATTAACCTTTGTTGGAATGGTAAGGTTCCTTCTTTTTCATCATCTCGCAGATCCACTGATCGTTTTAGATTGGAGGATTCACTTTCCGCGCATACGAATGGCAAGCCGTAGCCGTTGCTCGCTTCCTAGCCGGCCGCTCCAGGCCCCTGCCACCTATCGCCAGGCAGCTGGAATGGGAACGTCAACGTGTCAGAGAGAAGAGAGGAGGGAAGGATTACTACTCCATTGGGCCTGACTACCAGTATTTCTTCGAGTTTCTCAGAGACTTTGCGGGAGAACCCGCCAAGGGTACAGCAGGACGAAGACTACCGCCGTTTGATCCGCAGTGGTTGGTTACTTGGAGCGAGATGGGAGCCCCTAAGTTGCGGCGTTGGAGATGGAAGGCGAACGAAGCAAGATGGAGGCAGGGAATCAGAACTAACCTTTAGATGGGAATGTACTGCAATCTCTCTCTGTTCCTACACTCACCGAACTGATTGCTCATTGTAGAGATACCAAATCAGCTTATCTGGCGGCACTTGTCAGGTAGACAGACTTCCGATAACTGATGTATAAGTAAGACCCTTTAATGCAATCTTAATTTAATACTCGTAGTAACTTGACCTCGTATTCCTCAAACCATTGTAACATAAATATTTCTCCCTTCTCTAAGGTATGAGAGCTTTGTTGACTAAGTAAGGTCATGATCTTTGAGCGGGATGATAGCCTTGTTAAGAACAGGAGGACCGGATATGCAACCCATGTGACAGGTAGCAGACGTCTTACCCGTGCACTGTCTATCTAAACACAGATATCGTGCATAGAAAAGACATTGTCTTCCACTTGCTCGACATGTCAATCTGCGACTGGTCATCTTGCATCTTGTAACATTGTCACAGGGCTCGATTGGAAAACAAATCATAGAAATTGTACCAGATGGATTAAGTGATAATCCGAAACCAAACTACCGATGTAGCAACGCCAGTATGTAAGTGGTAGTCGCTGCGTTGCATGCCGAATATTAAATTTAAACCTAATATATTCGTTCCGTTTCCCACCGCCCAAAAAAGTACCCAGAAATTTAACAAGTTCATTAAGACATTTTCCCGACAAACACAATTCATTGCCCTGCTTATCGCCTTGCAATGCAGCACATGATACCGGTCCGTCCAATGAACCAGAGGAAGCCGAAGAACCGGACAAGGGACAGCACAGCTGTCGAGTACAGGAGGAAGCGGAAATACATGGGTGTGCGGACATCTGCAGCTTTCTGAAAGGATTGTTAGCATGATGTGGAAGACAAGTGAGTGCGGATAACTTACAGAGACGCCGAGAGTAATAAAGTCGTCTGTTGTGACAAAGACGATGAGAACAATGTTGCAGAGTAACCAAAGAATGACAAGACCGGTTCGGAAAGACTTGTATGAGTCTTCGACGTCCTTCTTCTCGGGTGTTTCCTCGTTCATTTCGCTCATGGGTGCAAGGGCTCGCCAGACAACCTTTTCAAACTTGCTGTCGATATCCTCCTGCTCCTGCTCGATTTCTTCAACGACAGCTTCCTTGCCCTTTTCATCCTTGATGATATTGGCTGAAGGCAGGGCTTCGGCGGTATCGGAACCCTTTGTTCCCCAGGACACGTCGTGCCAGTTGTTGAAGGCGTAGACCATCAGGATGTTGATGTAGGTGGACATGAGGACGAGATACTGAGGGAACGAGTGGAACATGTGCCACGGGTCTAGGTAGAGGAAGGACGCGATGTAGTTAAGACCATAGATGGTGATGAGGGCAATGATGATCAGACCTGCGACACCTGTATCGCCTCCGAAGAAACTATCGAAGAAAGCTTGACCTGACGAAAAGGAGATCTGCTCCTCAATTGGCGTACCCGTGAAAGCGCGGTACACGAGATAACCAGTCAAGACGAGAAGATAGAGCTGAATCAAGCCGAAAACCATGAAGGAGAGGACGTATGTGTACTGCGCGCCCTTGGGTCTGTTACCGAGAGCCAGGACAAACTGCAGGACGAGGAAGGCGATGTAGATGTATTTGATGAGGACGTTGACAATCGGCGTGGCTGTATCGCCAAACGGCCAGCCATGATACTCGGAGAGAACCTGGGGGGTTCCGACAAGCTTCATGATGATGGTGGTGGTGAGATAGAAAGCGGCGAGCGAGAACCAACTGAACAAGACGTTGAGCAGGTTGTAAACGAATTGGATATGGAGGAAAAAGAGTCGAATGAGGTTATGTCCAGAACCGTACATTCGGCCAAAATGCATGAGGGAATACAGAGACATGGCGAAGGATCCGTTGAGCCATCGACGTCGCTGGCCGATAAACTCGGCGGCGCCTTCGGGGACATCGGTCTCGCCCTTGGAAGCCTTGATGTAGCTAAGGTGCCACTTCTGACTGGCCTTCGCGACTAACTCGAAGCAGAGAATTCGGTCCTCGGCAAGGAACATGTTCTTTTTGAAGATATTCATGCCGTCGATACCCTTCTTGCCCAGCGTCTTGGAAAGCGTGTGGTCGCCGTGAAAGTACTGCTCCAAGGGTCTGCCCATAATCGCGCGGAAGCGGTACGCTGAGAAAGCACCCGGCAAGACACTAACATATCCGAAGGCGCTTTCGAGCGGTTTATCGAGCACGTTTGAGATCTTGTACTCGAAGTTCTGCACCGCGACGAGGGGGTTGAGAAGCATCTTTCCTCCCTTGCCCAACATGACGTGGATCTCTCCACAGGCGCCGCCGAGGTCGCGATCGTTGTAGAAGCCTTCCCAGAGGGACAGCAGGGCGCGAGGGCCGGGCTTTGTCCCGGCGTCAATGAGGATGGCGACTTCTGGGTTGAGGATGCGGCCAAAGGCATTGAAAAGCCAGCGATGCGAGTTGATCTTCTTGCTGTTCTTCTGCTTGAGACAGAAAATGAACTGCACGGGAGGGAGATTGCGATGCGGCTTGTCGGGATCTGGCCGAACGAGCTGCTGATCGGGCGTGACGGAGATTTGACTCGTATACTCGAAGATGTGCGCGACAGTTTCCTTGCCGTTGACGTCCTTCTTCAGAACGCCGTCCTGGTAGATACCAACAGTTGCGAGGACGTCGAAAACGTTCTTGTCGACCTTGTCAAGACCATCAAAGATGAGGCACACCACAATCTTCTGCCAAGCGGGGCCTCCCTTGTTCCAGAACTTGGAGCGCTTCAGATTCACAATGTCTCGAATATTCTGCATCGTTCCGTGGAGCGTTCGCGCGAGGAGCACCTTGTCCTCGTTGTAATAGGTAATGGCGATGAGGAGCTCGGTGTGGCGGTTGTACATTCGCGGGCGGAGGTTGAAGCCGTTGCGCAGGGTGAAGTCGTTGGGGTCGCATGTGGCAGCCGTGTAGCGCATCTTCGTGAACTCTTCCTCCATGCTTCCAGGGCCGTGGCGGTATCGGGGCTCAATGGCGTTCTTGACGGCGCTGGGGACTGGGTAGTCGATGCTGAGAACTGAACCCTGGACGAGCTTGACCTTACGGGTCTTTGAGCGGCCGAGGCCGCCGGCGCCCTGCTGCTGCTGTCGCATCATCCAGCTCTCGTCGACGTCGAATTCCTGATATGTTGAGTCTGGGCGACCCTGGGCGAAGTCGGCTGGGACAGAGAGAGCCTCGCCGTTCTGGCCCCAGTCCTGCATCGTCGGCGTACGATGCATGACGGAGAGACGAGACTCTGCCAAGCGCGAAGCTTCCACATCGTACTCGGGCTCTGGGTATTCGTAGGCGGGAGACCCAGGCAGGCGATTGTGCTGATCGGGAGGGTAGTGACCGAAAGCGCCAGGTCCATAGCTGTTGTGCCCAAAGTTCTGGCCGTCGAAGCTGTTCTGGCCTAAGCTTCCCTGGTATGAGTTGTGCAGGAGATCGCGGCTGGACTCGTTCTGCTCGGGGACGGGACGTTGTGCGCCGATGGGAGGGGGAGGAGATAATTGCTCGAATTCGGCTTCGTATGGATTACTGTCAGGAGATCGTGTTGAGGCATTTGCATCGTCGGATTGGCGGAAGTGGTACTTGAGGGTGAAGTGTTAAAATTAAGTCCAACTGTTGGAGCTTAAAACTTACTGCTTGGCCAGCGGGTAGATCTTGCAACTCGCGTGGCGCATCATATTCTGGGCCACTGCCATAGGCACGACCATGTGGGTTAAATACCATACTTGCGCTCTCCTCTCTGCCCACAGTGGAAAGGTTCTAAGTGGACGAGAGCTGTGTGATGTTGCGTTTGCGCGACCGTAATGTCTTCTTTTTCTAGAAAAACCCAGGCTTTGCCGATGATGACATGCGACGCAAGGCGATAGCGATACGGAAGTGCCGGGCAAAAAAAAAGGCGATGCAGTGGCAGCCAACAGCCGAGAAAGGGAATTAAACGAGGGACAGGAAAAAAGATATTACAGTAGTAATTATGGAAGAACCCTTCTTTTTAGTAGAACGCGCCTTGGAATTGTCTTTTTTTCTTCTCTAGAACCAAGATGACACCTGTGGACAAGGGGAAAAAGAAAGAGAGGAAGAAAAAGCCACGCAGAAAATTGGGCAAAGCTTGGTGGGCGCTACAGGCCGGTACTGTAAGGTACAGCAACAGTTTTTGTGTGTGGTGAAGCAGTTGGCAAAGCCAACGCACACACGCACAGTGAGAGTCCCCTTCTTGGTCAAAGATCGTCCATCGCCGCGTAACTAGTGTCTCCATATTATGCCAGCTATGACAAGTATGGTTGGGTGATACTGACGTAGATACCTCGCATCGTGCTAAATCCTGTCGGAGGGTGATGCTATTTTTGGTGGAATGGAGATGGGTGCATACAGGCACAAGCCTCGTATACGCGCAATTGTTGCTGCGTGCGCCCATATCATGGGACAAGCAGTTGTTGCATGGAACGGTATAGTGCAGCGCATTGTCTTGCCATGTTGGTTTCTATTCTGCTCGAGACTGATCCTGACTGACTTTTTTGCTGCGGCTGACAGCTAACGGGCCAAAACAGGGCGTTAGTATTATTAATATTAGTCTTGGTTTTGGGACGTTACAGGTACAAACACCGGCAAACATCCCTCAGATGGAACCGACCGTCCAGTCCCGCCCCACCCCGATTCCTTAGGTCCAATGGGTCACTGTACAGTACAATTACAGTACGACATGGTACAATAATGGATGTCACTCGTATCTCACAAGAACAGTAAAAATAGAAGCAAAATAAAAAAAAGCTCAGATGGTGAGAAACCTCGTCTGCTCCAGGTAGAGTAGACCAGATCAACAAGCCCTCTTTTTCCAATGCGATGCGGATATGGATGTTTTGTTTTTCGAGATGTCGTTAAGCAGCAGTGGGCTCTTGTACCGCTACAACCTCCCTTGTAGTCTTGGTGCACTGACGCCATCAATTTCCTGTTTTTTCCCCTGCATATAGATTTTGCATAAAATACGACGAGAGCCAAACAAAAAGGATGCCCGAGAAACAAGGAACAAACGATTAACGATGCAACTTGACTCGACTTTCTTATTGTTTCCATCGCTTGATCAATATTGGATGCTTCCAACTGCCGCCATGACGCCATGCCAGCCTTCGGGGCTTTTGTTCTGGTTCATTTTTCCCTCCAGCTCACAACTGACCTGAGAAAATAGCGCACTTGTACAGAACGAATACCAGCTAATTAATTGGTCGGCCAGTCCGTTTCAAACTCGTCCAGTTGTCTTGCGCACTCTTCGTCTAGACGAGACACGCCACGGTCCCTGCCAATATCGGTCTCGTCCCTTGCATTGCTCATTTCATCCCCAGGCTCGGAGCATAGGCCATGTCAGCCTTGCTGGGTTTTCTGTTTAGCATGAACAATAAAATGGATCATTAAGACCTGATCGTTGGTGTTGGCGGAGTTGCTCGTGCGTTGTTCAACGGCCGAAGCGACAATTGTCCTCGGGTTTGCTCCGGGTATAACCCGTAGCGAACCAGACGTGACATTGACGAGAACCTCCACCAAAGCGACCGTACGACTGGTTAAATTTGCAAAGAATACGCCTCTATTACATAGTCGTTCTTGACCTAGTTTGTATACCCAAATCCAAAACAATTAATGGCATGGAATTCACCAAAGTGTCGATAATCTGCTTATTTGCACAAAAAGCAAAGGAGATACAGAAAACTAGGATTATTCGTCCGTGAAATTTAATGCGACAACAGATCTGTATGTACTTTTGAAGCATTGAGGCATACGATATATTCCTAAAGGTCTGTTCGTAGTTGATATCACAGACACATCTCAACAGCTGATGCTCTTTTGACATCGCGACAAACCTCCACTTTCGCTTCAAATATGCTACCAATATTTAAAAACCTGCGACAAATTGACCTTGACCTCAACTATAAAATCCCAGACAATTCCGATCTCAAAACACACAGTTCAGTGGGAACAGATTTTACAGTTCTCCCTGCTCGTGGACTCGGCCAAACAAACACCCATTACACCAAGTTCATTCATCCTTTTCATTGCACGCCTTCTTGAACTCCTTCAATATCGCCTACAAACACGTCAGTCAACACACACAAGAACCAGAAGTGCCACTTACATCAAAGTCCTGGTCCGCCATTGACATGAACGCCGCTGTCTTGTCCAGCTTCAACTTCCCGACTCGCGGGCTCTTGATACCAAACGCAATTCTCGCCAGGAACCGCGCATCGTCTCGAACATCCGTCGTCTGGAGCACCTTATTGATCGCTGCCTTGTCTACCTTCTTTGGTGACGGGGAAGGTAGCTGTACGGGTGCGCCTGTGAGACAGAACGTGCAGTGGCCGCACTTGTTCTTTTTATCTGGGAGATCCATGCCGAAATGCTGTGCGATGGCAAGACCAAAGCATTGGGAGGCTGTGACGAGATTGACGACATCTTTGAGTCTATCTAGGGCCTGCGTCTCGCGCCTCTTGAGGTCTTCGTAGAGCTTGTCCGTCAGACTGTCAATCGCAGCGTCAGTCTTGGGCAGTTTGCCAAGGACTTTGTACTTCTGCTCTACGCCGCCGACGGTGAGGACGATGGCGCCGCTGTTGTTGAGGTCATTGAGAAGGTTGACAAGATCGTTTCGTCGCAAGCCCTCCGTATTGGCCACCTCGGTTGGGTCGATGGAGTGATACTTCTTGGCCTTCTTGGCGTGCTGCAAGATAGCCTTGCTCTCTTGCGAGTTGATGCTCTTGAGGCGGGGGTAGTAACCTGAAGTTGCCTCGAATTTGTACGAGCTGTACTCTGGCGTCGTGGCGCGGATGAGGTTGAATCTCAACTCCAGCGCTGCGTAGATGACGCTCAGGGGACTAACCCGGATATCGAACTTGGATGACTGCCCGTAGTGGCTGGCTTTGAATGTCTCGCCTGGGGGAAGCTTGACGACATCATCGTCAAAGATGTCCTTGAGCAGATTGCGCAACGAGCTGCGAGACGGGAGGTCGCCGCGGGCGAAGTTCTCGCGGATCCAAAAGTCTTCTCGGCAGAGGTAAAGCATGCAGTAGCTCTGTTTTCCGTCACGGCCGGCGCGACCTACTTGTTGGCAGTATTCTTCGACGGTGCTTGGGACATCCCAGTGGACAATGTTGCGGATATCTGCCACTGTTAGCTGTGTTCATGTTAATAGCGACTCGTGTGTCGACTCACCTGGCTTGTCGATGCCCATGCCAAATGCGATTGTTGCAACCACCTAGATGATTGTCAGCTCCAGCCCGCTCTCGGATTCAGGCAAACGCACTGTTTGTATCTTGGAAGTCATAAACTTATCTTGGATAAGCTTCTTCTCTTCCACTTTCATACCGGCGTGGAAGAAGGCGGCGGGAAATCCTTTCTTGGTGAGATGCTCCGCCAGCTCTTCAGCTTGCTGAGTCAAGAATCAGCGTCAGGTGATAAGAAGGGATTGAGGGTGGACAACCCTTTGGAGAGTAGCGTAGATGAGAGTCGAGCCGGGATGTGTTTTCAAGAATTCGTACAAAAGTTCGTACTTGTCCTTCTTGCCCTCAACGGCCTCGGCTTCCAATCGAAGACTAGGACTGATCAGTGAAGACCTTAGAGTGGCTTAGGTAAGACGTACTTGGGACGATACACGGACGTTCTGAAAACACCGTCTTCGGCGATGTCGAATGCTTTGCAAATGTCGTCAATGACAGGTGGTGTGGCCGTGGCCGTCAGGCATATGACGCGCTCCGCTTGAATCTCCTGGACAAACCGTGCAACTGTCTCAAGTCAGTATGCTTCGAATGATGCAGCGAGTGCAATGGGAGGGAACCTTTGAGATAGTCGGGACGGAAAGAATGTCCCCACTGGTTAATCGTCAGCTATATGCACCTGTTGGCTGGTAGAGTATCGTACCTCTGAGATGCAGTGGGCTTCATCCACGCCGATCAATCTGACTCCGCCTTTGACACGTTTCATTGTCTCGACAAACCCTTCGTTATTGAGGCGCTCAGGGGCGCAGTACAATAGACGCAGCTGTCCCTCACGAAGATCCTTGTTGATTTTCTGCATTTCATCCCAAGTCTTGGTCGAGTCCATACACTCGGCTGCGAGGCCTTTCCTCTTGAGCGCATCGACTTGGTCCTTCATCAGGGCAATCAGAGGTGAGACGACGATGGTGATGCCAGAATCGTTGGCGTGTCTCTCTTTGGTCTGGCGGTCCATTTCTGGAAAGGCGATGGCAGGAATCTGCACTGATCAGCACAATACTGCATTAATAATGGAATGGGTTTGCTGCATACCTGATAGCAAAGTGACTTTCCTGCACCGGTGGGAAAGACAACTAACGCATTGTCGCCGTTGAGAAGTCTGCTGATGGCGGCCTCTTGTTCATGACGGAAAGACTTGTAGCGGAAGTTGTCTGATAGAATCTTGCGAGCAAGCTGAATCCTTTGCGCCTCGCTCAGGTGCCCGTTGGTGGCATTGTTGGTCGTACTGACAGACCCGTGACGTGCCTTTTTCACAGAAGTCACGTCTGGGGCCTCATTCTCTTTGCCTCTGCTGTGCTTTCCGGAGGTCTTGCCTATCAGATCCTCTTCTTCGATTCCATCGAATATCAGATCGTCTTCATCGACATCGTCAAAGAGAGCGTCTCCGGAGTCGAAGTCTTCATCTGGGATCCCCATGTTGTTTTTGGGCGCGCAATTTCAGGAACAATATCGCGAAACCTCGAATAAAGTGGTGTTGATTTGTGGGGAGGTGTTGGCAATTGGTCTGATTAAGAATGCATCCTTTTAGCAGTGGCGATGCTGACCTGGCTAGATACCCGTACCCTGTGGCGAGACGCGCAGGAAGGCTTACGCGTGACGCCTGGTCACGTGGAGACTTTACAAGCTTGCTGTTAAGGGTTCGTACCAAGATTTGGCAGCATACTCTAACGAGTTGCTTTCCTCGCTTCGCCTTGGTTAAATTTCACTTACCCTACGTCGATACCTCTGTCCACCTTGTTATAAATTCTCTAAAAGCAAGTTGCATTTGTATTAGTCTTGTGGTCGAATTTATTCCATTTGGTTTATTACTTTAGTGCACTATCATATTGCTGGATCCCAATCTTTTGCAGCTGGCTTCATCCTGACACTTTTCTTCCGGGGTTTGAACTCTTGACCATCATATTCCTCCACCAAGCCTGTCTGAGCGGCTGGTGAAACCGGATTTAACTCCTTACAAGAAAGCCTTGGGAAGTCCATGCGCACAGGCATTCTCGATTCGAGGCATTGTACCACGCTTTCGTCTGTGATTAATATTAATACTGTATCATTTTGCGCCGCGATAAGCAAAGGTTTAGGCTCGCAACACACCACTCTGCTGCACAGCGAGGACAGACAACATCCTAAAATAGAGCCCACGACACAGCCCAAAAACACCAAGAGTGCCGCGCGTGGCTCGTTCTTAGTGACTCCTTAATTGTCGTTGGTAAATGTCACCTCACAGTTGATGACGTGTTGGGTAGCGAGTTGCTGATACGTCATTGATCGGCGATTTTTGAGAGTGGTGACTGGATGAGCAAAGCGCCGATCGGACGCACGACCAATGGTATTTACAAATTTCGATATCATAATGCTGATTTTATTATCGAAATTTCAGGGGCAACGCCATGCCTACTACGTAGTTTGGGCACAGGTGACTCTATGTCCATGACGTTCATTATTTACCCTTTCTTACCACTGAAGACTCCAAATTTCCTTCTTGATAAAATCAGTATCAGTGCCCGATTTAATAGTCTCCAACCAGAATTTTCACAAACCATAATTATGTCCGGATTCACACAGAACGAACGCGGCCAGGGCATTTCCCACGCATCAGCCCCTTCCAGGCTCCCCGAAGGTATCCAACGACAACTTCCCAAGAGTGTCGAGGAGGCTCTTCCTGAAGCTGTATGTTATTCATTTCAAGCCAATCTCACATAAATCTCACATCTCAGATTCACCCCACGGAGCCTAAACCCGCTCAGTCCTGGAAGTCTACCAATGTCTCGCACGCTAAGGGTGGCGGTGAGGCTTCTATATTACCACATAAGGTCCAAGAGATGCTGCCCGAGAGCGTTGAGCGAGCCACGCCAAATGCAATCCATGACACTGGCGACTCCGGTGCTTCCCATCACAAGCAGTAGTTGGCTTTCGGTCAATTGACCTGATGAGATGAATCATGAAATTTCAATAAAAACAATGTCAAACTCTACCCTCAATGAATATTTGAATAGAATTTTATTATGGTGCAATGATATCAGCGAGCCAGACTTTTCAGAGCCATTAATCAATCATGAGTCGGGAGAATACAGACAGAAAGCCATCTTTACAATGCCACGTGTATACAGCCGCTGAAAATGCAATTCAACTCATTACAGATACAAAAAGAGACCAGTCGCTAGGATAAGGACAGCGGAAACACCATGACTAATGCTGGCTTTGGTAGCCTTGTCCTCCGCCTCTCCTTGAATGAATTCCTTATTCGCAAACTGCCGCACAATCACGGCGTCGCCGACCCCCACAAAAGTGCCAAACATGAAGCAAATTCCCATGCACTTCTTAGTAATCGCGGCGGCCAACGGGCTCACTTGGCAGATGGGAGAGAATTGCCAGAAGGCGAAGAGACCAAGCGTGCTCAGGCCCGTGCCGATGTTTCGCAGGCCAGATGCATAGATGAGAGATTTCTGGAAAGCTTCGGAGTGTGTCGAAGACCTCTTCTCAGAAGATGGGTTCTGTAGACCAAAGAGGCGCGTGGCGTCGTAGGGCGATACGAAGCTGTAGATTCCGATGCTGGTGGTGGTCAATCCGAAAAGGAGGGGAAAGGCCGAGACTACGGCAGCAGGAGAGATGTCCGACGCCATATTGAGGGGTTTGTTTGGGAATATCTTGATTGTTCAGTGGGAAAGCTGTGATAGAACGCCAGAGAGGTTGGAGATACTCAGGGGGATTGACTGAACTGGATTGGTAAAAAGAAGAGATGGATTTCGCGATAGTGACGCAAGGTTGGAGTCGAGGGCTCTTGGCGAACCAGCCCTCATAGATGCATATTCGCGTAACTAGCTTGAACTAGTCTACGCATTAAGTTTTATCTCGCTCTGGCATGGACTCCACCTTATTTGACCCATATTGCATGCCCAGCAACTTAGTATCAGGAATATGTAGGGACAGTTATACTAAGAGTATTATTTTCTCGACTCTTACAAAGATAATCAAGTTCTTCGTCGTCTCCATGCAGCCCTGCACAGCGAAGGGATGGATGCTGTCGGGCCTTAGGTACGAGCACTGAGGACATATGGAAGAAGGTACCCGCCGGGCTGGGAATAACAGGTAGCTCTTCTGTTATATAAGCAGAAGCTATAAATCTAAAAAACCCATAGTGTTTTCATCATGAAGTGAGAGAGGTCCCCGATGGCTTCTTGTTGCTTGCTTCTCTATATCTACCCGGCTTATCATATGAACTGAAATTCATCAACTGAGAGCTTGAAAAATAAGATGAGGAACTTATAAATAACAATCTCTGGTATTTATACCAGCCATTAAATAGTAAGAAGTGATTGGAATGAAGTTTTGAGCTACTCACCTTTGAAGCGAACGATCGCGAAGGGACATGGAGGATTTCCAGCTATCACCACCTCAACGCACTGTATTACTACTTATTCTGGCTAGTGACACGGCACAGTAAGTATGAGTTGACCTTCTACCAGGTTGTTCAGTCAACCCTCCGTACATACGTATGTTAGTTCAGTTAGAATCCTGAGTGAAGCTTTTGGGTAGAAAATATATGGTCTGAACTCTTGTTCTTGGCTCTCTAGGAACTATCCATGTGGTTGTCAGGTGGGGTCGTTGCCGTCAAATAAGACCCTGATACTTATTTGTCACCGTAGTGCATAGAGAGCAAAGCTATCTCTGAACTTAGACTCCCTCTTCTTGCTTCCATGCGCCTGGTCTATTCAAAAGCTCACATACACCTGCATCAACACTTACACAAACACAACTCATCTGGCCAATTGAATTGACTCGTGGTCAAACATGTTGTTGCTCCGTATGTTGCAGCATCCCTCGGTCAATTGAGCATGCTGGGGTCACTTCGTGTTTATGATGAAACAATATCTTCTCGACCAACAATAAATGGAAGGTTACTACCCGAAAGTGGGCTTATAAGCTGAGCTTGAGAGGATTCTACTGTCCTTGTATAGTGGTAATACTACGGATGTCACAGTTCTCGCTAGCTTTACGAGTAAGATTATCACCCGAAGGAAAGTTCAAGATCAAAGTATTGTCCGCAAAGAATGTATCACAACTCAATAATCTGAGCAAATATCCCCTAAAAGCCTGATGATTCCCTACTCCTTACAGCATGGTCCTCAATCGTGGTAACGGAACGCGGCATTTGGTAGCCCGTAGCTAGCATACTAACTCGCAAAAGACCCCAGGCTCAAGCCTTGCTGGGGTTAGCAACCGCAGGCTCAATGTGGATGATGTTGGCGTTGGAATCAGCCTCAAAGACCTTCTTCTGCTTCGATGCCTTAACAGGATTGGGAGATGAGAAGATGTGGTCAAGTTCCTCGAGCTATAAAATCGTTAGTTGGAGTTCTTGGCTGGGGGGAGCCGGATACATACAGTTCGATTCTTGGTCTCGGGGACAAGGAAGTAGAGAATGATGGACTGGCAAACACACCAGATGCAGAAGACAATGTAGGTCTTCCAGGCAATGTTCTCAAGGGCAACAGGGATACCAAACTGCATGACAAGCATGGCAGCGTTGGTGAAGAGAGAGCTGAAGGCCATGCCCTTGGCTCGGATCTCGTAGCTGAGAACTTCGACGGGGTACAGAGCCTGGAGAGGAGTCCAACCAACAGAGTAGAAGATCTGGAAGAGGTAGACCCAGGCCAGGATAGCCTTGCTGACTGGTCCAGTAACGGCAGCGCTTTGCGCCTTGTCGTCGAGATCGGTAATGTTGGCGATTGATGCAGGAACAGTGACGCCAACCCAGCAAAAGGCACAGACAACGTTAACAACGAGAAGCATGGGACGACGACCAACAGTATCAGTGAGAGAGGCACCGATCGCGGCAAAAATGATCTGAACGGCGTTCATACCCATGGCGACATCGGTCTGAGTCTCGTCACCCTTGATACCGGCAGTGTCGAGGAAAGCGCTCAGATAGTACGAAACGATACTATTTCCAGCCCACTGGCCGAAAAGAGAGACAAGGCAGTTGCAAGTAAGACGGTAGATGGAGGCCTTGTTGCGGAACAGAGCACGGTAGTCCCACCATCGCTTGTCACTGCCGTCCATCTCAAGATACTCCTCGTATTCGTGAAGCTGGAGCTTGACCCATTCGCTCTCTGGGTTGCCGCGACCGTGAAGATTGACGAGGTTTTTGAGGGCCTCTTCCTTCTTTCCGCGGGTATACAGCCATCGAGGAGACTCGGGGAGCAGCATGGCACCAAAGAAGATGACGCAGGGAAACATGAGCTGCATACAAATGGGGATCATCCAGGAGGTGTTACTTCCCTTGTACACAAGGCCGCCGCGAGCAGCCCCACTAGCAACGAGAGCACCGACAGGCCACATGACATTGTAGAGACCAGTAATGATACCACGATGAGCAGGGTGAGAGACCTCGACAACGTAGGTAGGGCCGGCGGCGGCGGCGATGGAGACACCGAAACCGAGGAAGAAGCGGCCAGCCATGAACTGGTCAACGTTGGCGGTCTTGATGCAGGCGATCTGGATGATGATGCCGATGATGATGATAAAGGCGCCGATAGTCATACCAGCACGACGACCCCAAGTGTCGATAGCAGGGCCAACACAAGGAATAGCAACAACCGAGCCAATCTGATACATGGAAGTAACGATACCTATACAAGAGAAGGGAGTATGTCAGCCTCGTGACCAGAACACCTATTGACTAATCTGATTGGACAGGGACGTACCAGCTCCGATGCCCTTGTTGTCGACCGCAAAGAACGTCTTGAAGTCGTTGTTGGCGAGGAGAGTTCCAAAAAGTGAACCATCGTAGCCGTTGGCAGTAGAACAGCAGAAGGCGACCATGCTGGCGAGGATGAGGAGAGGCGCTGCGATCTTGGGAGGGGGCTCCTTGATCAAGGCCTGTTGGAAGGCTTCATCTCCGATGGCAGTCTTGACGATGGCGACCTCGTGCTTCGGCTATGTGGAAAAGTCAGTATTGCTCGAATTGAGCTTCTGGCGAGGAACGAAGACGTACCTCCTTCTCTATGTGCCTGTCGCTGTGGAGTGAATCGGACCCCATGATGGCAACGTTTCAGCGCTAAAGCTATTAAGTATCAAGCTGAATGGTTGTCTTGTTAATGGGTGAGATGATCTGGATAAGAAGAAGAACCATTGAATACAAGATGGACCATGGAACATATATACAAATTTCCTGTCAGTCACAAAAATATTGGGGTGATGGAGGTTTTGGGTTCGGGTACAGTTCAAGCCACCGTGCCACAGCCATACAATGGAACACGGCCTGCAGATCCGATACAACCAAAAAGATCTTAAAAGGGCTGCTTGCCCATGGCGACAGCCTCGGCCCAGGATGACGGGTCGACGGACAACCTTCCGATAGCTGAAGGACAGTGGTCGATCGAGTGAAAGACCGTTAGGGCCTGGCCTAGACTAACCTGACAAGAATGGCCAAGTCCTGTATCTGGCTGAGACAGGCCCGGGGGCCGGGGGTAGCTCGGTCGCGTACCGTGTGGGATGGAAGGGATGGGAGAATGGGGAAGCGAGAATTCGGGAACTGGCCAACATGGTGAGGACAATCTCATGATTTGCCATTGGACATAGTGATCATGTGCATATGCATATGCATTGGATAGTGACCTATCTGAACATTGCTGTCCTCGTGTGCCAGCGGCGGCTAACTCGACGCTTCACTGCCGCTTTCGGCTTCTTGGTCCGCTCTGCATACTGCTCTACTCTCGCCCCTGAAGCTTTGTCGGCTCACTATGCGACCAGCCGGGATGGCTCAGGTGAGTTCCCCTGCCGCACCGTAAACGTTTGCTTCTTAGGCGCGGCCGCCAAATTTCCTGCTACCTCGCGGCGTGCTTGTTTGGAAGAGGTAAGGGGGAAGTTATTTTGGTGGCCGGCCCGCCTTACCGTGGAACGATTGGCTGAGATCGCTGTTGGGGGACAAAAGTTCGGATGAGAGTGAGACTTGGAATAGGGCCAGTTCATGGCAAGAAAGAACAATGTTATTACTGGTAGAGTGTATTGCCAGAGTTTCGATATATTCACAGACAGATGGCTTTGGCTACGATAGACTTTGATTCATGCAGAAACAGACTTTCCATCTCATCATCTCTCTTCACCCTGATGCGCCTGTGAACATGGATCTTCAAGGTTTGAACAAGTACTACACCCCGCATTCTCAGACCCAATTCTCCACGAATAATAACCATGGCTTCCGGATCACCACGCCGATTTCTCCGACGCGATGGTACTCAATAATTAGAGTCAGTCCCAAATAAGAAAAGAAACATGCGGCAAAAGCGGGATCGTTCTGATGCTCGACCCTCCCCCACACGGGGTAAGCTTTTCTTTCTCCAGAATGGCGGGGTTCGATCGAACCAATCTACGGAACTTGACGACCTGCCTGCCGAAGAGAAACGTGCACTCGTTGGTCTCAATGAGGCTACTCTACCTGCAGCTGAGGAACATACCTTGCTTTGCTGTTTGACAGATGATGGCGACAGCGCCATTGAACAGCAGTTGAGACACCGGTAATAGTTTCCCAGGACAAGTCATTACTCCGCTGGATGGACCTCCCTTCCAACCTTTTCACCTTTTGAATGCTTCTATTCGCACGAGGGGAACTGATCTCGTCGTGGGTAAGGGTTGATGACCCAGAGCCTGGGCCGATATCCCGGTGAGGATTCCATTCTTGGCTAACTCTAGATTATAAGTGGAGCAAATGTTAAGCAGTGGCATCATGTGTGTCCGTACTCTGTCAAACTTCAACATATTAGGCATTTTCTGCGTGACCGTGCCTTTTTCCAATCGTCTCATGCTATGGCCTTTTTCAACCTAGCAGTGAGGATTGCAATCCCAGCATTAATTTGTGTAGAATTTGCGGTCCTGCCGAATCCTTCAAGATTTCGCTTATTGTATTTCCAACCTGGTGTTTGTCTTCCGTTTCCATCTTATCACATCTCAACTTATCAAAATCTCAAGCAAATGACCCCTAACGAATTGTACTACGAAATGTGGGTCACACCCGTTCTCAAAAGATTGGATAGCGAGAAGTTACAGGCCCCCTGATCAAGCCAAGCAGCGGACCCAAGACAGCTGCATCTCGGCGTAAGCTTGACTAGCAGGCAGGCAGGCATGTCAACCAGTGCCCTCAGGGAGGAATACGCCCTCGACGAACCTCGGTGATAATGTAATATTCTTGTTTCATTAATGACACGGGTAGTAAATTCTGTAGATAGATATAAATGTCATTCGATATTCTCTGGACTTTCTAAACAAATATCAGCACCAGCTGTCGAATTACAACAATGCATTAGCGGATCTGATTGGTTTCTGGAAGATAGACTGCTAGCAGATAAGACTACTATTGCACGGATAATAGCTCTTATCTGCTAGCGCATTAGCGACCACATCTGATCACAATGATCTTGATATCGCACTCGTTCTATATAAAATAACGCACATGACATGATACAAATCCATCACCAACATTGAGAGTATTTAGGGTAGTTACTGCGATTCTATTACATCTCTGTCTTGGGTACAAATACTTGTGCAGACAGACCCCCTGGCAGATGATCTCAGAAATTACCTTACATCGGTCAAAGCGAAGTGATACCGGTCCCCAGGGGCTTGCATTCGCATCAATAACATCAAATGGCCTAGCCTTCAAGCGAAATGTAAAGCAACCAGATGCCCCCGTATTTAAATGTGCCAGCAATTCACTGTACGGAAAATCTATTCGACGCCTTTAATATCTCGGGCCAAATGCTGGTTCATCTGCTCCGTACGAATACAATAGCATTCGGTGACCTGCTCTGCATCACCGGTTATACTTTTTCGTTCACACTGTCAGGATCTGATTGTAAGGGTTGGAGTAGTTGTTTGATGGAAGGCTCACCAAGAACTAACTCAAAGACATTGATCCCCGCCAAGGTCATGACCACACCGCATCCCTTGTGATGTCTGTTACATCTGGTAGTCGCCAGTAAGCTCACATCCTGGACTCTGAGCGTGGCGCAGACAAAGCGTTGGGCTTAAACCAAAGATACATTTTTGAGCAAAGATATCTATAAGAACGATAATTCATCAACACCGGGTAGTCTATCCAACCAACAAATGGCGCCCTCTAACCTTTCAGATCAAAATGTCGGATCCTCCTCCGCGATGGGCACCAAATCTCCCTTGCCCTTGAACACCTCGATGATATGAGCCTGCTCCGTCAAGATGAATCTCTCGGTCTGCTTGCCAATACTCGCAAGCTCCTTCCATTTGTTGAAGTCCTTGGGGTTTCTCTTGTCACCATGCGCCTCCTCTGCGTGCTCCCAGTGGCCTTTAGAGAAAGCTAACAAACCACTCATGGTCTTGTTGGTGATATCATAGACCAGAGAGACTACCGTTCCAGTCTCCTCGAGCCAGTTGATCTGCCATAGCTCTCCTGGGCGGATGCACTGGTAGGCTACGGTTTGGTAGTTGATGCGACCGGCCATGGGACCGCCGTGGATGGCGTAGACGATTCGATCTTTGGAGAAAAACCAGATTTCATAGCGCCATTTCTCTGGGTTTCCTTCCGCGTCTGTGGCGTCATAGTCATAGATGAGATGGGTGTTGAGGATATCCTTCTCAAAGGTAGCGTGTAGGGGTGTGTTTGTCTGGTATCGTGGTAGAGACATGGTGAGTATCTAGAATTGAAAGTATTTACTGGATGAGTCAATATCTAAGTCTTCACGAGGTATTTGCGATCTTTATATACGGCTTCAGGTCAGATCATATACGTGGTGGGTGGCTTGATCGCTTGGTTCCGAGACTACTACGGAGTAGAATGCAGTCATAACATCATCCATTCTCTCGGGTAGAGCGGACGCTAAAGTTCCCACCAAAAGCTGCGATCGGTCAATTGGGAGCTTGAATCAAATTACTAACGTCTCTATCCGAGTCTCGATCCTATCCGAGATCCAGTTGAAACTCAATTCGACATCGTATGATGTCACACGGGACTAGCAAAGTATCCACAAATCCACCGCATATTTCGCCATGGTCTTGGTCTGGTGATGTCGGCAGTGAGAATCGGTAGCATCGATTGCCCTCATGATATTTGCGGTGAAGAATCTAGCATGAGCACTTTTCTTCGACATCGCGCACAAGTCGAAAAGTCACCCACGGCCAAATATATTTCTTCTGCCACCAGTTCAGACTAGAAACATTGGCTTAGTTCATGCACTTACGCGGCATTGTCAACTTACAAGCTCTTTCGTCCGGCAAGGCGTGGGTGCAACGCCCAACTCCCTCCAACCACAGCCACGTGCTTCTCATCCATAAAGTCGGCTGAATGCAATGTTAGACCACGAGAGCTTCAACAGTTAGCCAAAAGGAATATCATCAAAACACACCACTATACCCCGGATAAATATCCATAGGTTTGAAACCATGCTGGGGCGCAAGCAATGTTCTCGTCCACTCAGCGGCACCCCCGGTATCGCCTAGTCCACAGAGATTGGCTTTGTGCGTGATCCCCATAGGATGGAAATTACAAAATCCCGAGTTTGTCTCCGATAAATTGGCAAATATGGCCAAAGGGTCAGTGTGGAAATCTTTGTTGACCTTGCTGTCAGGGGCTTTACGACCACGCTCGACATGTTCGTGGATACTCCGCAGTTCATGAAGTGTTGGCAAACGTGCACCTACCCACTCAGCATATCTCTCGGCCTCGTCGAACGAAGCCATTACGGGCCAGTCCAGGGACTGCATTAGTGGAACAGCACCCCAGACTGTCTTGACACTGTGGCGAGCGATGAAGGTGGTAAAATCTTCATCGGCCCCTGCAGAACGTACCTTGTTCCAAGTCGCAGGAGTCTGCAAGCATCTGGTGTCCACAATATATCTGGCATACTCCCCGTTGCTGACCGGCCGACCCTGTGTCTCAAGCTGTGGAGCATAGACATCGTACGGCTCACGCTCGTTGTCCCATGCAAAGAATCTGTCCGGTCCATCGTCTCTTTCAGGGTCGTGATACCCAATTATGAAGGTCTGCTCCGGCACTTTGAACCACAAATTATTAATCCTTCGCGAAGCGGCTTCTTTTGCAAGCTTCAAGAAGTCTGGTCTGAACAATCCAGGTGGCGATAGAATGTTGGTACTTTGGATGGTCATGAAGAGAAACGTCTCTGTGTGGAGGCCTATGAGGTTTAGGGCTGGGGATCAAATGCTTTTATGAACTGACCTTACCCTCATGCTCAAACCCGATCCAGAGAGCACGTCCAATGCTGCGGTCCGAGGTAGGCCTTTCAGTTTTGTAAAGAGCTGTGATGCGTTCTTTCACACGCTCACGATATTGAAGTATCTTCCCAAGAGATGGAAAGACATCTGGTAGCTGGCTGTGATCATGGCACTTGGAGGGATCGTCCACATCAGGATCTATGCCCCGCTCGAATATCTGATGGTAGTACGCTGGCTCAGTAGGTGTGCTATTTGTTGCACGCGTCAGGTGAATATCTTGACTGTGATAGAATGTTAGTTAAGCTACAAGGCGAGTCAACGAGTGACTGACAATGCTGGAATATGGCCTAGGTAAAAGAGTAATGGGTTTCTCAGGGGGATTGGCTGTTCCATCAATGCATCAGGTGGGATCATCTTGGTGGTGACAAGATCCCAGACCTTCCACAGCTGCTTCCATTCAGATAGTGATGGTACTGGAGATGGAGCATATTGCTCTGGTGTCAGTGGAAAGACGTATGGATTGTTGGAGTCCATTTTTGTTCCATAGATAGGGATTAATCGATGTGCGAGAAACCTAAGGAAAAATGAGGATATATTTATTGATATTCTGAGAGTTAGGTTACACTGTCGATCTCAACGTCATTGTCCACGGTAACGCTTCAGCTCAGACACGGCTTGTCCTCATTATACCCGATATGGCTTCGCCTAGTCTCCGGAAGCTTATCACTACTCACGCTAAGCTTGGCACCTGCCCTCAAAGTATCCATAATGATGCTAAAGACTGGAGGCTAAGTAACAGTTCATGATGAGTAAAGTTATGGGACAGAAGTTTAACACTCTATGATAGTATACTCACTAGATCTCAATAGCATGACCAAAAAGCTAGAAGTTCTATGGCAGTATACCGAAGAATACTAAACACAAGTCTTATTTAGCTCTACGACAAAATTGTTATACTTCTGGAATAGTTTTAAAAGTGAAGTCGGCACACTAAGCTCTGTTGTCGCACATTGTCAGACTTTTGTCATATGATTATGATACATTACCATTTCCTCCTGAAAGCACTGTCATTCCCGTCAAGCTCTATTGGGGAACTGTGGTTGCTAGGCATCATTTCTTCGACAGGTGGCTGTTGCGAGGACACTTGCAAATTAATCCGAGACATCCCAGCAAAGGGTGGAATAGATAGCTTTATTCGTCTTATCTTCCGGCTGAAACTTGTAATTTGCGAGAGAGGAGTTTTCATTTGAAATGCAGTAAAATTAAAGTCTTCGTAGTTGTTTCACTAGGTTTGTGTCTTGAGGACAGCTTCGACAATGCCATCCAAGTCTTTATCATCGACCCAAAACTCGACAACTTCAAACCCCGCCCACGACAACAGAGTGGACCATTGACCTCGCTAACGCTCCGTTGCGCTATTAAACGCCATCATCGTCATATCAAGTACGCACTGTTGAGCAGCTACCCCTACATCGGGAAGAATGAGTTTGTGTATTAGAAGCTTGGAGTAGCCTGGTTTTGTGGCATTGTGAAAATGTCTTGAGATCTGAAAACAGTGCTCATCTGACCAGTCGTGTTGAATATGGTGCAGAAAGTATGCGCCCGCACCTTTAATTGGCTGCTCGGTGAAGAAATCGTATTACATCCTTTCGATGGACAGATACAGATCTTCGCTGCCAATCATTTCTAACACCTGGGGAAGTTCTTGGGGAACTAGTCTGCCACTCTCGGGGAATATAGATTTGAATGATGCCAAGTCATGCCCTTTGCCGCCTCCGACATCTACCAGAAGTGCCGAACATTCATCCAACCCATTGAGGAGTCGCTCTTTGGTTGGGAACCAATCATACCAATACCCTCGGTTGCCCATAGTATTTCTCATAAACAAGTCGAAGTACTGTTCCAAGATGATAATTGGATAATGGCACGGAGCTGTATTTACGAGTCGGAGTCTCTTGCTTCACCGGCAGCTGACCGAAGACGCTCCCCCAAAGCCCTGTGATGCAAATTCGCAGGATCCTCACAACCCATCATCCTTTTCTTCATAAACATATGCAAAGAGCAAGTCTTACCTATCGCCAAAAGGATTGGTAGTTCTGGATCTGCGAAGAGGTTTCTGTTGTTTATAACCCTTCTAAAATCTCCTTAACCAATTAATCTTGCTCCTAAACTGGTAGAATATAAAGTTGCCTCCAGGAATCTATAGCACGTACTCAACGGACTATGGATATTATCCTCGGTACGGTGAAAAAGCGTTCTTGTACCCCAACTCTCGTTCAAATGAAAACTCCGATGGGGCTTAGTGCCCTTATGCTTATGCTGCCAAGTTCGTCATTCAAAGCTGACAGAACCTCCATCTGAACCTGAGCAACAGGCTCACCCACGAACTATTCCCAGATTAGTAAATAATAATCACTTTTAGAGTTCGAGGCATACAGTCAGCCTGCGGACGATTACTTGTCGCCTCAATCGAGGCGAAGCTGATCCCCATTTGTTGACGTTTAACATAAATTGGAGACTTTCTTGATCGATTCCAAAGCTACAGCCCGAAGCTCATGTGCGAAGAGGAGTACATAACTGAGACGGATTGATCTGTCACTTTTATTATCTACTTCCGTGCGCATTTGGATGATCAAGGCAGACTAAACTGTTCCCTCCTTACCCTCAACAGTCGCCATGTAAGACGGAGGAGGTGGAAAAGTGCAGATTCAAACTCAAGAGGCTCATGTGAGACACCGTCTAATAATGGAATCATGGGACCTTACAGCTTACTTGACACCTGGAGCAGTATTTGCAAAAAGTGGCATGCTTTTGACGACGTGTTATGGAATCATTTTATTTGGCCGAGGTGTTCAATGGCCGTGTTGGCACATCTCCGCGGCGGTTAATTATCTTCAAGTAATGCCACGTCCGTGTTACCCAATCATCCAGCAAGGTCATTTGTTCTCAACACAGAGTGGCGTCGAAATTTTCACAAGAAAGGATTTGATGATGTCTTTTTACAACCTGTGGTTTGCTCAAAATGGTGTCAATTTGAGCAATAGTTACTCAAGATATAAGCCTAGACCGTGTAGACAGAACAGTAAGTCACCTTGATTTGACCGCTTACTGTACAAGGGTGTGGCCTGAAACGCACTGACAGACCAAGGTGCAGACATTCGTAGCACCTGCACCAGATGCGGTCACTACACCACGATTGCGCAAATATGGCCACGCGATTCTCGCGCTGGAACTGGTGTGAAGCAAAAGCCACGAAATATCGTGCACGGATTGGAAATCAAGTGCGTCTCAAGATCTCCGAGGAGCAAGGGTGAATACGGAACAGTTCGAAGAGATATCACTCCACATCAAGCTTGACAGATATTCTCGACATCAGATAAAAACCTCTGGCCACGCTGATGACCGTTCGTATCATCAATTTCCCACTCTCGCAACTCACGCTCTCCAGGAAAACTACTCACATTACACTTTCAAGGCAACTCAACCAAATCTTTAAAGTGGCTTCCGATACACCAAGCTTTCCATTCCAGCGTGCCTCTGGCTCAGAGCCACCGGCTGAGTTTGCTAAATTACGAGCTGCCAACCCCGTCTCGCAAGTCAAGTTGTTCGATGGCAGTCTTGCCTGGCTAGTGACCAAACACAAAGATGTCTGCTTTGTTGCTACCTCCGACAAGCTCTCCAAGGTATGATCTGATTCAATCCCAAGACACATCCGATTCTGACCATGCCGGAGATCCGCACACGCCCCGGTTTCCCGGAGCTGGGCCCCGGTGGAAAGCAGGCTGCCAAGGCAAAGCCGGCTTTTGTGGACATGGATGCCCCGGACCACATGCAACAGAGGTAAGTACCTTGAAGCCCCTGCGTGATTGGACAGAGAGGGTAACACATGACGGAGGAGCATGGTTGAACCAACCTTCACTCCAGGAGCTATCAATCACTTGCTGACGTACATTCAGAAGACGGTGGATGATCTCTTAGACGAACTGAACAAGAAAGGCTGTGCCGACGGCCCCGTCAATCTTATTCAAGAGTTCGCTCTTCCCGTCCCTTCCTATATAAGTCAAAGGTCTGGACCACTCATGGCTTTATCTCATATGTGTACAGATAATTTACACCATTCTTGGAGTACCTTTCCATGACCTCCGGTACCTCACCCAACAGAATGCCATTCGGACAAATGGCGGTTCCACTGCTCGAGAGGCGTCTTCCGCCAACCAGTAAGTCCGATTTGACTAGTTTTAGAGTACTATCGCTACTGAGACTCTATAGGGAGCTACTCGACTACCTCGCGAAGCTAGTGGAACAGCGTCTCGAGAAGCCCAAGGACGATCTGATTAGCAAGCTGTGCATGGAGCAAGTCAAACCTGGAATCATTCAGAAAGCCGACGCTGTCCAGATTGCCTTTTTGCTCCTTGTCGCCGGTAACGCCACCATGGTGAACAAGATCGCACTCGTATGCACCTCTTCTCAGCCCTCTGTGTATAGCGACTTACTTTGTGTAGGGTGTTTTAACTCTGGCACAACACCCCGATCAGCTGGAACAACTCAAGGCCGACCCATCACTCGCCGCTAAGTTCGTCGAAGAACTCTGCCGCTATCACACCGCGTCTGCACTAGCCATCAAGCGAACCGCCAAGGAGGATGTCAGGATTGGTGACAAGGCGAGTCCTCACTTCATCTCAGATGGGGCACAGATAGGAGAAACTAACTTAATTCGAGCTTATCCGCGCAAACGAAGGCATCATTGCCTCCAACCAATCAGCCAACAGAGACGAAGACGTGTTCGAGAACCCCGACGAGTTCAACATGAACCGAAAGTGGCTGGCTGAAAATCCTCTGGGTTTTGGATTTGGCGGCCATCGATGCATTGCTGAGCATCTGGCCAAGACTGAGCTTACGATCGTCTTTGGTTGGTATTTGACATGACCAAACTGACACGGTCTCCTCCACTGACAAAATGTAGCCACGCTGTACCAAAAGCTCCCCAATCTGAAGATCGCTGTGCCCTTTGGGAAGATCAACTACACACCACTGAACCGGGATGTTGGAATCGTGGATCTATCAGTGACATTCTAACCACCGATACGACTGTATAGTAGACACATCTTGGTCAGCGAGGTTAGAGTCAGATTGTATAAACCATCTCAGCTCATTTCTAATTCGGTACCTGAAGTATGAGTCCTTTGGTGGTTCGTGAATCCCGGATCGATGACTAGTTAGATACCCTGGGGATATTGCATTCTACGTTCCGAGTCCAGTCACTCTGTTCATCTCTCACCAATACCGTAACTTCAACAGCCACCATACTCCAATGAAACTTCCACATGCCTTTCTAATTCAATCTCTTGGGGTAAACACTATGTTCAGCTCCGGGACTCCCATGGTAAAACAGTCCCTAAGGCCATCGATGAATGCCCTTGGATTGGTCCCTGGAGCGAGTGCGAAATTGTACCGAGACAGGATCTCGGAAAAGATGTAGCGGATTTCCATAAGACCCAGCTGCTTGCCAACACAAGCGCCACGGCCTTGCCTTATCAGTGGACTTGCAATGAAGCTGGGATGTACACTACTTACCAGTGTGGAATGGAGCATAGACTGAGGCATCCTTCACCAACTCCGGTTTGGAAGTCCATCGTTCGGGGATAAATTCATCGGGACGTGCAAAGCATCGCTCGTCTAGATCATTAGTAATTAATTAGTGCTACAACATAGGACATTGGGTAGCTCGTACCGCGATACATCGTGTAAGAGGGTGTGTGGAAAATGGTGTTGCCAGGGATGTGAACGTCATCAATCTGCATCCCTTCTGGAGGCGTCACCCTCTGGAGGCCAGACGGGACGACTGGGTAAAGACGAAGCGACTCATAGATACATGCTTGCAGATATGTGAGCTTGCCCAACGACATGTTATCGGTTTGCTCGTGGTTCTTCTTGTAATCGTCAATCTCAGCCTGGAGCTTGCTTGTGACCTCGGGGTGCAGGGCCAGCTGATACAGCAAACAGCTGGTAGCGGCGGAAGTGGTATCACTGCATGAAATGAGCACAGTAATTTGCTGAAACATCTGATGACACCATTACCTTCCCGCAATGCAAATCAAGGAAGCATCGCCATAGAGATTGTATAAGTCCTGCTTCTGGGGATTCTCAAGAGCTTCGTAATCCTCTAAAAGCCACGAGAATACGTCTGGTCGAGAAGGCTTGTTCTAGAACGGATTAGAACGATCTGTAAGCTTGAAAAGCCATTTACCTCGCGTCTATCCTCGACGGTGCTTCTTAACCACGTCTGGAAAGCTCTCCATTCACTATTCAGGAGAGGAGTCCCCTTGAATATGGGCATCAACCATAAGGTCCGTCGAAACATTCCCATCAGTGTCGCGCTCATGTGGGCTTCTGTCAAGAACTTGTGCTTTATCCCGTCACGAAGCATGTTGAAGCTTTTGCCAAACGCAAGCTCGCCCACAATGTCAAATGTGAAGAAATTGAACCATGTTGCGATGTTCAGCGGCTCGCCGATAGTTCTATCGATTTGGTCGGTCAGAAGCTTGGTGCAGTCGACCACTCGGGGCTCGTAGTCCCGCATGGCTATCATAGCGATTAGCATTTCTATATACAGGCAGTCAGAAGGACGAGAGTGTACCTTTCGCAGTAAACGCCCTGTCCCACGCCTTTCTTCGAATGGCATGGCTTTTCTTATTCCTGTCGGCCAAAAGGCTGATGTTAGGATGGACGACATTGTAAAATGGCCCTTTGCTGACTGGAGAGTTATTGGCGTGCATGATTCGAAACGCCTTCGGGGTGGCAATCGATATTTCGGAGGGTCCTTGAGAAAGTCAGGCCTGCTACGCTTCTTACATCAAACGCGACGAACCGATCCTGACAATGTCACCATATTGACGGTGCAGCTTCTGAACCTCTTCGTGCATGTGCTCCTTCTTGTTAGCGAGTAGGGTAGCATACAGGTTTGAGAGACGAGCTCTGAAAGGGCCCGGAAAACGGCTCAGGCGATGGAAGAATGCTCGATAGGTCAAGATGCTGCTTGTCATTCCCGTGGCAAATGCAAGAAAAGCCTTGGTGGTGGTCGAAAGCGCCTGCAAGAATGAGGCATTTCCATATTGTACGAGGAGACACGGCAGGGCCACTTCGTATAAGACCCAAGCCCTCAAGAATGCACTGGCCCAGAGATCCCATTCACCTTTTCGGAAGACGACCACGTGAATCAACACACCCAGAAGAAACGCCGTCACAAGAGACTCCGAGGAGTCAAGATTGACCTCGGTGAAAGTCATGGCGAGTGACTGAACAACTACTGTGGCTCGATAACGGATGTTTTATTTCTTGGGCGCCGTGAATGGCTTTTTGTATCATGATACCCGTGCCATTCGGGCATTATTACATAAAGGTGGGTCGCAGTGAGTGATACGTCGCCTAAGCTGCCCGCTTCGTAAGTCATCACAACCGATACGCAGTAGCAAGGGAGTGCCACTGTACATGATCTCCACGGAATGGTACTAAACAGGATGCTAAGACCCGTTCATGCAGTATAACTGACATCCGCGATGTCGGTTAGCTCGGGCCATTATCTCGTATTGGCATGACTACGTCAACTGACAAGAATGATCGAATTTACATCAATGATCAGAGTGGTCGAACCTGATTTCTTGATATTAGTCATGATGAGAAGCTGGCTGCGATGATTGTTCAAGTAGATGAGAGAGAGGCACGGGAGGACACCCTCACCTCCTGTGCTCCACGCATGCATGTGATGACTTGGTGACGAGCTCAGCACCCATAGATCCAATCCTGTTTCCACTTCTCAACATCTCTGCATTCGGTATGTTGCAGTACAGGCTGCTGCAACTCACCCAGCTCTGTTACGCTCTGATTAATGACCATCTTATCTCCTACTTGTGATCGCTAATTGCCTCGCTGGTCCTGGCCTTAAGCCTCTGCCAACGCGTGCCTGTGTCCAGTAACCTGCTTTTTGTGCAGCGCCCGAATCAAAATCGCAGTCCCAATCAAAGCAACCGCCAAAGCAACCATGGTAGGATATCCCTTAGGATAACTCGGCGCCTCAACCTGCTGCCATATAACCAGCGGCAACCAAGCCTGAAACACATACGCCATCTGGTTCATCGCACCCGTGACAAGAGCCCTTTCCTCGTTATCATCACTGCAGATCTCGTGCGCCCAAGCAAACGTCAAACCGCTTATTCCTCCACCAAAACCACAAAGCATGAAGCATACCCATGTGAATGCTGTCGGAACCTCCCACACTGTCAGACCGACGTAGGCTATGATCTTGACCAGGCCGGAGAAGATGATGGCTGGCCAGCGGGCACCTCGGAACAGACTATCCGACGACCATGCGTAGATGAGTGTCGTGATCACGCTGATAACCTCGACGATAGTCGGATAAAGATTAACTTCCTTAATCGAATAGCCTTCTGATTTCAACCACAAAGGAAATGCGGGCTGGCTGTTACCGCCGTTTCCATTGTTGAACAGTATATATAGTAGAACCAGGGCGTAGATATGCCAGCTGCTAAAGATCTTCTTGAACTTAGCCTTCGTATACGGCGATCTCTGCGCTCTGCCCTCAAGCTCCATACGTCTTTTCGCGAGCGCAATGTCCTCCGGAGTGAAGTACCACGCCCTAGTGATCTCAGGTAGATCTGGCAGGAAGAAGAACCCGGAGATGGCGATAGGAAGAGATACAATGGTATTGGTGATAAATAACCACTGCCATCCGTGGTATCCGTGCACACCATCAAGGCTATGCGAGGCGGCCATCAAGTAGCCTGAGACCATAGATCCCACATTTCCCATCGCATGGAAAAGGCACGAGCGCTTGGCGAGTTCATCTTTGCGGTACCACGACCCAACGATATATTGCATTCCAGGATAGAAGGTACTCTCGGCGAGACCGATGAAGAAACGAAGGGCATATAGTTGTGTGGCGTTTGTGCACCTTGTGAGGAGGATGGTGAGGACAGACCAGGTGACCTGCGTATGTTAGCTCTGGGGTTGGCGGGCGATGACAACGACATACCTCGCAGGCGGGGATCCAGATACTCGGCCGAATACGTGTCAATAACATGTTACTAAACCTTTAGCGCAGCTCATAGTTATAATTGGCATAAATAGTCTCACCTTGGAATCTCACCAATGACATATCCAATAGTCCAGCACGTCTGCATGTAATTCAACTCATTCCCAAGAAGATTCATATCCTCTTTCATGCCAGATACAAACGCATTGTTAACGTTGACCTATTTTGTCAAGACCAACACAATGCTCAAAGCTGAAGGAAAACATACCTGGTCTAGATACTTGATAAAGTACCCCAGCGAAGCCAACGTCATAAGAGCAGCATCAAGCTTGAAGAGAAACTTGCGCTCCTCGGGGGACTTGTCGAAGGTGTCCCAAATATAAGACTTCCAGCTCCTCCTGGGGGTATCTTGCAATACGACCACGACTGATGCATCTGAGTCAGACGCAAGGGGTTGGTCCTGTGCACCTCGCACCCTTTCGGTCAAGGTCTCCTTGATATTGTCTGCCATCTTGGGTTGGATGTTTGGGCGTAAGGTGACAAGGGAATATTGTGGCTGTCGGGTTTCTTTTAAGCTTATATTGATATGCATACTTATTCAAGCACCCCATCGCCTCCTTCGCTTGCAATCATTTAGCTTACCTAGATTAAGAAATATCATCGCACAAAAGCCGCCGTACCACCCTGTGTGGTAGACAAACAGGTCAATACTTGCAGGACATTCTATCAGGTAACCAATCGGAGAACTGGTGCTGTACTACTCATTCTGCGTACAGATTGCGTCAATGGTTCTCACCAGGCATTCGATTACATTCACCCTGATCAACATCAACAAGGCCGAGTGCAGAAGTCATCTATCGGCATTAATGCGACGTCGTAACGATATGGGGGCTTGTGGTTGGTCGGCTTCGCTGACGTGACTGGAACCCAGTATGCTGTGCTTGACCTCTACCCATCAGGAGGTTCCCTGGTGTAGTAACATAATTTCATTCGAATTAACTAACTGACTTGTGAAGGGAACATCAGTGATATAAATGCAGAGGCTCTAAAACTGCACAGTTAAGTGTTATAATTGCTTGGATAAATGTTACTGGGACGGTTTAATACAGCTAGACAGCTATAAAGACGCTCACGGCTCCCAGCACTAGATTTTGGCCTTATGCGGTAAAGATACAGACCATCGTGGTTTAACTGGTTGCACAGCCTGTTTCCATCTATTCGTTTACTGGGAAGTCATGTGAGTTATTGACCTTTTTCAAAAGGGCGACATTTACTTACCACTTCAATCCATCTCGCCATCCATTTCTCAACAGCTTCCTTGGCCTCGTCGACGAGCCCCAGATCTACCATCAGGTTAGTAATGTAACGATTTATCCTATCAAGGCAAACCCATACCTAGGAGCAACTGGACTGCGCCACGAATACCGGACTCTAAGGCGGACGCGATCCACGCGTGAGTATACGAAGTGTGTTCGCCAACAAAGATCATCTATTTCGAGTTGTTAGCAAATGCTATGTTAGCGATGAAGGACCGCCTACCTTGTCGTATGTTTTGAAGTATTCGGGGATGTACAGCTGATGCTGTCCCGCAGTCGGACTAGCCCAGCTTCCTGACTGAAGAGGGTCAAGCGCCCAGCATCTCCTGTTGTATTTTCCCGTGTAGAGATCCTTGGTGAACTCGCCGTGGATATCAACCATAGCATCCAGGACCATCTGAACATGCTCTTCCTCAATCATACTTGCCAGGCGGACGCCCATGTCGCCGCTTATGTAGCTGGCCAAGATGGTAGCGGGGCCTGTACCATTCAGGTTGTAGGACGGATAGCAGATACTGCCAATGCCGGGTATGTCGGTGTTTGTGCTGCAGCCTCCATAGATGGGATTCTCATAGTGCTCCCAGAAACGCTCAGAGAACTCAAGTGCAACCTTGCAGGCGGTCCCGTAGTTGAGCTCCTTGATGGCGTTGGAGATGGTGGCTGGAAGCTGGGGGAGACGCCAGCGTCGGACGATAGAGAAGGGCACTGCAACTACTGCGTAATCAAATGTTGAGTTTTGGAATGTCGTGTCGTTGTACTCTTTGCGCCACTGCAGTGTGACCTTCTCAGCAGTCTCGTCATACCTCACACGCTCAATCTTGCGACCCATGGTTGTGATATCGTCAACTAGGGGATGGAATGAGAGTGGCAGTCTATTCAGACCGCCGTCGATGGTCTTATAACTCGCAGCCTGGAAATACATGCCCTCATAAAGTGAGTCCCAGAAGGTTGAGCTAGACCAACCGCCAATCATATCAGTACTGTTCAGGCTTCCCTTCAGGTAGTTAACCATAAAGGCGTATTCGGACCACTGATCACCTCCGAGGCCGTTGAGTCCAGTTTCGAGCCATTGCTTGTGGGCCTTGAACATGTTCTTGGCCATAAGAGTGCTAAAGTTCGAACCGGGCATGAAGGTATCCACCTTCGCCTGGAAGTCCTCAGCCTCAGTGCCAAGGTCGCTTTTGACACCAAGCGAGGCGTTGTCTGAAATCTGTTTCAGGGTTGGAGGCATGCCACTAGGAAGCTTGAACTCATTCTTGTAAGAAAGGCCGTTGGGGCTAGCCTGGATCCAAGGAATGAAATCAACGCTGAGGTTTTTGTCATGGCCGTTGAGCTTGTTCATCTCCTCTGCAAGTTGGAACACCAGCTGATGATCTGTGATGTTCATGGTTTCGTTGGTCTCGGGACTCTTGTATGTTGATGGAAACCGCATGGGTCCCATTTCCTGGTAAGAGTAGTCAAAGGGACCACCTGTGAGGTACTCCGTATGCACTCGACCACCAAGACGCTGGCCGGCCTCAATGATGCTGATATTGGTCATACCTGCCTGGGACAGTACCAGATAGGTCATCAGACCCGACATGCCTGCACCGACAATCGCAATCTCCTTCGTCTTAGCGACTTCTGCATCAACAGCTGAGATGCCTTTCTTAGCGAGGTGCTCAACGCCGTTGAACCATGGCCCCAAATTGTCGATGCCATTGGATTCATCCATAAGAATCGAGTCTGTTTGAGGGATTAGTGCCAGGTCTTCCAATAGAGGGACAATGGCTTACCTGTTCCTCGCTTCTGTGGTGCTCGTCGCCGCATGCGATGAAGCTTTTGGGGCTCGCTGCACCCAATGAGTATGCCATCGCCCGACCATGCGGAAATACATCCGTTGTCATGTGAATCAGTTGGGATAGTCCAAACCAACCGAGAGACACGTGTGCTTTCAGTTACAGCAATAGTGTGGTCAGCTTCAGAGCCTGACTCGCTATTACAATGACCGTAGGTGAAAGACAAAACACCCTCTGTAGGTTGGTTGAACGTCACATAGATATTAGTCAAGTGGGAGGTTGGGGGCCCTCGGGTTTCGAGGCCAACAGGTAGGGAAGAGGCAACGGCGCTGCCTAAGCCAAGGGCGATAGTCGCAAGTGAATGTCTCATAGTAGTAGATTACGATCGAGAGTTAACTATGAGTTTTTGTGTCTATAGAGAAATATGCTGTCACTTCTATATATGTACTTCCAAACATAGGTAAATGACTCAACAGCCATGGACGATATATGATAGGAGATAGGGCAATCGAATAGATAGGCAACCAAAAGCATGCAGATATGCCAACACACAATCAACCACTCGTCCGGGAAACCTTTGCGGAAAACTTGGCGACAGGCCTACAACACGTCCAAGTTGGACGATAAGCAGTTTGTTCGGAAACAGATCTTGGCGCCGTTAGGCGAACGATATCGCTGTCACCCGCTAGATCTCTTATCAAGATATGGGTTGTGGGGTTGGGGGTCGCACCGCCTTATCAGCACCAAACGATCTATAATACTGCATCCATCTCGAGAGAGAATGTATGAGTATCGGCAATCTGGCCACTTTGGAAGGGACTTTTGGTCTTGTCTTTGCAGGGAGGAGTGACTTGAGGGATAAACATTGGATTTTTGGACATTTTGTAGAAGGGTCCCAGTCGTATTCAAACCTATGAGAGATTTGGCCATATCGCCGAGAAACTGAAAGAAGAGCAGCTGTGAGGGATTTATGATATGCTATCTATTTTATGGAGAAAATAGTGGTCTTTACCTCGGGCTCAACCCAAACTTCAATCTCAAGCAAGACGCATCGAGCTGGGAGAGTCACTGCGCACCAGTTCTCCGCACATGCACAGGTCTCGCTCATAACGTGACTCGCAAGTAGCTTGAAACTTATACTGTACAATCAATCAAGTTAAATACCGTAAGCCCATGGTTAACCAGGGCCTCTCTCGTACCTATAGATTCTAGCTTGTCACTGCAAGCGAGCTCTAGTGTTCCCTTCTGTCCATATCGTAGGTCCAAATAGTATTTTCACAAATCTCAAGTATGGGATGAGCCCGAATAGAAAAATAAGAAAAGGAAACAGGCGTTTCACCGAACAGACATTATATCCTCGTGCCCTCCGATAGCACACAAACAACAACATCCGTATCACCCCAGGTTATAAGGTGTCCCCAGCTATTTCCTGTCGCTTGTCAAACAACTAAGCTTTGAGGAGTTCCTCAACCTCCTTTGTTATATCCCTCAGTGGGAAGGCCGTTCTGTTACCCGGAACGCCATTGACAGCGTCACCAAAGAACTCGCTAATGGCATAGACACTATCGGAGATTTGCACAGAGGCAACCGTATATCCGCCCTGGCTGAGAAAGGGGTTGGGGATTGTTCCAAGATTTTCTGCGGATTCCCACTTGCCGTTGCTGGATCTCAGAACGATGGTTCCATTGACATTATCTGACGCAAGCAGCACTGTACCAGCGTAGAGCGGCGGGAGATGAATACCGTCGAGGTTCTGTCCGATGGGCTGATCATGGGAGACGTTGCCTTTCGACAAGGGGATATGAACTGGCGTGCCCTTTGATTCTCTGATATCAAAGCGATACAGCTGACCATCTGTATTGTCGTTCACCACGAGGAAGTCGTCTTTGCGGACAACACCCGAGAAGCCGTGGATAGTATGATTGGCTGGCTCCACGAGATACCAGGGGATGGCCGATTTCCCGTCTGCGCTAACCTTGATCAAGCTACTAGGAAAAGTTCCGAGCACAAACGTGTTACCGGCCTCGTCGCACTCACTATCTTGGTAACCGCTGTACACGCCCCCGGTTACGTTGGTCAGGTTGGCTTGCCAAAGGAGACTGTTGTCTCGCAAGTCAAACTTGACGAGCAAATTGTCCCCCTCGATGTTTTGACCGCCGGTATCGAAAGAAGCGCCGGCATCGATGATGAGTGATAGTCGATCCAAAGGGTCAACTCGGACTCCGCTGGCATGGAGCAAAGGATCCCCGCTCAGCCCGGGAGCTTTGAAGGTATGCACGATCTCGTTACGGTATGGATCCCAAGCGACAGCTGTTGCGTTGTAAAGAACACTTGAATGGTAATTAGCATTATACCTGGAACAAGCTGTAGAGTGCACTGTTTGTCGCGAGGGGCAAGTTTTACTAACCTAGAGTAAAGGAGGCACCGGCGAGTGTCAAAGTCAACATTCTCAGGGTACAATTGATAAGCATCGATAGTTTTATTCCCAGAGACTGGTGAGCAGGAGAGCGGTCGAGAAAGAGGACTTGCAAGGCTAGCCTGTATGGCCAAGCTGCCAAAGACCATCTTAGACAGCATATTGAATCTCTGGCCCATAATGGAATTGTTTTGTTTTGAATTGAGTGAGGTAAAAAAAAGGGTAGAATCGAGTGTGGAAAGCTCATGGAAGAAAGTAAGATTGGTGGCATGCAGATGATTTATAGAAAACAGATCGTATTTTTAGTTACTGCGCGACCGTGAAAAGTTTATACTTCTTCAGCTACCCTGCTTGATAAAGCTCCATGCTGGAGAGATGCGGTGGGAGATTCAACATAATCACATGAAGTAAGCAAGACACAGCGTACTTCGATTATGAGTTGAATGCGCAGCAAGGGTTTCGCCGAGTGGGATGAAGTGGGATGGACATTGAACTTGATTGAATGCGCCCTGGTTTTAGTCTGCTGTGGTCTGAGCTCTATCCCACTTGACAAACGCAGAGTTCCAGTCCGACAGGTCAAGCAAGACGGTTGGAAAAACGTCCTCATATTATGTTATATTAACAGGTACGATGAGGACGGGTCTCTCATAGGCTGAAAGAAATCCTAATCTTTCTATCTTCCCTTCGTTAGGCTACGTTGTTATTTGTTTTCTTTTTTTTTTTTGTTGCGAATACATGCCTCAGAGCAGGGCTACCTATAACTAGCTAACCTTAAATAATTACTGGCTAACTCCTACGTAATAATTGTAGGATTGTTTCCATTATTATGAGGCTGAGTCTGGCATCCCACCTAGCAATGGATCCTTATGTCGCATTTCTGCTAGTCTACTTTTATCGGCCCCTTAACAGATTGAGATGCACAATATTATTTAGTTTCGTAAGTTTCTTGCATCAACACCATCCGATATTTAGACTTCATACGAACCTCCAAAGCTCCTTTATGTGGTTTCATCGGGTTGCCTTACTACTTGTATCACCACAGTCAGCTCATAAGAATTCTAAGTCACTAAAGCCTGTCCTTTTGTCCTGTACCATCGAGGAAATGAGTTCCTCATACGACTTTGTTCTTTACATGATAATACACTTTGGGTACAACTTGTATATCCGGCATTGTCTGTAAAAAGTCTGATTACATCTACTCGAGGTAACTGATAGACAATATATGCTGGTGTCAGATATTTCGATGATCTGCTAGCACTCCATGAAATTTACTCCGGAAGGAAAAATTGCAGCAATGGCCATATTTCTTATGCTCGGCTTTTTCAATGCCGGAAGATGTATGAAGTTATTATGTTCTGATAAAAGCCGCTAAAAGACTTGGCCCTGCTGATAGTTGCTCTGTAGTTAATGAATTTTCTGGATAACGTTGATGTTTGATGTGATTAGACGGAGAAATGCAAGATCCTGTGGTAGAATCCCAAGACTCTACACAATCCACCATACTGGACCTGACAAGATAGGTGGACCATCCCACACTGTTCCTCAAACTCAGGGACTTGGGATTTGATGTGTGGTATTTATTATTATCATGGCCATAGAATGACTGTGACCTGGACAGTTTAAACACCTTATCTGCGCCATATGGCAGGATGTTTGTCTGCGATGGGAAAGGTTGGTGGTGTCGATAGCTTATCGATACTTGAGGACACGTCGGCATCCGGTTAAGCACAGTCTTGATATTAACCCAATTTCAGGATTGGCCAAACGCTGGGTGGATCCAATAGCTTGAAGTACTATACTCGGCGCTTTCCAGATCGGACTTTTTCTTTGTGGGCGGTCTAGAACCTTTGGATGGGGCATTGACATAACAAGAGCTTGGTGAGCAATAGGCAGGGGCAAGGGGTTTTCCCTGTTGTCGCTAACGGCTCAATCTAAGCTATTCAAAAACTCCAGTTTGGGGTTAAATGCATAGGTAAATACTTTATCGCTGAGTGTAAAATCGGCATTAAAAAAAAAGAAGTCCTAGAATGTATTCTTACGTGGGTTAATTGTCCGATACGAATGTGCCCGTATGCAAGTGTCAGCTGTGATTCGGACTGATCTCATTATACGAGCTTGGCTTCACTTACGCGAGATGGCTTAGCGGCAGGATCCGAGTGTGGAATGAGAGGGCTGACATGTCTGTGTGTCGCACGCATTCGGGACAAAAAAAAAACATCTCCTACTTCAGAAGTACTTTCCAGGACCAAGAGAACAAGTCTGACCCCGTCTGACAACACTCAGGCAAACACCCCTGCTGCAAGCCTTTACGATGAATCCAATAGCCTCAGCAAACGGACCAACACGGATCCACATTGTGACCAACCAACTCGCAAATGCAGCTCCAGACCCTCCAGTTGGTAGGCCCCCTTTGTCTATTAATTTGACTGCGCCGCCGAGAAAAGTATTCGATTTGAGGAGGCAATTCGCGTAAGCCTCAAGCTAATGCCAGGTCAGTCACACTTATAAAATACCGCCTTGGCCACTTTTGTCACTGGGAGGAAGTTCGTCGGCTAACCATTACTCCGCCAAGTCCTCTGGTGGAAAGCCTCCATTACACTGCGTTTGCTTGGATCATCACAATACCCGAAACCATTCTTAAGATGGACGTTTATCCCCTTGACAGCCAGGGTCGGCGAAATGACATTATCATTGCCATGTGCATCCTGGTTCTCGTTGGTTTAACGATACACATCTACGCCCTCTTGTTCTTACCATATCAGTCTCTGAGTTTAGGTCGAGTTTAATAACGGATATGAATGCAAAGCAACCTATCTATTGAACCGCAGAATAATGACTCGTTGCCAAGAGAACACATCGTCGCAAGGGATTCGGAACCATATAAAAGACATCATGGGCAAGATGGGATACTACCCATAAAAGAGCGAGTGAGCATGGGCGTGAGAGCAAGGAGGACTGCATATCAGCAGCGTTCCCATTGATCGAAACTGGGCAAGGAGCTGCTGCTTTCAGATATTAACTCTTCGCTTTACAATGATGGAGGCTCGACAGAGAACAATTCTCTTGGTCCAGGACATGCTGCCAGATTTGTTTCCATTATTCACCTCCAGTAGCAAACGCGCCTTCTATAAACCCACGACCAGAACGGCCACAGGAACTTCTGCTTCGATAATGTACATGTACGCCCATCAACTCTTCCGAGCCGAGACACAACCGAACACCAACATGCCTGCTTCGAGTATTTATCACACACCACCGAATATATTTATCGCCTTGATCAATCACAAGACCGAGTCTTCAACTACACGAGCAGGCGCCATCCGCCCACTGCATACGCCATATACAGCACTGCTGATATGCAACTGTCTCTCTACCAGAGTGTCAAACGACACCAAGGACTTTCAGTGTCGTTCATGGCTTCATAGTCAATGATCGAATGGCGAATAATCATACCCGGACCACTTGGCGTGAGTGGAATAAACTTAACTTGACGGGCCGGGACCCTAGCTTCTCGGAACAATTGTTAGGGCCCCGGGAGGCCTGATTCTAGAAGAATTACCGCGTAGCGGACTCACTGAATGGGTTTGGGAAAGAGTTGAATGGTTGAGGGTCTGCGATCGGGCGATTTCGCCAAAGGAAATTATGATGTGCTGGGTGCAAAGAAACAACAGAGGCTGCTGGTATTGCAGAGAACCACGAGATGATCCAACGCCACCAATCCTGGTGCAAGCCTTAGTACCAATAGTCCCTTAAGCTAGTGCAGGTGAGCCAGTATATGGAAATATGGTTATTAAAGAGATTCTTTTGTGTCGAATCTGTTTGATGTTGCAATTCTCAAAGACTGCCTCTGACCACAGTAAGCCCTAGGTCTGCCTTTCTCCATATAGTGGCATGATATGAAACCTCTTCTTCGTTCTGTTCTTTCTATCTCTACCTCCTATCTTTGTGCCCTGGCAATCGCTAATGCTTGACTGGGGCCCATTGGCCGATTTCGTAGTTGGGTTGCAGTTGAGTGCTACACTGGAGTTGGCCGTACTCTGAAACGCTGGTTTATCGTCATCCGCGAAAGATCCTCGGGCCAGGACCTCGTAGGGGTTCCATCCATCACAAAGGAACATGCAAATCCTCCGATTTGGGCCCAAACGAAGAAGTGTAGGTTGCTTAACGTGCAAATGCCGTTCATCAGTAATGGGCATCCCAGCTCCAGACAACACTAAGTTATCCACCGTCAACCAATCATTCAAACTCCAAAGCTCAGATTAAGGCTTGATCTTCCAGTCCTTGGCTGCTCGCGGCATTGCCGATGCGGTACAGTGGCTTAGAAAGCCATCAGTCTACAGAAACAGGCCAAAAACTGATGATATCTCAGAGATGATGGCAATTTTCATCATCGTATGACTGGAAGTTTCTGCTACAGGTTCGAGAGATTATCAATTCTCTTTGAGCGACGATCTCTACTGGTAGTGAGCCAGGGTATCGTCTTTATTGGGCATGTTTAAATCTTCTGAGACTAAACAGGATGGACTATATACAGATTCGCCCCAACAACTATTGGTCACGGCCAACTCTCTCCAGTCAGCCTCGCTTTTCTGACTTCAATTGCTGACGCATCGGGTGACCTATCGCCCGGAGCTTTGCTTTCGCCTCACATAGAATGCTTAAAACTCCAAGACCTAATTCTTCGTTTAGCTCGGCGCCACGGAGGTATCGCCTCCATGAGGTAACCGTCATAAATCAATTTCCACCTTGCATCTTTGGACATTTCTCTATTTGTCAAGCTTCTGCAGTCTTTTCCGCCTAGCCCCTCTCCCAAGTATGTCACCAGAGCCCGAGACTCTGACGCTGGGTGCTATTGTAGCTTTGTCAGCCGCTATAACGCCGTCGCATTTACGGATGCACCTAAAACTCCAAACCACCAATGTGTCATCTTTGCTGAGTTACGGCATGCACACAGACACCGCATCCCAAGCACGTATGTACACCCTGCCGTCTTCTACCTGCTACCCGGCAATACTCCCGTTCTGATCCATCGACTGTATATCACCCACCCATTCCAGTGGTATACCACGATGGAACCCCCGCAGCTTGCCCCAAATGCTTGTGCCGCCTGCAAGGCCAAGAAACGCCGCTGTGACAAGCTTCTACCCGAATGCAGCTTGTGTTCAAGGTAAGCTCTTACTCCCTTTGTTAGTGCTGGGCTTCAGTTCCATGCCAACGCACGGAAGTCGATTAACTTTGTTCTCTTACCTCCCCCAGAAATCGGCGAGCGTGCGATTATTCACTGATAGTTGCCGCTACAGCTGCGAGCAACAGTGAACCAAGCATGCAATTTCTAACCGCCGTCGGAGATCGCCAGCACATTGGCCCTACGTTAGACGGGAATAGCGACCGCTCTACCGTCCATTGCCCAACCTCGTTCATACTGGGAAAGTATCGTCTAAGCAACTCTGCCTACAGCGAGCTGTTAATCCCAAGTTATATTTTTGAACAGCTCGGCGACGAGGCAATGCAGCGCAGTATCAGCTCTTCCTACTTCCAAGTCACTCACACCTGGCTGCCCATCATCTCCAAGCAGCACCTCTCCCACAGCCTAGATGCACCGCCTGCGACCTGGCCTCCCGACCTGACGCTGCTGCTTCTCTGCATGAAGCTCATTAATTGGCTACCGGACGCAGATGGTCCGCAGACACCTCTCTACCGAGCAGCTAAGCGTTTCTTCCTCGAGATAGAACTAAGCGGTATTATGTCTGTGGCCCTACTGCAGTCTGCTGTTCTGATCGCATTTTACGAGCTCGGTCACGCTATCTACCCCTTGGCTTACGCCTCTGTGGGTATCTGCGTGCGGTACGGTGCTGCTTTAGGTATAGAACCTCGTTCCATGGCCACAGGCGATGTGCATCCCACCGCTTGGGTAGAAGAGGAGGAGCGGACGAGATTATGGTGGGCGTTGCTCTTATTAGACCGGTCGGTTCTGTCACTGCTCCAACTTTGTCTTAGTGGTACTGACTCTATGCGCGTTTACAAAGTTTCACATGCCTTATTCACCCAGGACAACCATTGAGCATCCAAGAGCCTAGATCTGAGCATCTCCTGCCCTCAGACGACCGCCTATGGGATTATGGGGTGAGGCCATCATATGCATCAGAAAGCTCAAGTTGCGTCGTGCTAATGACAGTTCTGGTCGTAGGCTAGCGATCCCTCGCAACGAGCGACCGTGGCCTCACCGTGTAAGCTGCAGCATCCTCGCTTCTCCCTCGTGGCCCAAGCAACTGTGCTCTTGGACAAAGTACTGAGCCGGACCCATACTAACGGTAAGGCTATTATGTCGGAGGATGAGACGCTTCAGCTTCAGCGTACTATCGAGGCTATGGTGGAGTTTACTCGCGTCGAGTGCCCTGCGCGCCACCTTTTCAGGGTGTTTGGATGTGAAGTCAAGGCCATCTTATTTGGGTAAGTTCTTATTCCCAGGGCTTTGCAAGAGCAGCAGCAGGTGACTTACATTTCTTTCCGTAGTGCTCTCATTACTTTTCACGACGAGAGTTTTCCCATTCCTGCATTACTTGACATCCCGCTTCTAATAGGAAGCGAGTTAGCCGCGATAGCATGGGAAGTCAGCCTGCAGGAGAACGACATCAGCCGGGACCAATGGCCTCCGTTCGCCGTTCACGTCATCTATCAAGGAGCGACCAGCCTGATCAAGCGGAAGAGGGATGCAGGCTTTGCAGCAGTTCAGATGTGTCTCCAGCCCTTTAAATCAGCGCTGAAGATTGCTCAGCAGAGATGGTTGTCTGCTGGTAAGCACATGTTTATCTTTTATCTCTCTCCATTCTTACAGTCTCTCTGTTCAACTTCTTGAGTGGGTGTGAAACTTTGGATCGACATTCAACTGACGTCTTGTAGCTGTATATCTGAAGGCTTTAGAAGTTCAAGAGATGGAATTGTTGTAAACTTAAGCGCACCAAAAACTTCACTATGAAGCTGGTCTTCTTCCAAAACACTGTCAATATGCGTTGAGCTAGGGCTTATACAAGCCAACCAGAGAACCAGCCATGCTCACAATACTATCCTCCAACGACATGTACTCAACCCCGAGAATCTTCCTCGAAGGCTCTGTGTCACACTTGGACACGCCGGCTGCAGGGAATCCACCACTCTTGACTTCTGGTCCCGGGAGTTTGTGTCTCAGAGCCGGAAAGTGTTTCCACAGAATTGTAGCCACCTCTCGGTTCGAAAACGTTCCACCAGAGACGAAGAAACGCTTGTCACTCGCTTTGTCGACCTCGATAGCCCGGACGTGAGCCAGAGCTGAATCGCGGACGTCCACCCATCGAGATAGCTGACTCTCTGGGATCTCGTTCCTGTGCTCCCCTTGGATGAGATCACGGACCAGATGCGCCGAGACGTTAACCTCATCGAGAGATGCGACATCATGGATGACGGGCCCGAAAACGAGCACTGGCAGGATGGTTGTCAAGGTGAAGCCGGGATTCTGGTTCTTCACAAAATCCCAGGCTGCCTTCTCAGCTGCGATCTTGCTACCTGTGAGACCAAAGCAGTCAGTCGAGGTAGTTACAGTGGTGTCTGACTGTATCAAACTGACCTATGTAAGCAAGAACCGGGTTGGACTGGATCTGCTCATCGGTGATCGAGTTCCAGTCGGCATCAGAGTAGAGATATGTCGATTCCACAGGCTTAGCAGCAGCGAAGAAAGACGACGTGATCACCTAGAGCAATAAACCAACTTATAAGCACATCCATGTTCGAAGTCTTCCACTTATTAGACTTAAGCAAAGATAAAACCTACAACTCGTCGCACAGACGGAGCATGAGCTTGCACAGCCTCCAGTAGCCGTGTCGTTCCCAAGACAGCCGGCTCCAAGACGTCATGGTCAATACTTCCAGGTTGAAGCTGGAACGGAGAAGCCGTATGTATAACTGCCTCAAATGGTGGCGTGGACTTGAGCGCCTCTTCAAATGCATGCTCGCGGGAAAAGTCCTCGACTACGACGAAGTCAAGCCGGGACGATGGCACCTCCGGATATCCCCGGCGAATCTGCTCTGCTTTGGTCTTGGATCGGACTGATGCTACCACAGAGTGCCCGCGGTCCAGGAGAACTCGGAGAATGTGTGCGGCGACGAATCCGCTGGCTCCTGTTGGTCAAACTGTTAGTCTGGAAACCTTCCTGGCTAGATGTGTGCGCTGAGCTTGAAGCTCAATGTCTGGCAGTGAGAGACTTTGTATTAACAACATACCGGTGAGAAAGACTCGAGTCATGCTGGGCTAAATATCCGAGTCTGTAAGGTCTTAAACGCTGTAGGAATAATAATCAGAGTATTGAGAGTTAGTGGTCTAGGTCAAGATCAGCTGCTCAATCTACTGTCCGGAACAGAGTGCATACAGAAGTTCATGGAGCATATCATCTTGATTTATATAATAGTCTTCACTTCAGCCACCTCAGTAAACGCTTTTGTCATCCCAAGCTCTAGAACTCCAGGTTGCTTAGGTTCACGGCTTGTGTTGATTTCCGACTTGAAACGCGGCCGCAAGTGGTGAGAATGGTTTGGGGAGTTTGGGTAAGTATCTCCATGTTTGCGTGAAGACCCGCATCATCATTCGTCAGTTGGGATTTTACAGCTTTACACGATATCGTTGTCCCTGTTTGACCCGTAGTAAGCGGCCTTACTCTGAGCTAGAAATATATACTCATGCATCTTATGTGCCTGCGGGGAGAGCACTAGGATGCGGCCGCATTGTGGATGCAGGCGGCCGAACAAAAACGGGGCCGCACCCGGTGGCATCTGTTACCGTTGGCACGCCCTGTAGAATACATATCTATTGCCCGCTTACTATTCCTCTTCTTTTCGCCTGTTTTTTAATGCTGAACGTCCCATACGCTACCATGTTACAGGAGTCTTTCACGCCGCTACCTTGGTTAATCGCTGGTCTTACTAAACAGGTGCAGCATCCATGACGTAGACCCCATGTAGAATGAAGGGCGGCTTAAACTTTTGGTGATATCATTAGTAATAGAGGGGGATGGAACAGGCTGCGAATGTGATATATAAAACACAGGACTGACCCGAGTTTATTTTCTGTTCAACAAAGAAGACAAGACAACAAAAACCACTTCATCAGCATTATCTTTCCTTTTGCTTGAGCCTCTACTCGCTACCTCCAAAATCTCGTCAAAGTTCCAGCAACATCCTGCACACAAGATGGAGGGCTACGGACGCATTCCTGCTGGTGCTCAAGTTGAGCCAACGCCTTTCCATGTCTCCATTGCGGAAGACAAGGTTGCTGAGCTTAAGCAGCTTGTTAAGCTAGGCAAGGTCGCACCGCCAACGTACGAGTCTACTCAGAAAGAGCATAATTACGGCATTGGCCACCAGTGGCTTACCGACGCAAAGGCAGCTTGGATTGACTTTGACTGGTATGGCTAACGAATCACATTTTCTTTGTTTGTCGACTATCTGCTTCATCTTGCCGGGGCTCGACATACGAAGTATTACTAGCAGCTGACCTTTGACACCGAACAGGCGAGCAGTAGAGAAGCACCTCAATTCGTTCCACCACTGGACTGTACCCATCAAGGACAGCAAGGGCGACTTTGTCATCCACTTCACAGGACTTTTCTCAGCAAACCCAGCCGCCATTCCCGTGGTTATGCTGCATGGTTGGCCTGGCAGTTTCCTGGAGTTCCTTCAGATTCTGTCCATCCTCAAAGACCGTTACACTCCAGAGACGCTTCCCTACCACATTGTAGTCCCTTCTCTTCCCGGCTATGCCTTCTCGAGCCCGCCGCCTCTGGACCAAAACTTCGAAGTCCAGGACATTGCTCGTGTGATTAACACCCTCATGGTTCAGCTGGGCTTTGGTAGCGGTTATGTCGCTCAGGGAGGTGACATAGGGAGCAAGGTCACCCGTGTGCTCGCAGTTACGTACAAGGAGTGTAAAGGTGAGTGGTTTTACCGTAGTACCGGAAGATACCGGACTGTCTCTATACACAACATGACACTAACTATGGTCTTAATTTTTCAGCCGCTCATATCAACTTCTGCATCATGCCCGAACCTGCAGACGCCTCAGGCGAGATCACAGAGGCAGAGAAGAAAGGCCTTGACCGCGCTAACGACTTCCATCGTCTTGGCTCTGCATACGCTCTAACCCACGCCACCAAACCGAGCACCATCGGACTCGTCCTGTCGACGTCCCCTCTCGCGCTGCTAGCGTGGATTGGCGAGAAGTTCCGCGACTGGACCGACGAGGATCCTTCCATCCAGGAGATCCTGACCTCAGTCTCCCTATACTGGCTGACCGACACGTTCCCAACGTCGATCTACCCTTACCGCCAACTCTTCACCCCGGGCAACGTCGGTGTGCACGAGAACCCGGACTGGAAGATCACCAAGCCGCTGGGCTTCAGCTGGTTCCAGTACGAGCTTGCTCCAATCCCCAAGAGCTGGGTGCAGACGACCGGCAATCTGGTGTTCCATCGGGCGCATGAGAATGGCGGCCATTTTGCTGCGCTGGAGCGGCCAGAGGTGCTGCTGAAGGATTTGCAGGACTTTATCCAGCAGATCTCAGACGACGGGTCTTTGAAGATCCAGTAGGTCTAGGAAGTAGATAGATGCTGTGAGGGTCAGTTTAGCTTAATATCATAATGCCAGAGTATGTAAAAGATGCCAGTGAGTAATTTTTCCATAGTGACGAAACAGTTTTGATGTAATGATCATTTGTTAACGTAGTATTCTGCCCGATCACGCAATTGGCTCACAAATACATGTAACTTGAGCGGAAATTGTGGTTTTGTCAAGTCATCCGCCTTCCCCTCATTCAACCAACTTCAAATCTTTGGACTTAGTACTGGTCTTCGAAAATGACAGAAACAAACAACCTTCGGCCAATCTTGGACCATATCGTCATTCTGGTTTCCTACCAGACCCTCCAAGGACTTCCCAAGCGCTTAGAGACCGCTCTCACAGTAATCGACGGCGGCACCCACGCGGACGGCCGCACTGTCAACAAGCTTATTGAATTTTCTGACGGCGTCTACATCGAGCTCATCGCATTTCAAGATGGCCTAGATCCCGGGAAGCGCAAGACGCATAGGTGGGGGGAGTTGGAAGAGAACACTGTGATTGACTGGGCGTACACTCTCCCGCACGAAAAGGACTTTGGGGTGGTTCAACAGCGTGTTAAACAGACTAACTCTGGCGTGGTCTACCACGATCCTGTCGCTGGAGGCCGTATCAGACCGGATGGTGTTGAACTGAAGTGGTCTGTTGCTTCAGCCTACAACTCCTCCGGCGTGGCTCTGCATCCTGGAAAAGTGCCTTTCTGGTGCCTTGACCGCACACCCAGACATCTCCGGGTACCGTACACGGATGAGGATGGCTCGCCGTCTTCTTACACTAAACATCCTTCTGGAGCGTTTGGTGTCTCTAGTGTTTCAATCATGGTACCTGAGACAGAACAGGATACCATTGCTAGTGTTTACAATGGCATCCATGGATCGAATATACAAGGGGCATGGCCATTTTTTGTTCACTCTGGCTCGACCCACGGAAAACATCTGGTTACGCTAGGTAGCACCCAGGATCAACAGCGACAGGTTCATATTGCACTTGTTGGTGGCGAGAATAGTCCCAGTAATATCGACATCCTACCTGGACTCCAGTTCAGCTTTGAGGCTTAAACTGCTTAGTGTAACGTCCAATTAGTCTGAAATTACTACCAATCTTCGATTCTTAATTGACCCTTTTTTGAGATCTCAATAGAGAGCCACTGGAATTACATCGGCATTCTTGAGCTAATAGACCTCCCGAGTATCTATTCCGACGTCGTGTCGCTCGTGACGGCTTGAATTGTAAAGTGCTGATGGGCTCTGGTGAGCCGAAGAGATGAAATGTGGGTCACTGCCGACACAGTCTCTCATTTGACCATATCTTCATGGATAGCAACTGCAGCCGATAAAGCCAAGACAACGGAGCATCACCGGGTTATGGTTATTAAGAATCTAGAGGACATCGGTGGTTCCCGACGTTCAACAAATGCGGAGAGAGTTTTGAGAGAATTACCCATGACGGCATGATGATGTCAGTGTGAAACAGCTAATCATCAACGTCACCACTAAAGCTTCGACATCAAAACATCGATTGCTATGTGCTTCCGGTCTTCCTTTCACAATCAGTCAATCACACCTAAATTCCACCTAAGAACTATTGTAAGTCCTTGACTCAGGTGTGGTCTAGACCATCTCACGCGCCAACTCGTCACTGACTCGTCGCTATAGAACCGACACCTCCTAATCCAGACAAGATGGTGCACAACATCCGAACGTAAGTTTGCCTGATGATCCTCAAAACCACCATTTACCAATAACTAACGCCCAACTAGCAAGGACGAGTTCCAAGACGCTCTGAAGCAGTACCCAGTCGTCGTTGTGGACTTCTACTCTACCGACAGTGCTGAGTCTAAGCACATTGCTCCTACATTCGCACAGTAAGTCTCTCGTCGTTCTTTTGAACGCTATGTACTGACCCCAAGTAGTGCCAACGAGTTGGACAAGTACAAGGACTTTCGATTCCTCAAGGTCGATATCGATGACCTGAAGGGCCTGGCGGAGGAGGTCGGCGTTTCGAAGCCAGCTACTTTCCAAATGTACAAGAATGGGCAGAAGATCAATGACCTGCAGAGCGATCAGACAGAAGACCTCATGCAGTTCCTCGAGACTGGCCTGTAAAGCTTAAATATTTTTATTTGTTTGAAATTTAAAACTTGAAGTTTCAAATCACCAACTGAGCCTGCGCCATCGTGATCACATTCATTGTGTTGCGTAGCCAACAAGGCTGCCTCTTACATATCCTCCACCTACTGGTTACAATATATTACTCATTTAGTCAGAGGTGACAAGCTCACTGGGACAGTGAACTAAGGCTGAGTTAAACTAGAACCATCCTGTCTGAAGGCCTAGTTCTCACGAAGTTAAATACCGTAATATCTCGCAAAATACATCACGGGTAGCGCGACGTCAGCCAGAGCTGGGTTAGGGAAGTTAACTCTTGATCAAATCATGAGGAAGGGAATATTGAAGGCCCGAGAAGATAGCGTTTCTATTAACTTAAAAAGGCAGAGATTTGCACGGGAGGAAAGCATAACCTGTATAAGCCACAAGCTAACTGTGATGTATTTTGCGAGATATTACGGTACACGTAGATATACCTCCTAGCGAACTAAGTTAGCAAAAGAGTTATGTAGTATCTTGACACTAAAGCAGGGGTCAAAGAGTCTCTGGAATTTTCACGACAGCAAATGAATCAGAATCTCAGGATACCTCAAAATGAAACGTTCATTTTAGCAAAGAGTCAGTCGTAAAGCGCCATAGCATTTATTCCCCTGTTCCAGGACGTCAAATAGTCTGCTCGAAGAGAACAATACCAATAATTTAGGCAATGTATATCTTAAAAACATCAAGGTTATTGCATCTTTGTGTGCCTGCCACTTTTACCATTGATATGTAGCAACATTCGGTTCCAATATGCGGTGTACAGACTCAGCCGTGGACCTACGCCCAAAGATCTCAGATTGAGGCTGAGCCAGCAACCAACAGTTAAATATCAGCGAACCAATTATACAGGAATGAAATCTAGCTGTTCAAGCATTACCCCACTTCCCATGTTTTCGCTGTCAAGCACCCTTTTTCCCCAAGCATCTTCTCTAACCTCGACTTTCAAAGAGCATATACCCTGCAACCATTGCTAGTATCTTGCGGAGCCGCCGTAGGTGACCCAGCAGTACTACAATGCGTCTCATAAACGTAGAGACGGGGCATCTCCATCTTTTCCCTGCTTCACATAGCTTGGAATACGCGATTTTGTCGCATACTTGGAGCGAAGATGAGGTGACGTTGCAAGAATGGCGGAGCGCCAAAATTCAAGAAACATATGTTTCAAAAAAGATAGCAGGCGCCTGCAGTGTGGTGAAGGACTCTATGAAGCTTGAGTGGCTCTGGGCCGATACTTGTTGCATCAATAAAGCTGACTTGATAGAGCATAACGAAGCTATCAACTCCATGTTCTCGTGGTATCAGGGCTCGACGGTTTGTCTGGTGTATTTGAGCGATGTTCCCACGGCCATCACTAATGACAAAAAACTTCTATCATCTCAAATCCGTAAGAGCCGGTGGTTCACCCGTGGATGGACTCTTCCGGAATTACTAGCACCGTCCCAGCTGATCTTTTATGCGGCTGATTGGACTGTGCTGGGGGGCAGGGATGGTTCACTTTCCGATTTAATCAGTGAAATAACCGGCATTAACCCAGAATATCTTCGTGGGCGAAAGGAGATACGGCAGGCCTCCATCGTCGAAAGAATGTCCTGGCGATCAAATAGGAGGACAAGGTGGATCGAAGATATGGCATATTGCATGCTTGGTATCCTCGAGTTTAAAATGGATGTGATCTACGGAGAAGGCTACAGAGCAATGGACCGCCTTCAACGGATGATTGACAACATGGGGGGAGATGGTGCTACAAGCATTTTCCGGGTTTTGCAAGAGGACCTCTCGGTAACCCCGTGGCAGACTCCTGCAATAAGTTGGGAGAAAAGAAACAGGTGAGAACACAGTCTTTTTCAAATGTATTTGACACTTATTCAGTGACTAGGCAAGATTTCATGTACATTCAAATTGTGGATTTTGATCATCTTCCTGGGTTTAGGCTCGCAAGGCTACTGGAGAGCAGGATCTCTTCTCCTGCCACTATCAAGAGGACTGAAGACCTCCCAGCACGTATTCAGTTGAAGGCCGACTTAGTCTTCTGCCATAACGGGAATACCGTCTTTCATCATTTGTGGCGCCAAAGACTGTCACTTGACTACCTTCATTGTGGTTCTGCTCGTGTTATGCATAATACTGACAGTGGAAATCTCCTTCAAAGCTACGACGGGTACGAAGACTTTCGCATGTTTTGCAGAAACGACAAACTAAAAATCTCGGAACAGCTCAGGTCGGAACTCGAAGGAATGAGCCACGAGGATAAGGATGGCCTCTCCTTGACGGTGACTGTCATGCCTACTTTCGACTACATAGAGAAGCCACCCAAAGGACCCGCCAGCTCTAAACACTCAGAGCCTACGCAAACCTCTACAGATACAGACTGTGCTTCTTTAGCATCTTCCCAAAACTCTGAACCGAATCCCATCAAGAACCAACCCATCCACAAACACAAAAGCGAGCATAGCGAAGGTAGTGCCAGAACTCTCCAGCCGTCGATATTTGAATCCAGTCTCCAAAGTGGCGGGACTGATCCCTCAACGATACCTTGGTCACACACACAAAGGTCACAGACGTTTTCCTGTGCTTCTGTAATTCCACCAAAAACGGGAATTATAGCAGAGGAGGAAGTCCAGGACCAATCAAGTCATCTTGATGGACCATGGGAGCCACCAATCCTGAACGACTATTCTAATAAAGCGCACGACGGTTTCGACACTGCCACAGTATACTCTGTGGAGTCTATCGCCGATGACCCGAAACTGCACTACCTACATGCATTCATAGACCAGCTCTCGCAAGATGTAAGAACCAACGCAGATCACATGACTCTCAAGGATGTTGGGGCAAAATATCTGGAAAGCGCTCTGAAGGAGTTTGCGTGGAAGCTACACGGGGAATCTTCCAGTCCCTTCCAACTTGAAACATCTGTGATTATCCACCGAAAGCGAAGGTAAACCCCTATGGCATTGCATCCAGAGGGCATTGGAGGCTTATATATGCTATAGGAATATTGTTAATCTCCTCGAAATTGAGATTCCAGAATCGGTGGAACCAGAGAGCGAATCGGATCAGAGCTCTTCCTCGGAGTCGCATCAAGGCTCTTTAAAGTCTAGTATGGGAGATAATAACCCATCAATTGAGGTCCCGTTTAGAAAGACTGAAGAAGCGATCACTGACTGGTTAGGCGACGTCGATTCCGAATCTACAACTGATCTTTCACAAGTGCCCCAGTACAGGCAATTCATCCAAGAGTCCAATGCGTACCAATGGCTTTTGAGAAAGATTGAACAACATGATCGATTATCATGCGAGGAACCTAACATTATGAACAAGATTGGAACAGCCATCATGGACAAGCTCACAGCTCAGGAACCGCTCCGTAAGATGAGCAGAAGCAAATCACTTGTTACAGTCAAGATGACTTATCTTCTGGAGTGGGATCTAGTGGGGTTTATGCGAAATGCTGGGGTTCCATATCCCTTCTCCAAGTCCCTGCCCAATATCCTGTGCTTGACAGGCACTTGGGACGAATGCCAAGCTTCCACTGTTGTTGAATACATGGATGAAACCTGGCCCCAATCTGGCAGAGCTGTTGCCGTTCTGTAGCAAAAGCTGCTGTTGGTCTTGGAAGAAAACAACATGAATGGTGAGCCACCAACATCTCTTGAGTTAATGTGTCTGACTCTCAAAGAACGAAAACGTATAAGATGCCACCATCCTTTTAATCTCGGGCATCTAGAAGCCAGGGCCGAACACCTATCTTTCCAAATTTCTGTGGAGGGTGGCCATTACCTCGTTTCTGAAGTTGGCGAACAAGTTGCTTGGTTGGCGTCGGCTTTACAATATGCACCAGGAGATCCCAGGGGTTTAGTGGCGAGATCTCCTCGCATCGATTTTCTTAACATGAAAATAGTCTCACGCAATGAAGGTAAGAAATTCGAGTCCATCAGCGGGGATTGTAATCTCGAGTTTGGCTGGTACCACGCGGCCGCTGACAGTGCCACCCCCGGACTGTGCTGGGAACGGCTGTTTTGTTCTTCAATGCCCGTACGGGGCTACCCCGTTTTGCGACGTTCAGTACCCAATTCTGGTCTTGAGATATCCTTAGGGATTGCGGCAACGATTATAGGATCTCACCAGGTGGTTCAATTGGATGAGAGACTCTTGGTTAAAGGCTTTAACATGCTTATGGTTGCTACTCTGGCGGCTGCCGATGTCATGGTGTGGCATCTGTTTGTTAGTGAGAAGGCCGAGCAACGAATCCCTTACACTGACCCACGGCTGGATGAGATTGATATAAAAACTTCGGATGAGTTTTCACTTTATCAAATCGAAGCGAAACGCCATATCGTTGGGTGGTGTGCCAAAGCAACAGACTTGTGTGGTCAGTAGACACTCTTCCAAAGTACAGTGCCAGTCATTAACAACTTCATAGGAAACCGTAATGCAAACCACAATATCAGGCATGCCTATTTGCCCAGATCACCAGCATCATGCAGAATAGACAAGCTATATCTTGAAGGCGGAGGCACATTCACTGGAGCTACAGTCATTGGTGGCCTCACGATGGACATTAACAAAAAGGAACAAACCCTTTTGGCTCCACAGAGAGAAGGATTATCCAGATCTACTAAACTGGGTCAAACTTCGACCTATTGTGTTCTACGATGTTGAGGAACGTCGTGCATGGCTTGTCGATGGAGCTTCAGCTTTACTTCATCTAGTCCGCATATCGCTTTATCAGGATGCCAACGATCGCGAATCAGCATACGACTGGGTTTACGATGCTAGCAAGCTCAAGGATGACTGGCCAGGTGTCGGAAGTCGCCAAGCAGCAGTCAATACTTTGAAGAATTGGGACAATCGCACACTGGGTCTGTATATCACTGGAAAAAGCGTAGATGCGAACGGCACACCTACTCCCGTATACTCGACCTTCGAAGATCGTGTCAAGAAGATTCTCCACTCAATCGAGATTCTGATTGACCGACAAGAGAATGTTGCCTCACAAGATGGCTTGACGATTTCCCAAAGCAACCCAACACGCCGAGACGTTGTTGGGTTTGAAGTCATGGACATTGTTGGCCCCTCAGGTCCCATCTACCCACGGGCACAGCGCATCAACTCACGGGGCCAAGGTTGGACCGACTTGGTACCCTCTGTTGGACTCACTACCATCTTTGGCCAGGGTTTTGGAGATTTGATACAAGCAGATGATTCGGATGATCTGTGCTCAAATTGGAAATTGGTCCCTGTTGGGAAGGACTTTTTGGTGGCTTCTGTTTCGACGATACAAATGCTATACGAAAAACGGCTCCTTGAACTGAAACCAGGTCGATCTGAAGACGAGATCGCGGAAAAGGTTACTATAATGGCAGAGAAGGAGACATCAAATCCATGTAAATGTCCCGCGAGGCAAGGGAGCAACAGCAATCGCGTTCGCGAGGCCGAGTGTCATCATAAGCCTGTGCGGTTTTTAACCAAGAGATGGAGGTTACTAAATGCCATTCCCAACGGGCTCATGCCTGTGCGATTGGACTCACTCCCCGTCAATGGAGCTGTGATTTTTGGCCATACTGTTCTGGGGTTGGGAACCAAGGACCGACTGACACCACGGCTACCAGATGACGACGGTGGTCGATCTATAACAGTCGGCGAGGAGTCTGTGCAGGCTGCAGGCTCGAGTTCGAATATTACTGAATTGACAGCGATTACGGCCCCAAGTGTTGGTTCATCGAGCCAAGAAGCAAGAGAAGGTGGCCAGAGATCTAACAACGTGGGTAACAGAGAGGGTGGTACGAGAAAGAAGAGGTGGTTGAAACTCAGCGATTGGGTAAAGAGATGAATCGAGGGCAATGGCAGCATTCCCTGACAAACATCATGTCCTACCTACACAATTAGACGAACATCTTTGACTCAAGAGCTGATAGGCTACCCGCCATCATACAGTCACTCCTTGCTAGCGTTGTGGTCTTTGAGTTTGGTGGAGATTTATGTACTGTTAGGCTTCTAACAGAAACGGCTCAAAGACATAAGGCGCTACGTTAGGTAACTATTCGTCGGCTTGCACATGCCACATTGCCAATAAAGAACTTGCAACAACAATATGGAATCAAAACAAAACGTAAGCATCATAATGGCATGTTTGCTGAGTTAGCGCTGTTTATAGCGAGTGACCGCCTCAATTCACGATGTTGCGAAACCAGGTAAACGCAAGGATTGGGTGGCGAGTTGACCTTGACCTGTGTGAGATTGATAAGTGCATCGCAAAAGGACTTTGGTCCAATCTTAGCTCATTTAGTTGCAACATTTTTAGGTGAAACGTGCAAACACACGCAACAATCATGCGACGGTCTCAACGCATGAACTGTCTGTGCTGCAGCCTCTGCCCCATTTCGCCTTGTTTCATGCATCACACATGGTGCCAATCAGAAGACTCGAAAGATCCAGCCTGACCATTATATGGAACAGAATCATCCACATGAATCTTGGAAAAAGTGTAGTTGAGCAATCATGTGTAATATCTATCATTACAATATAAAATCTATGTCATGCCGTATAGGCTGATGCATGGGCTTATTGTGAAGCCTTGACTGTGTATCATGTCCAAAAACTGGGCGAATGCCCCCTAAAAAAAGAAAAGCCAACACGTAGTTTGTGTGGTAATGAATGATGCCCATCGCCAGATCCTAAGTCAACCAGCTGACTGGTTGGTCGCTACTCCAAAACGCCGTTTTTAAATGCCAATGCTATGTGTTGAATGTCTAATAGAACTGAAAAATAAGGTTAGTAATTATTAGGTAGTCGATAATGCAGAAAGACTTACCAAGTTAAGAGCCCAAAGAAGGACAAAGAGGCCAAGCATGCGGACCTTGAGATTGTTGGCCCAGGAGGAAGTTGAAGGCATGTGTCGAACAAATGGTGACAAGAGCACGTTACCACCCATCAGAGGCTCAGCATCAGCCTTGGCCTCAATGTCATACTGCTCGGCTTGCTCCTCAACGGCCCAGTCCATGGTCAACAACTTGACCATGCCGCCTGTAGCATCAGCCACGCGAGAGCTGAGCCACAAGAAGACGGGAACGATAATGATCAGAGACCTCCAGCGGTCACAGAGCAGGGTACCATCGCCCTTGAATATGTCGAGAAGGAGGAGACCTTTGGTATCAGCCGCCAGCAGAATGTGAAACTGGAGAGTAAAAGTCTCGAGGGAGCAGCGGCCAATCCAGGCGAAAGAGCGAGAGTACCAGGTGCGGGCCGCGGGGAACATGTTGCGAGCGGCAATGAATCCCATGATGGGGATGAAGGAGAAGACGGGGTGGAGGGCGGTGTAGTCTTGCTTCTTCTCGGCAGAGCTGACAGCGACCCACCAGTAAAGAGGCATGGAGAGAATACCAGCGATACCAGCCAGGCCGTAAGACTGTGTGAGGATCTTGTTGTAGATCTTGGTTCGGACGGAACAGATACCCATAATGATACCAACGTAGACGATGAGACCATCCAAGCCGAGGCGGAACTGCCACTCGTGGAGATCCCACTCAATTCGGAAGACCATGTTCAAGGCGTCAAATACCCACTGAAGGACAGGAGTCCACAGCATGGCTCCAGGGCAGATCGCAGCTGAGATGGCAATCTTACCCATGAGCGCCCATGTGTTGTCGTTGTACTTCTGGCCAATAGCGAAGAGGGCGTAGATGATGAGGAACCAGAAGCTGACGAGGGGAGCGAAGTAGTAGAACATGTAGTCGGTGTTCATGAAGAAGGGGAGAGCACAGCTGAGAAGGTTGAGACGGAGAAGCACGGCAGCAACTCGCTTGAAGGAGAAGTCCTTCTTGGAGCTGAAGAAAACACCATGGCCGAAACCAGTCTGGAAAAGGTACGCAGCGACTAAGAGACGGATGCCGACGTAGATGTTGAGGTCTTTGGAGGCACCAGTCCAGTGATAGACAAGAATGAGAGCCTGCATCCAACCCTTCCACTCATCGGTCTGGTCACGAGACAAGGGCTTCGCATCTTCGAGAGTCACGGGTGCGGGAGCGGCAGTAGCAGCTTGGGCGCCAGGTCGGGGGGGCGGAGGCTTGGACTTGGTCATAAAAGCCAAGCCGATGATGACGCAAATGGCGGATAGAAGGTTGAAGTCAAACATGTTGTACTCCTTCGATCCCTTGGCAAAAGACTGTGTTCGGTCGGCCCAGTAGCAGGCGAGCAGACCGATGGTGAAGGTAGCAATGTCGAGATTGAAGATCGCCCACTTGGAGGCCTCGCTGGATCGAAGGGCGAGGATCTCGGTGATGGCGGCACCGCCGACGTAGAGGATTCCGAGAGCGACGAGGATGACCTGGACGAAAGACTTCTGGCCGTAGTTGGTGCAGCAGGTGCGGTCGTAAGGATAAGACTTCTGGATGTCGAGCTTGGCGTTGCAGCGGAGGTTGAGAAGGATCTGGGCCTTCATCTCAGCGACGTTGTCGGTGACGTGGAAGCCGTTCTCGTGGTCGCCGATGGTATCCTTCTGGTCGTACGACAGGGCGGGGAAGGACCACGTCACGGGAATTCCTGAGTCGACTTCCTGGGTCTTGAGGAACTCGTCAATGGCCTCAACCTCACCAGGCTGAGAGGCGATGCCAGTCTTGCGGTACTCGGGCAGCTCATCGTAGAAGGGCGGGGCGACGGGCGCAAAGAACATCTCAGTACCAATTCCATCACGAGGATCCATGGGTCGGTTGCCGAAAGGCGCAAAGTCCTTGTGAGAGACGAGTTCAGAAATGTTGGCGAAGGCAGACTCGAACCTGGGGAGCGAGTCCTCCCTCTCGAAGCGGGCGGCGAACCATACTCCAATGCCCATGAAGGCCAAAGCAGGGCCCTTTTGCTCCTCAACGGGGACCTGATTCAATCTCTCTTCGCGGTAGAGGGTGAGTTCGTCTCGGACAATGTCGCTCTCGTTGCCAAAGGGATCCCAGATTTCCTTGAGTCGAATACCGCCAAATACCTCGTCGTGGCTCTCGTGCTTCTTGCTCTTGGCCCGAACTTCCTCAGCCTTTTCGCTGTCCAGCTGCAACTGTGTTAGCTATCGTGGGCTTGTGGCGGAATTATACGTCACCGGTGAAAGCATTCCGGTAGTGTATCACTGTGATAAAAATGGTATAAACTTACCAGACGAGCCATGCCATAAAAGACCTGTCGAGTTGTGGAATCACCAATAAAAAGCATGTGTCGTCCCTCCATACACTGCTCAATCTCCTCCTTCTTGTACTTGTGAATCATGCATCCAGGCGGCTGCCATGTGTTGAAAGGCGCCCTGCTTCCATTCTCTGCGGGTGTGTCTAGCCAGTTGCCATCGTTGAGCAGGGCCTTGCAACGATAGGGATCATCGCCGAGCTGGAGTTGGTTGACGGCGATGCCCAGAATGACGACCAGCGTCAAGCCGAGGGCCAGCACCCGGTTCAGCGCCATCGTGACGGGTTAACGTTATGTGTTTAAAACGATTGAGCTTTGGTGGCGCTTGGCGCGGGGGGGAACGAGTGACGATAGGGAAAAAAAGAAATGGAACACGTTTAGCTCATCAGACCCAAGGTTGAAAAATGGGCAATGGGGGAGTTTTGTTTAAAAGAGCGAGAGACAAAAGAGTTCGGAATGAAGTAACAGCAAAAAAAACAAGAAATTTGAGACAGTAAACAATGGAAATGGAAATAGTCAAGACAAGCGAAGGAGCGACTTGCTTTACGTTCTGGAAGAAAAGGGAAGATGGACGATGACGGATTCGCAACCGGGGATAAAAAACAACCCCTGCTGCGTACATGTACATGAGGTGACGGAACGCGTAACACTTCCACACTCTGGCTGCGACAAGAGCAATCTACAGGCCTGCAGCCGCCCTACGTTGTACCCCCTGATCGGCAGAAACACTGGCATGACCCTCGGAGGGTTCCACAGAATGAGTCCGTCCAGCCATGGCAGAGCGCAGTGGAGTTTGAAGTAAGGGGATCAGCATAAGACAGCGCCAGCAGCGCCAAAGAACGAAAGCAGAGGATGGATGCTAAAACAAGGTGCAAGGAGGAGGGAGGTTGGTGCTTTCGTCGGTCCTGACTCCGTAGTGCCTGTACTATTGATTGCCCCTTAGTAGCATATTACCTTTTGATGTTGTGATATGCTTACTTGTCTATTTTGATTGTCTCTTTTTAAGCTTATTGAGGGTCTGGATCTCATCACCAGAACGCCAAGTGTTTCCAGCAGCTGTTGATCACATTGCACCAATGGTTCATGCCGCTTCTTCATAACTGCCACACACAAGTTGTCGACCCCTTACAGACAGAGAGCCAACGCCCAGCCCCTGGCGGGTTAATCTCTTGGCGGGGGGCTGCTAGGAAGCTGGGGTGGCTTGCTTTTGGGGATCCGTCGCCCACTCACGTTATCTATTGAGCTCCCTGTCTTGCAGCTGGAATGCTGCGCAATCGCATCCTCGACAACTGGGAAAATTCCCTCACTGCAGCTAAATGTTCGTCTCGCACGCCGTTTTTCCTCTTCGCCGTTGCGATACCAGATGCCTCCAAACTCAATGCCGTGACCCTTGGCCTGCAAGAACGAGGCCAAAAAGCTTGACGGGTTTAAGGTTACAGAGGTCTCTAGCCCCAAACAAGGCAAGCTGCCGGGAATGCCTGTCCAAAATATCACGGACAAGTGTCTCAATCAATTGTTGCGTCATTTGCGTGCACTCGTCGTGGGGCGGTTGCAATGCTCGCTCCGTCCTGTGCCCTGGGCATCTCCCCTGTAATCCCCCAATCCCTTGCAATCCCTTGCAAGGGTCAGCTGGTTGATTCTATCGTCTTGTTTCCTAACAGCGGCAGCTAAAGGACTGGGCTATTTTTCATGTCACAAGCGGTGAGCAATCACAGGCATATATCTCTACTTCATACTCAGAGACTGTTCAAATTAGCAATTCGACAGACAATTGACCCAATCTCTCTTTCCATCCTGAAACATCCCCTCTCCACTTTTACCGCTGGTTGTGTGGTGCACTTTTTTTCCGCCGATCGTGCGACAAGCAGGTTTTCGCGCCTCAGATCATGGCGCAAAACTAGGTGATCCCGGAATTAAATGGAGAAGGATGGAGAATGTGAAAATGAAGAGTTGCGCAAGCTTAATCTCCCGAGTCTCCATCGCCGTCTTTGCAGAATTTTGATTGACGATCGCCGTTACTGGGGAGGAAACGGTTGTCCGAGGTTAAGCTTTGCCTTGGCGCTTCCTACGCAAACCTTGGCGATATAAGGTTGTCTCATGACGGTTCTGATGTGAGACCATGCATATGAATAGACTCTACTCCGTACGGATAGTAGATAACGTTTTGTTAATTGACGTGCAACTGCCACGATTAGCATGGCTGTCTTCGGTACCGAACATCTCTTGACTTCCGGTAGCTAGGGCCTGTGAAGAGGGCGGTTGGACAGTTGACTGGGATCCCATCCAACGATCCTATGTATCGTCATTTTGCTTGCGGACCCCGGTCTCGGTCGCACTGGAGGAACCACACAATCGCGGCCGTAGAGTAATAAATGACGCGGAGGATCAGTCGACGTTCATTGACGATGGGTTGTCCACGGTTTTCAAACAAGCTAGAGGGGTCAAGCGTTCAGCGGAGCAGCAGCGCACATGATAGTACTGCAAGCTCTGCTGCTTGTACTCAGCACTTACCAGGGATGGTTATATCTCTTCTTGATTCCCTAAGCTCTCGATGGTGCCTACGTTGTAGCTTGTTCCTGGGTCAACGCTATTTCTCCGGGCTGCCAACATAAATGCTCCTTCTAACTACATGCCGAACCAATATTCTTTTATAGTTTATAGTTTGGGATACAGTCTAAACAGTCGGTGAAACTGGTCTATATTCCCTCTATAGGGTAACTCCGATACCAAGCCCCCACTATCCCTACATCATCCTCGGCTATTAGCTGTGGGCCTGAGCCGATCTCCATTAGCTTGGCAGATCCAAATTACAAAGAGCCCCGTCAATTGATTTATTTATGCTTGTGCCAATCTCATCTGGGTGGATGAGCTTATCTCAAATGCTTGATTATCTTTCCTATCAGAGGTAGTATTTGGCTCTGACCATGAAACATCCTGTATGTCATCTCACATACAATAACAGGTTGGTACCTCTACTATTTTTAATGGTCCTCCACAGGATTAATCCTGTTATCACCTGGTACTATTGTACGAAGAAGCACCAGTCTTCAAAATACGTTCCATTTATTGCTTATGAAGACTCCCTTAACCCCTACTGATGTCCATTCGTGATCCTGTTCAGCTGGATGCTTATCCAAGAGACGACTCAGAAGCAAGTGCGAAAACACCCCATGGCTCACACCACTAGTAGATTTGAGGATGATGTACCCGGAATGGTAAATATAGTTTTCTGGCCGTAGGCACAGTGGTAAATAACACATCTAAGCCACAATTCAGATGTTAAATTAGACCGCATGCCCCTCGGTTACCCGAAGCTCAACGACAGTCGAGGCGGATTTTCCGATACCAGCATCAGAATGCACTGCTTACAACGCTTCTTACACGTATAATCCATTCCAGATATCCGTATTTCTTAAATTAATTGATATCAGCGATCTTCTCATTAATCAAAACAGGACCACAGATAAGCTCTGAGCTTCGGGGAAGTTCCGCATGTACCAGCAAGTCTGCGTGTGAGTGGAAAATGAAGGACTCGTCCTGCCTTCTGCTTTCTTGCTGTTCATGATTTCCAGTCCCTGTCACCTCAACTGCCATACATTCTACAATCCTCATGGGGAGGTACGGCACCTTTTCTACCAAGTTTAATTTTGTGGCTTTCGCCACGTTATTGATTAGCCATTTCTTTTCCGCTACACAAACCAGCCACACAGAAGAGTTATAGTAAGAAGTTAGGCCGCCTGTAAAGTGCATGATCAGCGCCATCTCTGTCTCATGCTCATAACACCAAGAAAGCAAGGAGCCTCTGATATTAATGATGTGATTATATCAAACCTTAATCGTGACACAGAGGGTATCTTACTGTCCTCCAATGGACACAGCAGAGTTTATTCGTTAGATTTGTTGTGAGTCCCCGCTAACCAAGTCGGAAGACTCAGCTTCATCAATAGCCGGACATGGTAATTCGAAGTTAGATCCTACTTTGTCGATATTACAAGTGCACTCGCAATTAGCAACTCGATGTGAGCGAGTGTCATCACTCTCAATAAGGAACAAGGACGTCTCGCCGGTCGAGGATGATTCCTTCCCGGATCATGGCACCGCCCTCGTGAAAATAATTGAAACAAGCCCGCAGTGTGAAATCTGTAAATGTTTTCGCTTTTCCTCTATTACAATACTACCATGAGGTGAATTCAGATCCCGGGAACCTATATAAGCTTCCGGCTTATCAGTAACTATATACACCTCACGGTATAAGATCTGAATTGTGGCTTGGTTGCGTTATTTATCGCTGTTGATACACGTAACAATAATAAAACTCATTCGTCCGAAACTCTACTTGGTATATGGTCTAAACTGTGCTGCAGATGTATGGTTTGCAGTTTTTGATACGGCTAAGAGCTTGTTCTTGCATGATTTATCTTGGTAGCCGAGTGGACAGAGAAAAGTTGGAAAGTGTACAGCGAGAAGCGCAGATGGGCGAACGGATTCAATTGCCCTTCGGAGAGACTAGGCAGCAATAGAAAGATATTATTGCAACAGAATACTTGGAACAAAAAAAGAATATGCAATATAATTTGAGTTAATTCCACCGACAGTGAAGCAATCGCCGAGAAGTGAACTATACCGGATGCAACCATAGGTCTTCTTGTTTCCCCATCGAAACCATTCTTTATGTTTAATTATCTCTAAATATTAATGAATTAATCCACGAGCATCCGTCGCCAGGCAGGGAGTTTAAGCTGTGCACTGCCTGTGATATTTGTAGGTGTCAAAAAGGCTTATTGCCATCACTTCACGAGGAGTCTCTGATATATCGGCCCCTTAGACTCGCTTCTTCGAACAAGACAACAATGTAAGGCCACTCCAATATTACTCTCAAGCGTCTCACAGTCTCAATCTGCTACCAATAGCCAGCGTCCGAGGCTTACAACAGAGTGACAAATGTCACATGGTATACGCTAGCTGCACAACTTTAAGCCGCACACTTATACAAGATGTTGTATATGCCTATTCCTTCGTGCATGATGAAGAACCACGTGGACAAAGTCAAAGCAACGCAACGCACCAACTCAACCAGTTGCAGATAATTGGGTTTTCGACCATCAGTGTTCATAATTATGCATAACAAGAGATAACCCCCAGCATCCAACCCTTGCTTTGCCGAACCCTCCAGCTAAGCTGCCTGCCCGTTCCGTCACGTCAACTGTCATAATCCCTCAAGCGGTAATTCCGCGACAGCCCTAACCAGCACACATGCAACCCCATCGAATGTTCCCTCACGAAAGCCGCGGCCTACGATGCCGCAATCCTTGCGAACTACGTCTGTAAGTGACGATCCTCGCCGCAATGAATTAAAGATTGCCAAGCTAAGATCAGCCACTTGGACAAAAGGCCCGTGGTTTTCCTGGGGATTTCCCCATGGGGAGATGGGTCTATCTACGTTCGCTGTCGACCACACGGGATTGAGTTCCTCTTTGAGGATAGATGCGGGGATGGTGGTTGGGATTACACGAGGCCACCACAAAGGGCACAGCAAAAACTGGCATGTGAAGCGTCGGTAGGATGGTATAATAAGACCTGGCAGTTCCTGATACATAAAGTGTTTCTTCTTGGCAGATCTTGCACTCATTGACCAATCGATTACTCGTTGTATCAAGCTCTCTGACAATATGCGTCTCAGCCTTCTTCCTTTGGTTGCCCTCGTCGGCTGTGCTTTCGCATCTGGAGATAGCATCTCAGCAGCCATAGATAGCATCTCCAATGCCACGCTTGCTCTGAACAAGACCGTCGCAACATGGCCTCAGACCCTCGTCGGCGCACTCCCCATCACTACAAAGTCGACACTACTTCTCACCGAAATTCACAAGGGCACTCTGATCGCTCGCAAGTCTGAGGCTCTATCTCTCGAGGAGACTCTTCAAGTCGCCAAGGCCACTTCCGAGCTGAGCAACGATGTCGAAATGACCATCGACACTATCATCGCCACCAAGCCCAACTTCGACAGACTGATGGTCAGCCCCGTCATTCTCCTCAACCTTGAGCTCCAGCGCGCTTTGAGCGCCGACTTCTCCGAAGCTGTTATCGCTAAAGTCCCGAAAGACATGCAAGGAAACGCAAAGGCGCTTGTGCAAGGAATTGACGAGAGTTTTGCAAAGGCTATCAAAAAGTACAGCAAGCTACGGGGATAAACGGAAATGAGGGATGAGTTATGAGTGATAGACCGCGACGACGTAATTACCCTTCTTGAACACCACCATTTAGCAGAGATTTTAATTCTACAAGAGTTGTCGAGTAATAGAACGCAATTGATCTGTCATTTTGAGGGAATTTGTTTGTGCCTGTTGAGGAAGCTGCATAGTCTTGCCGAGGCAGGGTGTTAACACGACCACGTGAGAGTGAGATGAGGAGAAGCAAACCCCAGCATTCACCAACCATTGATTAACGGCGACTTTTCCTATTGGAGCTAATCTTATGCAATCGTGCAAGGCTCGAAAGTCATAAAACGGCAGACTTGTGTAATTCACTAGACTTATGTACGATAATGTGCATAATTCGACTTTGACAGTGCATAGCATATACCTGTTGCATAAAGCAAATATACAAGGTCACAAGTTTCAATCTTGCAAGATTGTAAAGGAAGTTTTTATCTCAACCTCATAAATGATAGGTACCAGATGACTAAACCTAGTATTCTTAAATCAATCAGACTCGAGACTTATACTCACTGATTTACGCTTTCGATGTTTACTACTTTCATCAAATACAGCGTTAAAAAGCCCAAGACCTCTCAGAACCCAGTTGCATTTGTGCGCTCTGGGGATCCAAAGAATACGGCGCCGCTCTGGAAAAGGATCGGGTTCAGCCTCTTGCAGCATTCCTTACTGCAATCGCCTTGGAGTCTGCCCTTACAGCAGATGGGAGGCGGAATTGATCGTGATTGAGAGAAATAGTATTTCGAACCCGGACCTCACTTCAAGAGGGAGCACACGATTCAGATAACAGTAGAGGTCAAAGGCTACCATCACTTCACTGCCAGTCTACAATTAATCTCTTGACCTTTTGACCCTCTACCTTGAGTCTTTTTTCTTAGTCTCAACGAGACATGGTCACAATAGAGATGTAGTGTTGATCCTCTTGAACGCTGGGCCGAAAAGGTCTAGAACCAAGCTTGGCAATCGTTACAAGCCACCAGCTTCGTTTCCACGGTGTCGGGTTCGTCCATATCGTAGCATGCCATCTCCAAGCAGATCAAGGTATGTAAAAATATGCCCAGTGTTCAGCCCTGTGGACACCGTCCTATCAACGAGCGTGATGAGTTCCAAGTGGGTGGTAACGGTCAGGGATAATTAAGAACTATTGAACTTATGCGACATAGGTCATCGTAGAGAAGCCGGTTTAAACGTAATAGATCACGAGTAAACGTATGGGGTAATGGTCTAAGATCTAGCTTGCTGGCGATCTCCGTTTTTTCAAGGAGATTAAAGCAGTGCCCTTGTTAAACCATTTGGTTTGACAGGAGATCGAGCCCTGCGGCTGAATTATGGTTTTGATATTTGGCGCCCTACTTCAGGCACCTGGCCAAGCCACCTAACGGCATGTTCCGTTCGACATTCTCCCTTCAGAAAGCACACTCAGCTTCTGGTGAAGCCAGATGTCGGTGGCTGCGATGGTGAGGCCCGACGTGGTATTGAACGATTGTTCTTGAGCTGAGGCATTTTCTACCGTTATGAGCTAGAGGATGGGAAAGGACAATTGATCTTAGTGACATTCCAGCACTCTCAGCATGTGCTATTATTGCATCGAGAGCAATTGAGCACTTGAGTGTAGTCGAATTGCAATCTTACTTGTAGTAGCCGGACCATCAAACGTATCAATTAGATGGCCCTTTACAGAATATATCACCATGTCAGAAAACTGGCATATCTTTGAATGCCAAGCGACATACAGATGTCCATAGTTTACTTGAGCTTTCTTGTTGAATAAAACCGTGCCCAAAGCCCTCACGTCAACGTTAAATCATTCCCTTCACCTGTCAGCACCTATTGGCGCCTCACCCCTCACACCACAGCCAAATGGCTAAACTACTGTTTGGCGCCATCTCGCGCCCTCTGTCGCCTTGATTATGAGCTTACCATTTCAAGTAGCTGCAAGCGAATGTCGATATTGAGTGGGTGCCTCTAAGGGCGAGACCTCAGGTCTTTACGCTTTCTTACTAGGAGGGCAAGCCTTACGCGATCCTGGGTTATCTTCTGTATATAAGCTCTCTCTCGACAAGGGAATTTACGACTTGGAACCTCCTTGACAACAAACTCTTCATACCTCTCCGACTAAGACCAACTTATTTTCATCACTAACCATGAAGATCAGCCTGACACTTGCAGGCATTGTTGCCCTTGTTACTGCTTCTCCCTTTACGGAGCACGACACCTCTAATGGCCTCATGCGTTAGTGCACTTATGTAAACTCTTGCCCTAGGATATATCTAACTTCTAGGTATAGCACGAGGTGGGAAGTGCAATTGGAACGACAAGCACTGTTGCGCTTACCCAGACAAATACAAGAACATTCCTTCCGTACCTGAACAAAAGAATAACTATGGCCATAGTCGCACCATCTACGTCAAGCCTAACAAGAAGTTCAAGATCCAAGACGCCATCAACAAGGCCTCTCCTGGAGATCATATCGTAGTTGAGGCCGGCACCTACAACGAGCAACTGGTCATCGACAAGGATGGGATTCAGCTTGAGGGTCGTGGTGCCGTCCTTGCACCCAAGACATACAAGAAGAACGCCTGTACAGGCCTTACCCAGGACGAGAAGAAGAACGAGCTGCAGGCGGGTATCTGTATCACTGGATACAAGGTCAAGACCACTGAATACGTTACCGAGCACAAGAGGGTCATATCTGTTGAGAGATTTGTCAAGGGGGTGTCTGTGAGCGGTTTCACTGTCCAGGGCTCTTCTGGCATCAACATCGCCATCCTCGGTGCCAAGAACACTCGCATTAGCGGGAACACCCTTATCGATGCCCCCGCCTATGGGGCCCTTACCCTTGGCTCTGTAAGCACTGTCTTTTACGACAACAAAGTCACGTCCACCAAGGGTGCCTTCATTGGGATCTGCCAGGACAACAAGTCTGATGTGTTTACTGTCAAGAACGATGTCTCTGCGCATGCTGTCGGCATATGTGTCCAGACCAACGACGCAGTGATAGAGCACAACACGCTCAACAACAACTGTATCGGCATCTTTGTCGACCCTGGTGTGAAGGATGCCAAGATTGTCAGTAACTACATTGGCCCCTCGCCATCTGCGTGCGGAAACACTGGGGTTGGCATAATCATCGGCAGTGGCATCGGAACTCTGGTTCGCGACAACACCATTGAAGGACAGCGCGCGACCGATAAGTCAGGAGCAGGCATTAAAATCTACGACGACACGTGCGTGGCTACCCCCGATATGCCGATCTCGTTGTCTTGCATTGCCCTTGGACATGCGGTAAAGGCTAGTGATAACATTGTCATCCGCAACAAGCTTAGCAACAACGACAACGACATTGTAAACCTGAGCAAAGGCAGTGGAAATATCATCAAGTGCAACACCTGCAAGAACGAAGCGAACCTCAAGGCTGGTCAATGCAATAATTCCTAGAGGGTAACAGGTTTGTTTCATGGAGGTTGTGATTACTATTTGCCAGCGAAGTATGTGAAAGGAGAACATCGGGCCTACTACATGGAGGCTTATCAGAGAATACTGGGATATTGATCGCCTAATTCCTAAATTGAACTTCAATATGAATTACTACTGTGCTTAAAGCTATATGTGTCGAGGTGTTTACCACCATGAAAACAATAACGTGCCAAGTAGACATTAATGCTCCCCGGCGCGATAGTTTGATAGCTGCTTAAGCCTTCAATTGACTCAAAGTAATTCCTTGCCCAGAATTTTCTGCAGATAAGTTTGGCAGGCTAAAATTGGGTGCGACCACGATATCTGTGAACGACGGGATTTAATCGGCTGGCTTAGATTTGACCTTGGCTGCGAAAGTTGCCTTCATGTTTTTCTGCCCTTTGTTCTTTTTCATTTTTTTGTTTCAATATGGTCACCACGTCTTAATTCTTTTCTTCCCCTTCAACGTTTTTTCTGACAGTGATACTTCACATCGGCCGTTGTATATCCCGTGAGCATCATTACCACGGTCCGAAACAGTTTGTTAAGAATATAGCCAAGCTATCGATTTGATGAAATTGTTATCGCAAATTTTCCAAGAGCCACCGAATGGATCTTGACGCGCGTCGACTATTGCATCATGTTATTATTGTGTTTAGCCGCGATTTGTTAGTGATCCTTTTTGTGGTGCCGTATGGGGCTACCCGTCGTATGCCGAGCCTTGGCTCTTGAGTCCTTGGATCTAATAGCGAGAAGTCGGTGCGAAAAACAGCCCAATACCCGTTGTGCTTGGGAGATATGCCAAGTCAGTTTAAAACTGCGGACTCAAAATCAATGCAGATCTGACAGCTCACCAGCCACACTCCATTTCCCCTTTTATCCTGGTTCGACAGTGAACTTCAAGGTTATCCAGAGCTCTAAAGTTAAACTGTGTTATGGATATTTTAACAGACGGTGCCTTAGTTCAATGTGGCATGTGGGCCAGGCTTTTGTGCTAGTCACGAGGCTATCTTGATTCATCTGTTTCGGCAGTCTGACATCAGCCGCAGCTCAAGAGAATGCCCTGAAAACTGGAGGATTTGATGGTCGGACAGGAACAGCGAGTTCACCCGCGGAGCGAATGCAACGGGCCTGTGCTCGTTTGCTGTACACGATGAGCTAACCACTGAATCATCACGTCCAACGCCGCCTATCAGACCCCAGAGTGCTGTAGCAGCAGGTTTCACCATGCTTGGGCAAGCAGCGATCCATGCAATTCCCGTGTTATTAGCCAATTTTGTGCAATCAAGCCACAGCCGTGCACAGCCAAGCCGCACCCCGGCAGGGCTGGCAAGGATGCGATTGGATTAGCCGGCACGAATCTGCCGGCCCGCAAGCCTACTCGGCATGAGACTGCCGTCCAAGACGTGACTTTTCCTGGAAAAAGAGATCGACTGACAGAATGACGTCGAAATGTGTGGCTTTACGTATGAAGACTCCTGTTTAAGCATAATGTTATTGTTACTGGGCCGCCGTGCTAGTGACGTCAATAGCTCGCGATGCGTCGCTGTTGCACGGTTTTATAGAAGGGCAAGCTTCCAGCCTCATTTGTTTCTTAACAGCCCAACACAAGAACCAGCAGAGCTCCTTCACTGTCTACCAACTTTGGGTGTAGAACCACTTAGTACGTGGTTGGCCTTCAATTCAGCCTTCAACACCAACAGCACCACCATCAAGCCACCTCCTTGACAACATCGTCGCCAATATGGGTCTCTTCCGCAAAGAAAAGACTCCTCACGGGGCTTCACCCGCCACAAACACCCGGCACCAGAAGCCCGTTCACGACCCTCTGTCCATGTCGCGTCGCCCTTCTTTCGGACAGTGGCTCAAGGCTACATGGCTCGACATTCTCACCATGGCCTGTATGGGTGCTATTGGTCTCGGTGTAAGTCGCATCGCATCCAAATGTTGTTATCGCATTCTAACGGCTCTCTAGGTCTACTGGGCTAAGCCTGCACCTGCGCGATCGTTCCCTGTCACCTTTAGTGATGGCGAGATCGTCTGGCCCGAGTACGGATATCCTCTTCGTGGAGAGATCGTTCCCATCTGGGCTGCCGCCTTGTTGGCCGCTCTGGTTCCTATCTTCATCTTCCTTGTGATGCAGATCCGAGTCCGAAGCTTCTGGGATGTCAACAACGCTATCATCGGTCTTCTCTATGCCCTCATCACTGCCGCTGTCTTCCAGGTTTTTGTCAAGTGGCTCATCGGTGGATTCCGACCTCACTTCCTTGCGGTCTGTAAGCCTGACATGGCGCGAGCTCGCACCATGGGAGGATACAACAACAAGGGATACCTCCAGCTTTACTATACCCCCGATATCTGCACTGGTGATAAGTCTGAGATCAACGATGCCCTAGAGTCGATGCCCAGTGGACACACCACTGCCGCTTTTGCTGGTTTCGTCTACCTTTACCTGTACCTCAACGCTAAGCTCAAGGTCTTCTCCAACTACCACCCTGCCATGTGGAAGCTCATCGCCACCTACGCCCCCCTTCTGGGAGCGACTCTGATCGGTGGAGCTCTCACCATTGATAAGTACCACCATTTCCACGATGTTTTCGCCGGTGCTGTCATTGGTACCGTCTTCGCCTTCTCTGCCTACCGAATGACCTACGCTGCTGTCTGGGATTGGCGATACAACCACATTCCCCTCAACCGCGCCGCTCCCTTCAACTATTCTATGGGCCAGGCCGAGCTCACCGACGCTGTCTTTACCCGTAAGGTTGGCTGGGGCTCTCATGGTGGAAGCTCTTACGGCCACGGCCACGGCCAGCACGGTCACGGAATGAAGAGTGATGGATCTGAGCACATGCATGGAGCCGGATATAACAACGGTTCTATTCCCCGACGACCTGTTGGAGAGGGTGTTCGAGGTGAGCAGATGGTTTAATGGGGCAATGAACTGTGGGGTGCGTTTTGAAAGGTGACTTGCAAGACGGACAGGCTATGGCACTTTCCGTTAATCAAACATGTTTCCATACGATGGCATGAACTTAATACCTTTACGGCCGAATAAAATAAATGAAAGTCAATATGTCTGAAAACGAACCTGACACGTGACAACGCTTTTGATGTCTTCAGCCTCCACCCGTTAGTAATGCAATGCAGCGAGTTGCTTGTGCGTGTCCAATGGTCTGAGATTTCTTAGCTTGACACTTGGCATCTTCTATCTGACACAAACCATAATGAAGGATAGCCCAAATCAACATAGCACCGGTACGACTTGAATAGATTATGGTCTAATTTAAATCGTAACACCTTTTTCAGGAGCTGCAATTTGAATCTTACCAATCTTTACCAATCTTTTGTTATTCATACAGCGACGGAGGAACTTGATTACCCTTAATGTACTTGAGACAGTCTCTACCCCAAATACGTCAATTCCTGTGTCTCCATTCTCTCGTTCGTACTTGTTTCTTTGCAATCACTAGGGCTAGCATGAACCTCTGCCTCATTGTGCGATTCCTGCGTCCCTTCGCTCTACTCTTTGTGATGTTCAAACTTCTTGCCAGGTAGACTGTCAGTCTTACTCTTCTTCTTGGCAAGCTGCTCGGCTTCGTCCCGTGCAATTTCCATATCGACTTGAGCACCTCGCGAAGGCTGGTTGCCGTGCATGGTGGCCTTGGATCAATGAGCCACTAGATAACTTGACATATACAGGCCAAGGGCTCCATAGGGCGAACTTACTGCGTAACCTGGCTCATGCTTCATCTTGTCATCGATACGTGTTTGTGTCTGAGTTTGAAGCTTAGTTAGTGATTTTGCAGTGGGATACTGATACTTACGTCTTGTTCCTGAAGCTCATTCATGATGCTTTCCTTGTTAACTGTCGCGGGTCAGTTTTCTGATGTTCCAGATCAATGCCGGTACGTACGGTATCCATCGATGTTGACGTTAGGGTGCGAGCGACCCTCCTCGTGCATAGCCCCCTTGCTGTAATGACGCTGGTCTCCATCCTCATATATGGAGGAGTTTCCAACATTTGAACGATATGACATATTGATACTGTATTGTTATTTTAATGAAATAGCGGTAAATGGAATAACTCTTTGAAGATGTGAGTAGAGACGTTTGTCCCCGGTTTATTTATAGTATTTGCTGGCTTCATGGCATCATAATGACAGCGTCATCTCAAGGCAAAGCTACTATTAAGCGACACGATTTACATGATAAATTAAGACTTGAAAAGAACGTCATAGTAGATCACGATATGTAAATGTGATGTAAGAGGCGGTATGGCTCGAGTGTATAAGTATTGAATCGCACCGTACGTGCGGAATTGGCTTGAAAAGAGAGCACTAAGATATGAAAGACTTTCTGGCTCAGCATCATAGCCAACACTCAACATGAGGATTTTCTAAGTATCGTCACTGCACTAATTAATCCTGGCAATCAAAAATGTCCCAGCCTTCGAAATTGAACATGATGCTCTCCTCTTATTTGGTTTAGCATACAAGTGGTGCATACGTTGCTGGATAGCCTGGGTGATAAGATAACGCGACCGTAGATAAGATAGCGTGCCCGATATCGGGAAGCCACCCGATCTTCGAATTTTCGCCCGACGCGTCTGAACTATCATAAATCATGCGTAAAGGGCCAGCCGTGCCAATCGATAAGTACCCGAAAGAACCGCTATTTCTCGCTTTTGAACTTCAAAGGACATCATGGCAGCTGATGCGAGTTTGCAAGATGTTTTACCCCAGGAGCTTATGGAGCTCCAGCTTGGCCAGATCGACCTCTTAATGGCCATGTATGCATCCGATGATGCGATATTCATGGACTCTGTGTCTTCTGATCTGCTAGAAACGCTCAAATCCTGGTGTGAAGGCGACGCAGATTATAAGTCGAAGCTCTCCCAGCCAGTCATAAATCTCCAGCTCAGGCTAGATGTTGCTGAAGAGGATGATTCTTCGACCAGAACTCTGCAGCTCACCTTGACAGTGCCTCTAGCCCACCAAAAAGGGGAAATATCGACAGAACCACCGCCGATAAAGACTAGGATACAACAGCCCGACTGGATGAGTAAAGGAGACATCATAAAGTTAAATACAGACATCCCCGATGAAGATATCTTATCAGTCATTGAGCACATCAAAGAGGCGGCGTCGCAGCATCTATCGAACCTGAAACAAGCAGAAGAAGCCAAAGTTTCAAGCGAAGACACATCCATAGTCCGCGTCTGGTTCTACTTCCCCTCCATCAGCACAAGAGCAAAGCGCGACGACTTCATCAACTACGCCCCTGCCTACGGTCTCACCGGCTTTCTCCTCGCCGGAAAGCCAGGCATTCTGTGTCTAGAGGGGGGATCGATAGCGATCGATGACTTTATGAAGTTTATTAAGACGGAAAGCTGGGGTGACATTCCTGCACATCACAAAAAGGTTAGTTTGGCGTTTTCAATGAAACTTGAAGGAGGCTGACTTGGAGAACAGGTTAGCGAGCGGTATCGGGAAGAAGCAACAGACTTGGAGCGTACTTTTGCGGATATGCAGGAGATTACGGATATGATTGAGAAGAGAGGCGCAAGGGGAAATCGTGGTGACATGAAGGCTTTGGAGGCTTGGCTGGTTGAATATGGGCTCGGCGAAGCGTTTGGCAAGATTTTGATGTAGAAGCAGGCGCCCAAAAAGGAGTGACAGATATTTTGGGGGAGTCTAGTAACAGCTGTGCCTCCTTGGTGATCATGTCACCTTATCCCCAGTCCTATCATGACCTTGGTATCACCCTTGTTTACAATTGTCAAACATGTACAACAGCAGCTGGGATGATATTAAGTGAGTCGAAATTTGATATGCTTTACGTAAAGAGAAATGGTCCTGTTCTAATGACTACCAACGCCGGCTCTGACATAGGAAATGATGCAAATAGATACAGACCAGCCCATACAGCTGTTTAACCCGTGATCAAACACTCTCGGCATAGTCAGCCTCCTTAGCCGGCTTCTGCTTCTTGTTAAATAGCTTCTGCCCAACCTTGTCCGTCATCTCGTCCGCCTTTTCTCCCAAGAACGTCTTGAGGCAGCCATAGACACCCGAGGTAAGCCACAAGATGGAGTTGACAAGATCGATCCACACTGCAGTCTTCATAGCACCCGTGCTGGCACCCTTGTACTTGTCGTCGCTGCTTCGACCGAGGAAGATGCCAGCGAATATTCCGAATACGACGAGCCAGGTGATAAAGAGGATGAGGTCCCAGGCAAAAGCTCGGTAGGTCTTGAAGAGCTTGAGCTTGCTGCCGATGAAGGGAAGAGCGCCGAGAGGTGTGACGGCGACGAAGAGCATAGAGGTGACGGCTGAGAGACCCGCGACAGTGAGGGCAAAGTACCACTCTGGCGAGAAGCCGTAGTCGCTATCATCAGCCTTATCGACGCGGTGGCCGTAGAAGCCGCATGCGATGATGGCGAAGAGGAATTGCAGACCGCGACACACAAGGCGTGGGACCACTTCAAATGTCTTAAGCCACGTCTTGCCCATGGTCTTTCCAGTCTCGGTGCCCTCGTTGAAGGCATGACGACCAGCTTGTCGACCAATTTCCTTTTTATCAGCGGCACGGAACTCGGAGGCGTGACCTGCGAAGGTATTTGCGGTTTGGCCGAGCTCGATTACAGTTTGGCCGGCCTTAATTGCGTTGTTGAATCTGCTCATTGTGAAGTATGTTGCAGTTGTAGTATTTGTATTAGGCGAATATGGTATTGTAGCTTGGAGGCAACCTGCGTGTATGCGCCGATGGTTGTGCTGGCAAAAGAAGTGGTTCAAGATGCCGAAGGAATGAGAATTAACTGCCCAGCAGTAGACAAAAAGAAAGAAAGAAAGGGATGGTAATAGAGCGATAGTCTGATGGATAAGAGAATGAATGAAGGCAAACACAGTCCGACCATCACGTCTTTATAAAATTCATCAGCGATCAACAGTGGTAAGTGGACGCTGGCGCGCTTCCTCGCGATGGAAAACCAGCAGCCAATCAAGTGCAAACCAAACAATGAACAAGACGTTTGTAGGCCCTTGACAAAGCGACCCAGCGTTTGGGAAGCTGTCAATCGAGCCCCAATCGTTTGTGTTGGCGCTGTGGTCAGGCGCTTAGCGAAACTGGGCCTTTGTTACGCGCCGCCGTGGGGAGCCAATCGAGGCCTGTGCACTGAAACGCAAAGAAACGAGCATAGAACAACTGGAACAAACGTTGCTAAGTGAAGCGCATGTTGACGCGCGTGAAAAATAATGCCAAAAATAAATGTGTTGTCCTATTCGCCTTGGGTTGTTCGAGAAAAAGGTTCGATTGAGGCCGCCTGGTCCAGTTGGTCACGAGGTTACGTTCTGTCGTATCCTGGGTTTTGCTTCATAGTAAGATCAACGGAGAACTCAATAATCCCTCCCAGAAAATAAACATGAAAGCACACGGTTTCTCCCCATTGTGCTGGGGTACCATATGGGTTCGGAGCGAAGGAGCCAAGGAGTGTAAGCTGACTCTGCAATAGTAAGCTGCCAAGGCTCGTCACCAATCGAAATACTATGTAGACTAGAGCGTTCAATACCATGCGCAGAAAAAGGCCCGAAGGATCACGGTGGTTTGCCTCGTTGAGGTATCGCGGACCACATAAGCCAGATTCACCAATTGAAAACGACAGCAGGGCCCCTCACGGTCTACACTGGCCTGGAGGCTGATGACAAATATCTTAGCATGGCCTTATAGACGCTGCATATAAAACGACAATGATGCGCTTATTTTCAACCCCTCACTAATACTGTGATATTCTTACAGGTAAAACGCCCCGACTCTATCGGAGAAACCATCATCATGGAGAGCCCAACCATCGTTATTGTTCCTGGCTCTTTTGCGCCATCAAAGCATTATCGCCTCTTCACAGAAAGCCTTGAGCGACATGGCATCGCCTCACGCGTTATTGAAACCCCCTCAGTGGGTAGACGGGACCCTCTCCCGCCTCAGACCATGAGCGACGATGTAGCCGAGATCATCAAGGTTGTTACCGAGCTTCTTGACGGGGGCAACGAGGTCGTGCTTATGACCCATTCCTACGGAGGTATCCCCGGAACACAGAGTCTCAGCAAACTTTCACGAAAAGCACGCAAGGCCCAGGATAAAGAAGGGGGGATTGATAGGATTATCTACCTTGCGTCCGTAGTATTGCAGCCCGGCACAAGCAACCTTGATGTATTCGGATCCGCGATGCCTGATTTTGTCACTGTCAAAGTAAGAACACATATCACCCAATCTCGAGATATGTAACTGATCTGGCGTTATCTAGGATGACTATATGACTCTTCAGCCTGAGGGCCACGCCTCTGCCACCTTTTCAGATTTCCCTGCCGATGAAGCGCTAGAGTTGGCCAAGCAGATGCCAGAACACTCTACTGCAAGCTTCCGGGAACCCTTGACCTATGCTGGTTACAATGATGTGGAGGTGCATTACATCGTATGTGAGCAGGACCAGATTATTCCTCCCATGTTCCAGCGTGGCATGATCGAAGCTGTTAAGATGTCGTCTGGAAAGGATGTCGGAGTACACAGCCTGGACAGTGGACATGTACCTGTCATTAATAAACCAGATAGTGTTTCTAAGATTGTGAAGAAGATAATTGAAGGTTGATATATGTAGAGGATTCTACTATTGGAATGTTATGGATCAACCTGAATCAAGTTGATTTGAAACCCCTTAGGCATTCTGTCGTTTTAACAAATGCTATGGTCCCAGGCTCAAAAGACCTTAGCCAGAATCTTTTCTTTAAGATATGAGGCGCAGCGTCACGTTCATGACGATAATTTTCCGTGAGTGCATTGAAGAAGTAGAGGTAAGACACCAAATCCACCTCTGACGCGCGATGGAAGCGTGATTTCTTGAGCACCTTCCATCCGAGACCGATACTACCAGCCAAAGCGACCTGCAGAGCTGAGTTAGACTCGTCATACAAAAAAAAAAAAAGAATAACATGTGACAAATGCCGATATTGAAGAAAATGGTTGCGGTGCTCCATTTACCTTTGAGGAAGACGGCGTTTCCTTGGGCCCTGAAAATGACAAGAGGTGTTTAGCGAGTTTTGGGCTTGAATCGATTGTCGTACTCACCATAGAAAGATAAAAGCGCAACAGAGTGCCCTGTAGCCGGTATATGGTTGGAAGCGTGACTTGACAGGTAAGAAGATGTCCTGGCCGATGCCTTGTGCCTTCATAGTCGCGTTGAAACGTATCCATGTGGCTGCCATCACTGTCCAGTTTCTGTGTCTTGTTGGCCAAACTGCAGCTGCGCGTCTCAGAGTAAAGGTACCTACAACATAGTGGCTGCGGTACAGAAAGCTTGAAGGGACATCGTGTTAGCATGTTTTCCCATCATGACATTGGAAATACCGACTTGAGGATCTAGTTGAGAACCTTGGCACTGGTTGAGCCGAGGGCTAGAAAGGCCAGACATCTCAGCAGCATGACAACAATAACCGCAACATGAGGTACACCCCTACCAAACTTATCGGTATTCATCATAAACGCACACTTTCAACTTAGTCTAGTCGATTTGTGACATATCTAGGATAACGCAGAAAAATGAAACCAATATTGGGTGTTATATTGCTAGCTATCTCTAGTATGAGTCCCTAGATCACCCCTTTGGGTGTTTGTGTAGGCAGCAGAGCACACTTCCCTCCGGCACACTGGCGAGGTTTGTGGCAGTGGTGGAGCTTATGATAAGTAAATTTGTCTTTTCAAGTGGTCAGTCTAATATTCGTCAACTAAGACGGCAATAGAGCGATTTCCCAAAGGATGAGGTGTGATACTTACGCCCTTCCTTCCCAAAATGGAAAGAACCCGCGCATCGCATCTGGCAGGCGGGTATATCAGTATTATAGTATACAGTGAAGGAATAGGAAAGCCTACGACGTGGTTTCCATCGCACTCACAGAGGTTTGGGGCGCCTCGTTTGCAAGTTTGGCCGGGCTTGACGCATGCGGCAAAAGCATCGGCGGAGAAGGCCATGAAGGTAACGAGAAGAGAAAGCTTCATGATGAATATTCTAGTGTTGTTATAAACAGTGTGGAGATAGGAATCAAGTTCGGTAATGATATCCAGTGTTTGTGTCAGGTATCGGTCGGTTTATTCGTCACTTTCATGAACGGTTAGGCTTGCTTTATACACGAATGCGTTGTATGTCGACAGGATGAATATACACCTAGACACAAAAGTTGGAACTCAAGGTAACAAGAGGTCCGACTAGAAACATGTCCACTGTTCCATTTTATCAGACACCCTACAAGATAGAGCAGTCCAGAACAGGTCTCAAGTTTGTACTATCTACCTTACCACGAAGGCTCTCATGACAGACAGCCCCCGATAAAAACCATGGATTAAGTGCTTGGTTCTTTCAAGTCTTTTCGCAACTCCGCACCTACGATGTACATGGAAGACACTCAATTGTGAGTCAGTTGGTGCACATGTGACGGCTTGTCGCAAGGACTTCAATTTGCACAGGAATGGTGCTACAGATACAAATTTCGTGTTCTATATTCAACGTCCGCAGTCGAGGTATACAAGGATGTCTAATAGTACCACCCGAGAAGGAACTCCGGTTTATCCTCATAATGACAGACGGCTTTGTTGAAGAGCTGATCCATCAAAGTGACCTCAGACAGTAGCTGCCTATGTTGTTGAAATTGGCAAACCAACTTCAGCCAGAAGGCTGCTTTCTCAAACTTTGTATAGTGTCTACGTAGCATAAAGAACAAATCTGTCGCACGGTTTCACGCTCAATTCTTGAGTAGACTTCACGTGAAACAGTCTTACATTCAGCTGATATGGATGTCTATTGTCTCAGATATTGACTTTCCTTTGCCGAAATATCAGCATCTTTAAACATCATGCGGGTGGAGCCTCGGTTTCGACATCATGAGACTTCAATTATCATAGCTTTATCTTTCCATGTATTTGGACTCCAGATGGATCAACAATACTTGATAAAACGTACATACACTGGAACCACCATGGAACTTTAAACAACCTGATTGTTCTAACCCACGAGCTCTTTTGACATTAAGGCTGTATACTGCTGAGTATTAAAAGTAAGACCGTATTTGAAGAATCTATAAATCTATCTTGATAAGTCAAATAGAAATACATCTGTGCTCTTGCAGGACGGTCATGTCAGACAACAAACGACAATACAAAAATTACTGACGTAGCACAAGTATGCCCTTTCCATCCTCTACAAAGTATACCTGAAATCCGGTCGCACATCGCCGCTGATCAACTTCTGCTCATCCGTCATGGCAGCATACTTAGCATCGAGTGATCCTCTGGCACGACGGCGGTTCTCTATGCGGAGAGCGACGTGCATGAAGATGGAACCTCCCAGAAGGAAGACGATCTGGTAGGCGAGAACCATGCCGTGGCCGGTGAAGTAGCGAGGCTTCTGAGTTTCACGGTAGATATTTGATGAGACCACACCATTCATGTTACCCCAGCCGACGACCATTCCTAGTACAATGGCACGCTTCAACGAACCTTCAACATTGTTATTGACCCAAGATACTGTATTAGAGACAGTGGGGTAAATTCCTTCATAGTATTAGCTAAAGCTTTCGCAAAAGAGGACAATTCCACTTACCCATAGCGCCAAGGAACACGGCACCATATTGTACTTTGGGGTCCGGTGAAGCCAGGAGCATGATGAAGCCAATGATACCAACAAGAACAGTCACAATATTGCAATATCCTCGCCATTTGGTCCGATCGCTTACAAAGCCGACAACGACAGTAGCTAACGCTGCACAGGCATACGGCGGAACTGAGAGGAGTTGTGCTTTAGTGCCGACGTGGCCCATTCCTAGCAAGATGGTGGGCAAGAAAAGGGAGAAAGCATAGAGGGGCATGAGGCAACCCATGTAGATCACGGCGTATCCGTAGGTCTTCCAGTCCTTTAGCGCAGCCCAAATATAGCGCTGGTCGAAATTTTGAGCAGTTCTTCCCTGGCGATCCATGATGAGACGGCGTTGGACACGAATGCGCTCATCCTCGGTAAGGAAACGAGCAGTGTCAGGCCAGTCAAAGACCATCCACCAACAGAAAGCACCAACAATGACCGTAACAATACCTTCGAGGATGAAGATCCATGCCCAACCGGGTCTGCCGCCAATTCCATCCATCTTGGCGATAGCTGCGGCTAGTAGACCACCGAAGGAACCAGCCAAAGCAGCAGCGGAAAAGAAGATGGCAGCCCGGGCACCGATCTCGGAGCTCCTATACCAGCATCCGAGATAGTAGTTCACGCCCGGATAGAGGCCGGCTTCTGCGACTCCGAGGAAGAAACGTGCGGCCAGCAGACCTGAGAAGTTGTGGCACACTCCCATGAGAGTCATGACGGCTCCCCAAGCGATGATGATTCCGGTAAAGAAGACGCGGGGGGTGAGACGCTTGAGAAGGCCGTTGGTGATGGGTTCGAAAAAGGCGTAACTGATAAAGAAGATGGTAAGGGCCAGATTATAATCGCCAGGTTGCATGTCCAAATCGTCCTCCATGCCTGCGAGACGAGCATTGCCAATATTGGTTCGGTCTAGGAATGAGAGAAGGTAGAGGAGAGATAACCAGGGAATAAGCCACATGTCGACCTTCCACATCAGCTTCCTGTCCTGGCAGCTGTTAGCGGTGCGTACGTTGATGGAGGCGCGCATTGATGAACTCACAATCTCACGACGTTCCTCATCACTCTTGCCTGCATCAGGGTCAGGTAGACTGGCCAAGAGCGCACTTCGCTCTGCATCTACGGCAGTAGTCGGTGCGATCTTCTCCGAGCCCACTTTCTCAACATCGACGGCCGTGGGCTTTTCTCGCTCGTTCGACGGCGTGTCGCTGCTGTCGGTTGTCATAGCGCAGAGATGTAAAGCTTATACGACTGAACACAAAGGGTTTCGACTGGTACAGTGCAGCTGAGAGCCTCCGCGAAGAATAAGGTTTCCTTTTCAGCAGAACAGAAAGGCCAGGCCGCATGGGGGTATATTGGCTTTTGTTTCCCCCGTCGCCCTGGAGGCTGGTTTGTAACCGCTGTGTACGCCAACGCCCGCAAGCCCCCAACACAATTCCTCCATCAATCTATGAAACGCGGGGGATGCAGAGGTGAACAGCAACGAGCGGGATCTGCGATTAGTCTAGGCGTTTCAGGGAAGGTAAAACCATCAACGTGGAGAACGAGGGAGCCGGGACAAGCTTTGTCGCCCAACCTTGGCTTTAATTGGACGACTGAGGCCTGTCAACTGCAGATGCCGATCACTAATTGCACCACAAACAGGGAAATAATGCCCCGAGTCAGCACCACGAATGGAGGGATCATTCCGCCGAGTGCAACCCTCCTTCGAGAGATCCGTATCAGCCTGAATACTGCAGTGTCCCCAAATCTGACAGATCCCCAGCGTTTACAGCGTCGAGGTTCGCTTTGGCCCCAAGCCGCGGCCTCTGTGCTACACTACCTTATTGCATTTCCTGCTGATCACGAGAATGGGATCGAAAAGCCCAATGAAATCGCTCTCCAGTGCCGTATCTTCGGGAAAACTGTCGAGTGACAAGGGTTCGCTCGTAGTGGTTCCCCCCCAAATCTGCCCTGGGCGACAGGCGTCAGCATTTCTCAACTCCGCATGAATAAACAGGCATCATCGACGGACTTGGCTTGTCATCGGTCTTTTCAACTGCGCATTGCTAGCGCTGATCCTCTTAGTCTCGGGAGTCACTACTTAAAAGAGAAGCGTAATTGAGCAGGTGACTACTGATTGGAGCTGTCTCCCATTCCTCTTCGCTGACATCAATGCAACGCTCACTCTTTGCTGTTTTGGGGATCGAGCAGGTCTCTCGCCTCCAAATTCTGAGGGGTAAGCTTCATGGCTAAGCTTAAAACTCAACGCCGACTTTTGTTAAGCCCGAGCTGACCAAGCTCTGGGCGTAATCCACGTGGCAAAGGCTCGATCGTGACGGTTGTTTAAACCTCGACATAAGGTGCCATAAGCCCCCATGTTTTGCTGAGTAGTATTGAAGCCGTCTGTAGGTGCCGCATCTCTATTGTTGCTTTCTGGGGTTACATACATAGCCAAATTAGCCGGGTTAAGCGTCGCATTGCCTGGTGCACGTCGATTAAGCAAAGCGTGGGCTCTGGGATGAATGATTGCTTGGGGCTTCGGGAAAACGGACACGACCAGAATGCTCAACACCCACTCTCTGTCCTTGCTATCGCTGATTGGAGGCAACCGTATTTCGTGTCATCGGACTTTCACACACCGAGACCGATGTTGTATGCGTATTTGTCAAATCGTGTACGCCAATGGATGTCAAGAAACTGCCTCTTATCCGGCTCGCACTAAAGATGGCTGTGATAACTGATGAGTGAGTGATTACACCGGCGATAAGTGTTCTTCTTAACCTCTGTGTTTATATTTTTTTAGAGTCTTTTGTAATCCTGAGGAGTAGCTTTAGAGAGAGATGACAGCACCTATACTCCCTTTCCTTGACGACTTTTACCTTGAAGAATACCCTAGTAGCCCCAGTCATGATTCACCACAATTAACATCAAGATCCTCGGCGCCGACATGGCCGAAGGTTTAAGTTCAACGATGCCAAATGCCAAGCTGCGTGAGGTCATACAAGCTATCGGCATTTGCCCGTAGCCCAACTACCGAAAATGGCGGACGGGGATTTCCGACACACCAATTTTAAGCTTAAATAGAGGAATGGAATTGGGTACCCGTAAACGCAAATGGAGCTGGAAACCTGGGTCCAACTAGAGCCCATACCGATGTACACTCGTAGTGTACTTGATCTAACAGCTTGAGTTTATGAAGGGTACGGCTCTGTGGTAATTGGGGGACAAGCTGTAAATCTTATTGGGTGCCGAGGATAATGCTACATGTGACATACTCAATGTTAATATATGGCAAAAAAGGGATCATCAAGTACATATAGCATTGTGTGACATTTGTATCAGTGTTGTTACTACTACAGGACAATGCATAAACAAAACATAACTTAGAAAGTTTATGCTGCGGGGTGAAAACAAATATATGGCGGTTGAATGTGATCCAAAAGTTATACCTACATGATATCATTCACAATCGTCGAAGACCTATCAAATAATGTTCACTACCGTTTCACCTCCTATCTACTCCTTGCTGTTAACTGTGCCCTCTCAACTCCATTCACAAACCAAATCACCAAGCCCGCACCAGTAAAATAGCTGCTAGAATACTAAACAAACGCCGCCATTATCATCGGCATGAAATCGTAACAGGAATAAATGATGGAGTTGAAGAAAAATGACCTGCATGTCTCAACATGATTTATCGAGTTGAGACACCTCGTCCGTTAGATGTTTATGTCTTGAGGATATTTGCGGCAACAACAATGCCTCGGGCAGTCTTCTTAACCCACTCTTGAGCTACAGAGAAATCGCCATCTTTGGCATACTGAACACCCTCGGTGATACCGGGGAAGGTAACAGCAGCGTAGCCAGTGTCCAGACCAGGGGCGTTGACGACGTGCTTGTAGAACTCTCGGTCAGGCAGGCCGCCCTGAGAGATGAAACCGCGCTGGAAGTCACGGTACTTGTGGTTGACGACCTTCTTGAGAATCTCGTCATCGCGCGCCCTAGCAAGTTCTTCGAGGGCCTTGACCTCGTCGGCGCTCTTCTTGAAGGTTTCAATGGCCTCGTCGAGTTCGCCAAGATCGAGGTCAGCATCTTGGCCCTCGGCGTATTCAACAAGATCTTCGTAGTATGCGCGAAGCTCTTTGGCGTAGTTCTGAGTGTCGAAAGGAAGGATATCGTCAGTAGCGAGGTGGTAGGCCAGAAGAGACAGGAACTGTCCTTGAGAGACGTGCATGTGGAAACCAGGGTCACCAAGGGTCGACATCCAGTGGTAGGTGTCGTAGTTGGAGTGGTAATGCCAGATTGGATCATTGGCTCCTCCACCCGAGCCAGTATCAAGAGAGCTGATACCACGATGGAAGAAGGCAGTGTAATCGGAGCCAGAACCGAGAACCTCGATGTCTCCTTCGGTGGCATCATGCCAAGCGTCGTAAAGAGACTTGTTGAAACCTCCAAAGTTGGGATGGATAACCTTCTTGAGAGTCTCAGTGGCGAATGTGTGGAGCTCTGGTGATGCGCCAAGGTTAGGTCTAGGACCGCTTACAGCAACATCGATATTGAGGTAAGACACAGCGGTGTCGGTGAGCCAGTTGACGTGCTCCTCGACCCATTCAGTAGATCCAATGATTCCCCATTCCTCGGCATCCCAAGATGCAAGAACGATATTCCGCTTGGGCTTCCAGCCCGAGTCGGTGAGCTTCTTAAAAGCGCGTGAAAGCTCGATGAGGATGGCAGAGCCAGAGTTGGGATCTCCGTTACCGCCCTAAAACCATCAGTTCTCAAGTTTCTTTTGCGTTATCAAGTTACTTACGACCATCCATGTATCTCTATGATTGCCAATGATGATAGTTTCGTCAGCATTGGTACCGTTGATGACACCAATGACATCGTGTACTGGCTCAATCGCATCGCGAGAGACAGTACTAAGAGACAGCTTCACGCCGGGAGCAGGACCAGAGCTGTAATCGACCTTGAGTCCACCTGTCCAAGCAGTGCGATTTACCTTCTCCGCCGAAACACCATGGCCGTTTAGAGCCTTCAGCAGAGGCTCTGCAGCTGAGTAGGAGATAGGCAGGGCTGGGATCTTGGCAATGACCTCGGAGATGTCAGCTCGGGGCGAGTCTTTCTTGGAAGGGTATCCAGGAGTCGTAGGATCGCCCGTACGGGTAGAGAGGAATAGAGTTGAGCCCTTTTGAACAGAGCTTGGGTTTCGGGCAGGTCCATCTGAACCTCTAGTTAGCATTACCCTTGTGATATTATCCAACATCAGGCTTACCTGGATAGGCCTCATAGCCGTTGGCAACAGTGATGTTTCCATCATCACCAGGGTCGGTGAATATGATGGCACCAACAGCTCCGTGGTCTTGTGCGTTCTTAACCTTGAGACCACGGAAAAGACCACCGTATTTAATGAGAGCGATCTTTCCCTTGATATCAACACCAAGTTCTACGAGGCGGTCGAAATCCTCAATTGAACCGCGGCTAGTAAATGTCAGTAAAAGGTCTGACAGATCATTCTAATGGTGACTTACCCGGCATATACATATTCTGCCGAAGCATTTCCAGTAGGCGAATAAGCCAACCAGGTTTGCTGAGAAATCTCATCCCTACCAGTAACATCGTCTTCCTCAAGAACCTCCTCCTTGGTGTTTATTTCATCCGTTGTACCATTGGGACCGGTGAAGTACAAAGACGAGCTCACGGGGTATCGGAGGAAGACATGATACTCAGCGAGATGCGAGTCGAAGCCATTCTCCGTCCACCTGTCTGCGGTCCACTGGGCAGCCTCTTTGCCGTAGCCGGCAAGCTTGTTTTGGTGACCGTAGTAGTCAGACCATCGATCGATGGATGAATTGTCAAATGAATTGACCAGTAGAGCCTCCTGTTCTGTCAATACTGGAGGCCAATTGTCGTTGCGTTTGGACAGTGGCTGGCGATGCGTGTGTCGTTTGGACAAAACGAGATCACGCTGGCAAGCAGATACGCCAGCAGCAAAAGCTGCAATTACAGAAAGCTGTCCAAAATGCATGGTGGAATATCCGCCAACTGCACTGCACAATAGCATCCGAAGCTTCTGCTAGAGAGGGGTAGTGTTCGACAGGAGCTGGGGATCGACGGATATAAATATAGCTTCCGTCACAATCAGCACCATGCCAATCCTGATATGTCATGCTGCCATGCAATGATACCATTACATAGAAGTCGATTAGCTCCTTGGTATTCCCAACAAACAGGCTTTTGCATCTGAAGCCAAGAGCCCTCTTGATTTGCTGAAACCGTTATCATGATCGAGCTGGACCCGGTGAGCTTCCTTTCTTAGCCAGTCAGCTTACGACCCTGAGCTCGGGATAGCTACCTTCAATGTCGTCATGCCTTACTGAGTCAGACCACTTTAACCGTGTTGGGAAGCTGGCCAATGGTCAGGCTGGCTTGACTACTTGGCTATATTGCGGGGGATTGGAGGAGAGGGGTTATCGCGTTATTTACCTGCCTGATATGGCCTGATAGACAAAGATACCTGTGTAACGGCACTTTTTGAGTGTGTAATCAAGCTTAACATTATTCCGCTTCTTCCCCGCCTCTCGGACAGTTCGGTTCGAAGATTAATCTCGAGCTTTCTGAAGTTTCTTTGTTCTCACAGCATAGGTTTTCAACAGGAAACAGTGTGTCAACATCTTAGAGACTGCAGTTTCGGACTTGAGCTTGTTTGCCCTCATATAAAGTATGAACTAGCCAGCCAGCTTGCGTACAAAAATTACAACTTAGCCTTGTGCACATACCTCTCTAAGTGGATAGTGTTGAAAAAGATACTTTGCAGAAAGTCTATACATATCAAAATCAGGAGTGCAAATGGTGTCAACATTACAAGCAGGCTGTGTCGACCATTCAAATGTGATGATGTACGCCGGCGCTACATAAAAACGATATGGAAAGGGTTTTCTACAGTCACTAACAACAACTGATGAGAAGGAGAAACAGCTTAGCGTCGGATTTCCCTGATATTACACCAGGACTTCGTGTTCCATAATTGCAGAGCAGGTATAAAAGTACAATATCAAATTTGAAGGCGTAAAAGCTGAAACACATTGACTGTCAACAGTGACATCAACCACTAACATCGACTGATGCGAGCCTCCAAAATCCGCTTCGGCAGTCGATAAAGTTGAGATTGGAAACTGTGTGGCGGAGGAATGCAGGAGAAGAAAAAGAAAAGAAAGGAAAAGAGGTTGTGTGCTATTTTTAGGTCTAGAAGCACTGTTGGTTGGCTGAAGCGCTTTCTATTGGTTTGAATAAAAGTCGTGCATGTGTTTTGACATGTTGGTCCTCAGGACCTCAACCAACACAGCCTGTGGACACCGACTATTTTGAATACTTTATCTTATTACGGGAGGTATCTCGGCCAATAAAACTGCAATTACCGAGTAATAAGTTCGAAGAATAAACAGAATTTTCTGGTCTGAATGTTAGAACTAATCACCGCCGCTTATCACAATCAACTTCTGGTGAGGGAAGAATGAGGCCATCTTGAGAGGCCTAGCAACTTTTGGGGAGCGCTTCAGTTTATGTTATTGGGAGTATCCCTTGACCAGGATGCTGAGACAAGACAGGCCCAATATCGTAGCCAAGCTGAGGCCTCCTGAGAATAAACGCCCTTCTCAACCCTCTGAGTCTCTTTTTTCTTCCTCTTCATCATCTTTTTCTGTCCTGATCTCAAACTTTATTCCGACGAATTGATTCTCTCTCTGACAATGGCCAAGACTAAAGTCAGAAATATCCCAAACATCACAGCGCTCCGACGCACACTAGGATTTGGTATTACCCGCGACAGCCAAAGCATATACTTCAAGCAGTCCATGGACAGATTTCGGAGGGCATATCTTAGTGAGGATGGAACTCCGGGATTTTGTTTTGTGGACTGGCTCGATCGTGGTCATAACCGAGAGTTTGAGCGCATGGCAGATGAGTTTTTGGTGAGACAGAGAAGAGGACCACAGTTTTGGCCCGATGATGGGAGTTCGACATCCAGATCTTCACTGACATGGACGAACGATCACAATCGGTGAGTCATCTCTCCTGTATAGTTAGACCTGCTATACAGCCAGCCAGTTAGAACACCTCTAACCCTGTCTCAGGATTAGGAATACAGTCATCAAGTTGTTTTTCCGCCTCAATCAGCAAGAACGGAAGAGAGGGCCCCGTTTACCAGCACCAGCGGATGATTTGTCGCGTCGTTCGCAGACATTGGATCATGGGTTGTACATCTTTGAAGATTTGAGGAAAGATCATCAGCTGATACAATGTCGCCTTAGCCCAGAAGAAGTGCCTCGGATCCAAAATGAAGACTCCGAGATGGACATGCCCGACTATCAGAATGGTCAAAGAGGTGATATAGAGGTGTCAGCCCATGAGACAGATACTCCAAACCCATATCGCGATCTCTTCAGCCCTAGTAACACAATCAACAATGTAAGTTCTATTGCTTCTGACTATCCCAACAACCTCCACTCTGGCATCTTTTCAGGAAATTGGCTGACCAAAGAAGACTACATCATCAGGCAATCGGGACGATGAGGAGCTCCAAGTACATCGACAGTCCCCGGAAACTGAGCCTAACAGTATGAATGAGCCCCCATGCAGCACAGAGCCAGTAGCTCCAGTTGCGCAGATGACCAAGAGTCATGATACACCTTCACGTGCAACACCATTCGATGCAATCATAAGCACTCACACGCTGTCCGGCCGTAGGCGAAAGCCTGTTGAGCGCCAAGGCTTTGTCGATACGCCAGACTTTTTGATACGCGATGAGCCTGACTCAGAATCATCAGCTCTTAATGGACTGGGTAATCCAAGTCCTCGACCCAGTCCGGAGCTTGGAAGCACATCCCTCGGAGGATGTTTGTCAGATGGCCTTGGTAATGCTAGTCCAATTACCCAAGTTCCCGAACCAATATTCGATGAGCAGCCTTGTCCTTCTATAGAAGATGCGACTTCTTCCAGGGAGGCATCTGATGCTAGGAGAGCAATGCCTCCACCTCCACTTCCTCTACCTCAGCCCACAGAGAGGGTAGCCACCAAAACGCCAAGAATGAGCATGAAGTACAGTATTCAAAAGTCTCCCGGTGTCTTCCGGGTATGGGACCCTCGTGGTAATTTCGGCCGCATATCAATGGAAGAGTTCCAAGCGGTCCATGGTTTCCAGGACATTCAGTCTGTGCAGTTTATACTCGAGCGCAGAGGTATGAGTTGGGATGATCTAGTCCCTAAGAGTGACAACATTGCTTTTCAGGATATGAAAGGTCGGTTCAAGGATAAGATTCGGGATGATCTTGAAGGTATTGGGGAAAGAAGGGAAGTTGTTTACTACGATATTTTGATAGTTCCTGTTTGGAATACCGAGGACAGCCAGAGAGTCGTTCGGGAGCAGACGATTTCCTTGTAGTTTCTTTCCGCTTATTTTGGATGTGGAGGAGGAAATCTGGACTTGACGCATATAGAATGAAATTTTGGCAGTCTGACAGGCTTATATACTTTTATTCACATCTCACAACTTATCCTGTGATATTGAGACTTCAAGTTATCCTTGCAAACGAGTGAAATATGCTGCGTTAGAGGTCGGCATCGAAACATGATATGGCACCATCAAGACCATCCGATACCATTTTACTTCTCATATATACCCCAGAGCACCTTTCAGAGCTCGCTCTCCTTCACCAATCGACGAATAGTATCGATAGACCCCTCCACTGCACCCTTTGCCATCTTGATTGCTCCTAATTAGCTTTCAACGCTGCTGAAGGTGCGACACTCACCTTGAGATATCCATCCCGCAATTCCTTGACCCTCTCGCTATCGGCTGCAAGTTCGGGATGTCGCCATTCAAATGCATAAGTCATGACCAGATTGCCGTCCTGGTCGATACTAACGACGTTGAAGATGTTGCTTCCATCTGGTTGGTGGAAATCAACGCGGCTGGGTTCAAATTCGTAGACAACTTCCTTGACGAGTTCATCTTGGTCACCGCGAGCCCCCTTATCGAACTTGACTTGGCGAACGACTTTGGCTCCCGTGTCTGTCTCTTCCTCGCTGAGGACCTCGCATTCAAGGATGGGTGCGACGAATTCGTTGGCCTTGCGGACCTTGCGCTGCAGGCCCTTCCATATTTGGGTTTCGGTAAGGACAGGGGAAACGCCGCTTGGGTTGATAGGGGCGCTATAGGCCAAATTGATGACGAGCATTTTAACGTGAAGTTTGGTGTTATGGTGCTTGAGTTGATGCAAATCCCCGCAGGATCGTTGACGCCATGACATGATACGAATCCTCTTATAAATCACAACCCCACTCTTTGTGGAACATGACGGTCAATATGAATAACTCAGGATATCGCTTTAACGGTTTTCTGCAACTAATGACACTAACTAAACCAACAACTATTCCTTTTCAAACTCATCGATCTTTTCCTCACCAACGATCTTTCCTTGGATTTCTTCGGTGGTCTCCGATTTTCCCATTCCAAGCATTCCTTTTGTAACGCGAACGAGACTCTGCCTGCCCTCCCATAGGGGATACAGACCTACTGCGATGGAACTGCAGAACAGCCAGATAATCCCCACAGTGACCCAACCAGTGAAGAACTGCTTCGAGAACACGTAAGATGTCCCGTACATGGGCATCGGCCAGAGAATGAGAAAACCCACTGTCATGCAGACCGTCGTTGTCTTTGCAATCTTAGAGGCTTTGTTGAGCTTCGCCATGTCCTCTTCAGGCGCGACAGCAAAGCTGGTCACAACAGCTGTTTCTGAGTCCCCTTTGGAGTCGTCGGTGTCATCAGCCTGTTTGATGGCCGCCATGGATGCCCAGTCATAGCTGTCAGAACCAAAGCCAAACGTGAAAAGAGGCACAAAGACCAAAGGACTCAAGAGTGCAACAACGTTTCCTGCAAGCATGGGGTTATTCGAGCCGAGGTTGTCAACGCTCAGTACACCATCAAACTCCTTCGAGCAGGTAACAGTCCAAGCAATAAGAGCACAGAAGAGGCCGAGGATGGGGGAGAACGCAGCAGCGATCCAGTTTTGACGCTTCCAAAGAAGTGTCAGAGTAGCTGGGATAACAGCAGCGGAAATCATCACGCCCATCCATAGGTATAGCCATCCCATGCTGATACCGGCATAGTGAAGACCGACACTGAAACTGGCCATGATGAGACCGTACAAAACGACAGTTGTGTGCGAGACAGCTATGAGGCGGTTACCAGAGGCTTTTGGGTTAACGTACGTTCTGACCAAAGGTGTTAGCGTGTCTGATTGGAGCTGGGTATCGAGGTCTTACTGATAAACATCGTAGGTGAAGATGGAGGATACAGAGATGAGCTGTGCTGACGTAGCAGAGGTCACCGCCATGAAGATCATGATCAAGGTGCAAATAGCACCAGACTTGCCCAACAGACCAACAGCAGCGTAGGGCAGAACAAGCCCAGCCGAGACATCAGCTGGGTCCATACGATTAGGATATTTCGGAAACGATGGGCTCGTCTCGAGAGCTAGAGCGCTAAGGCCCATAGTAGTCGCACACAGCCAGGGAATCGCGAACCAGGAAAGGCCACCGATGAGGTACCCAGGAAGCGCGGCGACAGGGTGGGCAGCGATAGCCTTGTTGTAGTATCCGTTGTCCATGAAGACGGTGCCAAAGTTACCGACGATGTTGATGACGAAGAAGATGATGCCCTCACGAGATCGCATGGTGAGGTATGAACCTTCCGCATTTCCCTCGACGGGGTGTGAAGCGGCGGCCTTAGTAAGCGCCTCATAGACTTTACCGGGCGACCCGAGTTCAGTACCAGTTGCGAAGGCAGTAAGTGCGAAGATGAGGATGATCACAAGAATAATGACCGTGTGGACCTGGGAGGTGTTAGTTTGGGGTCGCCAAATCCGAATCACTAAATCAACTTACGTAGTCTGTCAAGAAAGTGGCTTTGATACTAATCGATGCGTTAGAACTGCCTTTTCCTCATGAGACGATTTGACTCACCCTCCAAACATGGTATACAACACAACACCAAGAGGTAGCAAAAAACAGGCAGCAGCAGTATGCATGCCAGTAAGAGACGTGACCACGGCAGAACCGCCTGTCAAAAGCATTGCCGTCACCAGAATATTCGTAAAAAGACCGAAGCATATGTACACGCAATGCGTGATGCGGCCATATCGAGCTCGAATGACTTCAAGAAAAGTATGCGCATTTGGCGCCCTTCTCTTCAACTCAATAGCAATTGTCGCAAACAGAATGATCTGAACAGTGGCACCTGACGCATACTGAACACCGTCAGTCACGAGTAAACAAACGCAATAAACCGAATTCACAACTCACCCAGAAAGGCCCGGAGACTCCATATTTGTACGCGACACCAGACGACTGAAGCAGAGTAGCAGCCCAGGTCCAGCTGGAAACAACAGCTGAAGCCACAAGCCCAGATTTGACCGTTCGACCGGCAGTATTGAACATTTCTGAAGTTTGCTTCTCGTTGTTATATCTCTTCAGAACCCACGTGGTGAATATCATGCCCAGGGAAAAGAGAAATCCAAGGCCCACGACAATGCCGTAGCCGTAGGCCTGGCTAAGAGGAGGCTCCACTGAACCTGAAGAAGGACCGCCTCCGCCAGCCATTGCGATGTATTTGCAGAGTAAGACTACGTGACTGGGAAAATTCTATCACAGCGACATCTGCCGTAGCTTTTCTATTGAGCCTCCAATTAGTGGTATATATATAACCACATGGTGCTTTTCAAGCTTCAAGAAAGTGAACCCTTCAAATGCCGGCGGGCGTAGATAAGCAATTCCCGGCTACACGATAAGAACTCCCCACGGGGGTAGTGATAAGAAAGGCACGGAAGTGATTGGCCGACAAGGGCCCCCGACCCCAGGCTCAAATGCATCCTTATCAGTTCGAGCGCTGAAGCGAGGGAATAGGAAACGATGGAGCAGTGGCCGGCGGCCGTGAGCATGCAGGGCGGTATCTTGATAAGAATTGGTGGTTGGTTTGACGCTGTGCAGGCCATTATTCATTACTTGACACATCAGTGAATGTTGCATCCATGTATCAGCAGCCACCTCTCGTTTGGTACCGCGGAGTTGGCCACGACCGTATCAGCCTCCAGTGAATGTGTATCTCATCTCTTCAATTTCTACTCATGCATGCATGTGGTCAATTGCTGCAGCATATGTAGTTTGGTCTGTATGCAAGCCACTCGATTGCTACCCCACGTAAACCCGATATACATCTACCGAGATAATCATGACAATGTGACACATCCACTGTTAGATAATTCCCAGAGTTGCAGCAATGATGATGATGTTCATGAGATATCACTTGGGGTTTTATTATGGGGTGGGACAATAAGCACCCGTGCCTGAAAACAAATCCTCATCCATTACCATCCGACTAATCACACAGCACAATTGTCAGTCAATGCACGTATTAGGAACTATTTCGAGGAGTCTTCTCTCACTCACTAGATGAAACATAATCTACATCAAAAGACGAGGCATCTGGACTAAAAGGAAGCTGTGGAAATGATTTTGACCTTATTCGCAAACACTGAACCTGGAAATCATTTTTCCACGAGGATTTCACGACGCATAACATTTAAACACTGAATACGTTGTCTATCCCACAATTAAGCTATGGAGATACTCGGGTGACCTTTCTTTCTATCAAACAAAATATTATCCACCTTGTCTGATGGGCACTGATTCTCGTCAGATGATGGTTACCCTGCACCGTTGGAAAGCCTCTGCTTAGTGATGTTACAGTGTGAACTTGTCACAATAGTGGTCCTTGCAAGGTTTCCTTTATCTTGGGATTCAACTAGTTATTGGATCCTCTGCACTGCGTAGACTTGGCTTGCCACTGATATAAATGTGAGCAAAGAATATCATCGCCAAGAATTGAAATTATGTCGATGGGTTCTTTTTGTTCACGATCCGATTCCGCAGATCAGCCAAGCGCGGTTCCTTTCCTCCGATTCCATCTCATTAGCCTCAGTGGCAATTCAATACTTCTTACGCGTTCTTCTCAACGGCCGTAATGCAATTAATCCCAATTGCATGCACCATCGAGATCTGCAACTGCTGCCATGGGACCTACCTCCACCAACCTGGAATTCCCCTGCGTCAAGACTTTTAGACCAACGGCTGAGCGCTGAACTGACGCAGATGCCGTCTTCGGTAAAGTGAGCCAGCTCATACTGGTCAAGGTTTGAGTGGCATTCCTCATTGGTGGGTGTGGTGGAATCCACGTCAAAATCAGCAATGCTTAGTGCAGTATTGAATTGTCTCAGATATGTGAATGACGAATGCAGAACTTTGCTTGCTCAGACCTACGATGAATTTTAAGCTTGGAATTGTCAGGCTGATTACTGGATTTTGACGTTGGAACTGTGAAACGCCTGAGAATGAGAGCGGCTGTCACCTCGGAATGTATCCATTCCGCGAACGGCCAAGCACATAACCTTACTTCAGCTGAAGGTCGCCATATTTCCTTTCATCTACATCTTGATGATACGTGTAAGCTGTAGTGGAATGGTATTCTTAAGTTTGGTACTTGTTTAAAATATGATATCATGGACTTCAAATGTCAAGAACCTTCCGGTCAATGGGCTAGGCAGGTCGATGGCGAAAGAGCCGGGATTGTTTGATCTTTTGTTGGTGAATAATGCCATTGAAACAGAAGACATATACTGGGGCAGTTTATCCCTTGCTTAAAAGCACTACTACTATTGTTTATTGAAAGCGTTGGCTAAGGAGCGCCGAAATCGCTAGTTCCCAGTAGCTGAGACATCGCGACCTGTTTGCAGGATGTCCTGTCATAGACCACAAAATTGCATAACTCTCTACCACTACACGAAAAGAACCAAGAGCCAGTAAAACGTCAAAGTAGACGAAGGGTAAAATGTACCTGTTGCCCCTGGGTATTTAAAGTTAAGTTTGGCATCGAAAAAGAAGGGTCTCCTGGGTCGCCGATCTCACGGATTCTGATCTATCCGCAACTAATTGCATCCAACGCCACGCATCGACGTCAGCAGGGCTAACGTTCAAGACCAACTGGAGAATCCTTTTTGCCCACGAGTGTATGACCTTAAATGTACATATAAGCATCAAGATTGCGCCCAAATCTTCAATTCTGCACAACAGAATCTTTCAGTCTTGCAACAACCTTCAACAATAAGACATCATGCTTCTATGTACACCATACACTCAAAGCTCCCTTCTTCTCGCCCTGCAACTCTTCGCAGGAGTGTTAGCAGCACCAGCCCCTGACAAAATACAGGCACGAGCTGCCGATGTCTCCGTAGGCGATAATACTTTTGGTTTCCTGCCTAAGACATTCAGCAAGGACTCTGCTGATGGCTCCGATGATGACTCTCGCGGCACCAAAATTAGTGTCGACAATGATTACAAAGTCCCCAGTGGCTACCGAGGCCACCATATTCTAGACGCCAGTGTCAATCTCGGAGCTGATCCCATCCTATGCAGCCCCTCTGATGATGACGACGACGATTCTTGCTCCCCGGCTTCCGAAGATGATGAGAAACGCAGCCTATTCTCTCGAATTGTAACGAGGGCTTTGAGTTCTGACAAGACGGAGGCTCTGCGTCGTCACAACGTGGCTCGTTCCAAGGTAAAGGTCAAGGCGCTCGCGTGGGACTCCAAGCTTGAGGCCTCTGCCCTAGTCTGGGCAAAGAAGATTGCCAAGAACGGCAAGATGACGCATTCGGACGGGAAGGATCGTCCTGGCCAGGGCGAGAACTTGGCCTATGCTTATGCGACCAACGGCTTCAAGAACCCCATCACAGCCGGAACCCAGGGCTGGTAAGCTACGCCGTTTCATCTGCCTACGTACATGGCTAATAATGGCCATCAGGCTTAACGAGAAGAAGAACTATAAGGGAGAGAAAATCCCCAAGGGCAATTTCACCGAATATGGCCACTACAGTAAGCTTGTCAGCTGATTTGAAGTTTGTACTTGAAACTAACAAGTCGACAGCTCAGTGTGTGTGGGAAAAGACTACTAAAGTCGGCATCGCTGCCGCTAAAGATTCTAAGGGCGCTTGGTACACTGTTGCTAGATACGCAGGCCCTGGCAACGTTGTTGGGCAGACGCCTTATTAAGAAAGTCGGGCCTCATTGGAGCGGAGATAGGAAATGAGAGAACTGCCTGGGGCAGTTGAGGAAGTGGATGGTTGTTTACAGCGGGCACTGACCTGATCCTCTCTTTGCTTCTGTCCCATTGCATTGGTGGGCATATGTGTATTATTATTATATTACTTACTTTCACTAACGTGTAACGAGTCAATGGAAAACGCATTTTTGCTTTATTTAATATGTCTTGGGAGATGTTTACCTCTGCAAGCGAAAGGGCTTGACTACGAAGTCTCGACTGAAGGTATCAAGACTATTTATCGTTCAAATCTGCCACGGCTAAGGGACGTTACCTTTATAGGATTAAAGGATGAATCTGGCGACACAGAGTCAACATCATCCGACTTGGACGGAGCTCTGATTGAAATGATTGGTACACATGCACAAGATATCCAAGGGATCTGGCTCGGAGAAGACTACCGAATGAATATGGAGGTTTTTGATAGTCTCAAAGAATTAACTAATTTGGCAGTGGTTTACGCCAATCTGCCGAACGAGGTTCAGCTTCTGGAACTTAATGATCTCTTAGCTGCGTGCACTAAGCTTGACCGGACATTCCCTGTTGATGCTTACTGGGAGAAAGTTACAGAGAATCATATGCTGATTGGAAGTGATCGGGGGAAGTATTTCGATGAGGATGAGTATGATGGTAGCTGGGCGATTAGAATTTAAGTATATAGATAGCCTGGCTATTGACAGACTGATCTTACATCTGTTGATTATGGAACACCATTGTTGCAGCAAGACCATAGCCTTTCTTATCAAGAAGTCGATGTCACCCGCAACTACTGCCCTCACCTGATGGCAACTCCAAGCGTCATTTAACTGATAACAGCTCGGTATCATGGCTGATATTCCCGAATAATGCCGGAAATCCCACTATGCCCCATCTGGAAATTCGGCGGCCCCTCACCGATCATTGATAGCGATCTCGCAATCGTATTTATCATCACTCGTTTTTTTTCTCTTCGCTTCATTCGCTGCAACTCGGCATTGTATTTTTACTTGCTTTTGGGAGTCACACCAAACATGGCGACCGACGAGACAACACCACTTCTTACCAATAAGGGAGAAGGTGAGAGCAAGGTCCGGAATTGGCTACGCAGAGCTTTTAATGTCGAGAATCGCATTCTTCTTGCGGGGTTTCTCGTTACGTTATCGTTCAGTTTTACCCAAGTGCCGTGAGTATATCCCATGGAACTTGTGAACTCCCCAACCTGACACTTTGCAGGCTATTCTATGTGTTCCATTTGATGACATGCGATTCGTTCTATGATTCACACCCTCCATATAATGGCCCCGGCGACAGATGCAGTCGGGATGAAATCGCCGCGGGTACAGCAACTCAGTACAGTATCCTCGGCATGAGCACAACATTTTGCGGTACGCCAATTGCTTCGTTGGTATGAGAAAAGACGCTGATCATGTCCAGGTACATTAAATTTGTTTTTGACGGGCTGGACATCGAAAAAGTTCGGACCACGTGCCGCTCTGTTGGTTCAAATCTTCGTCCCTGCGATTCGAGTCGTCACACAAATAATTGGCGTTGTGGCTGGCAAGCGAGAAGGCATGATGATTATCCAAGCGACCCAACTTATCACGATTCTGGGGGGCCCGGCAGGTTACATGTAAGTTCCGCCGAGAATTTTGAGATCTCTCGATCACTTACTTCGTTGTTAGTCTGGTTGTGAACATCATCGCGGGTGAAGTTGTCGAACCAATCCGGCGGACGGCTGTGTTCGGGCAACTTCAAGGTGCCATCATGCTTGGACAGGGTATTGGTTATCTGAGTATGTTGTTACCCATTTCCGGCGACTCCTAAGAATGCACACTCACCTTTTCCCACAGCTGGTGGCATGATTGGTGACGCTATTGACATCAGAGCGCCATTCGATGTCGCCTTTGTCTCTTTCATCCTTGCGGGTATCTACGTGTGGATGGCGCTGCCATATATTTCCCCGGAGTCTATGTCCAGCGGCGGAAAGCCAGACCAACAAGGTGTCGCGGGCTTCCTAGCACCTCTGAAGATTCTTACGCCCCAGAGATTACGGCTCGCGGATGGGAAGGTCAAGAAACATCTCGGCGTCATCTTCCTCTGCAGTGGTATTTTCCTTGGCGTACTCGCTACTGGCTACGCTCCACTACTGATCCAGATGTACGCGACAGCAGAATTCTCCTTTAGTCAAGCAGACAACGGATGGCTAATGTCCGAGTTCGCCATCATGAGGAGTTTGTTTCTGATCCTGCTCTTCCCTCTCATCATCAATTGGGGACGTGGTCGTGTCATCAATTCTGCAGCAAAATCTGATTGCGAGGCCGATGAAGGGGTCACAAGACATATTCCCACAACTGCTGGAGAGTTCGATGCCACTTTGGGTGAACAGGCAGACCATGAACCTTATGAGGCAGTAAGTTCGAGCAAAGAAGATGAAGGGTCTCTGTTTGATCTTGTCTTCTTGCGTTGGAGTCTCCTTATCGATGGTGCTCTTACTATGGTTGCAGCTTTTGCCACGCGTCCGTGGCATATTTATCTCGGTAAGTGTTATATCTCTCTCTAAAATCATCTGATAGACTAATAGTATAGCTGCGTTTCTCCTCCCGTTCGGCTCAGGGTCTGCGCCTGCGGCAAAGGGCGTAATCACCCAGATGTGCCCGGACTCTCAACGCGCTGATGCTCTCAATGCTGTGACGTTGGTAGAGAATATCGCGCGTCTTGCCACGCAGGGTCTCTTTGGGTTTATCTTTGCTAGCTTGGCTGAAGTCGGTAAAGCATATGCCACTTTCTTCTGTAACGCGGTATGTGAATATTGAAACTGGTCTATTGCTTTGGTGCTAATATCCGCAGGCCATCGCCTTTCTTGCAATGGGAGTGTTATTGTTTTCCAACTTCCCTCCTCCGGGAAGCACGTTGATCGAAAAGGGTGACGAGGAACACGGAGATGGAACTGCCGTTGATGAGAACGAACCACTACTAAATGAGACACGGTAAAGCTCCCGAAAGAAATAGACTGCACCCTTTTTGGACCCCATATAAGTAGCCAACCCAGAATGCATCTGTAGGAGTTTATTGCTGGCCCCAAGATTAAGAATAGAATATGAACTTGCACAAGGAAGGCGCCAAGAGTCTTGTTAAATCGTACGTTGAATAACCTTGTTTATTGTACATCATACTGGTCTGTCAGGTTCGAGAATGAATAGTCCAATGTCTCGTATAATATGGGACGGCAGAGGCAAATCTGCCCCTGCTCCGCATTGCCTTATGTTAAAGAACTAAATGCACAAACTTTAGTTTCTGTTATTATCCCACGTCTGGATTCAGCTACTCACCTTCATGCCATGGAAGAGATCAAGGAGACCTTTGGCCCTTAGCTTGACTCATCATACAATGATGCGCGTTATCCAAAAGCATTTCACAACTGGATAGCTAAAGGCTCCGCGTTCTTTTGCGTGAGTCAATTGAAAAACCGGTGCAAAAAATAGTCGATCGCATCCTGCAGGTCGAGCCATAGGCGGAAGTTCAAGGCATACTGAAACTCGTTCATCTCCGCAGCAATGTCGAGGAGACGTGCTAGCACAACAGCCAGGTTCATGGTGAGATCTGGATGTGATATTCTGGGAAAGACGAAAGTACAGGAGTATCGAAATGCTGCAGAGAGGCTCGGTGATCTGATGCAGTAAAGGTCTGTGGAGGTTTGTGGTGGCAAGAAGTTTGTGTCGCTGATGGGGAAAGAAAGCGTAGGTCGAACGAATTTGTACTCGGAAGAAGAGCGTGCGGATTTCGTGGTAAGGTTTGTTGTTGCGGATTATGTGTTCCTATGCAGTGGAGTAGTACGAGAGTTTTGTTGGCTTTGAATAGCTTGTCCAACATCGCGACGAGACTTTAAGATCAAGGTTACGTAAATACAATAAAACCTAATCTTATCATAACTGAAAACCTTAGATGAAAGGATAAGTGATATATTTTGAATCGTGTGTCAAGACTTGTAGCTAAAGTCGTTCGATGCAAAACCTTATGACAAGCTTATGTTCACGTTTTCGTGAAGACCCCTTGTAGCCAGAACTTATGCAAACCTCGCGACGAAACGCCGAAACTGAAAAGCCAAGGTTTCTTTTTCCAATAAGACTATTCCATCACTAGAAGATAAGGACCTCTTTATCCACTCAAGTTCACTTCGTCTCCAGAGCCTGCCTTGACACCAGGTTCGACGTCTATAACGTCGCGAGTGTGCCCAGCGGCGGTGACAAGCCCAGGTTGCTTCTCCTTCAATTCCTTGAACTTTTTCTCAGCATCCCATACCCAAGGGCTGTCAGCCGCAAAGAGAAGGTCCATCTCTTCCAGTGTACGTTGGCTGCTCTCAGGGTAGAGAGCCCAGACCATTGGAATAGTGATGATGTTGCAAACTCCAAAGATGTGAAGTGTGTTCTCCCCAATCCTGGAGAACATGACGGGACAGATCAACGTTAAAAAGCCATTCCCAATCGACCACCCAAAGACTCCAAAAGCATTGCCCTTTGCTCTAACTTGCAATGGAAAGATCTCGGCAGGATACAGCCAGGGAACAGTCAACCATGTAGCGCCAAAGATTGAAGTGAAGATGAAGACAAAAGCAGCAGCTGCGGCACCGTAGGAGTTCGCCTTATCGATATCGCCAGCGTCTCTGGCATCCTGGCCAAGCTTTGAAAACGCTCCTGCAAGAAACATCGCTATTCCTTGCCCGACAGAGCCCCAGTAGAGAGTCCATCTTCTGCCGATGCGATCCAAGGTGTATACGCAGATGAGTGTTGCAAACATGTAAAAGATGTTGTTCAAACCCGAAATCCATTGACTCTTGCGTGTATCGAAGCCGGCGATGCGGAAGATGGTCGGTGCGTAGACAGTAACGCCAGCAATACCAACCCATTCCTGCATGATTTGAAGCTTCTCGTTGTCAGCCTTGTGTTTTTGACCTCAAAGTCATGGTTTGCACTTACCCAGATGACAAGCTGGACACGTCGGCCAGTGTGAAGCTCACCAGACCCGATGCCAAAGAACATGTGGAGATAGGAGTTCTTGGACGACTCCTTGGTCTCAAGCTGAACAATGTTCTTGATATCGGTATACTCAGCATGAGCACGGGCACGATCAAACTCGCTTGAACCACGCAGACGGCGAAGAATGTACTGGGCTTCGTCGTCGCGCCCAGCCTTGACAAGCCAACGAGGCGACTCGGGGAAGAACCAAACGCCGCTGAGCAGCACCAACAGAGGAATGATCTGGAAAGCGACAGGGAATCGCCAACCAAACTCCGAGCCGTTGTTGTCGATGTAGGATAGACCGAATTCAAGCCAATAGGCGACGACCACGCCGAAAATATTGAGAGTGAACTCAATGGCAATGAACTGGCCACGGGAGGTGTGTTCGGCGGTCTCGGTCGCCCAGACGGGGACGATAGCGTTTAGAATGCCCGTGCCGATGCCGTTGACGGCACGTGAGCAGATCATCCAGTCGTGGTTTTGAGCTGAGCATTGCAGCGCTGCACCGATGATGGCCCAGACAGCACCGATAGCGATGGTCTTGATTCTACCGAGCTTGTCGCCGACCCAACCTCCAAGGAGACATCCGAAGAGGGTGCCGAGATAGTACACAGAAACGATTCCACCTTGGAGGAGACTGTCTGTGACTACAGGTTCACCGGTGTCTTCGTCAACATATCCGAATCCCATTAGATCGATGTAGTGCTTTGAGTTGTTCAAACCACCCATTATTCCCTGATCATATCTGGGACGTTGAATTAGCTCTGTACACCTACAGGCCGGTGAGGTCATACCCGAAGAAGAAAATGGACAAAGCGGCAACGCAGTTGATGGCAATGAGAAGCTGTCGCTTCTCAAAGTGGTTCGCCACATTGAAACCTGGAAGACGCTCCATGATTGCAGGCAAGTGTCAGACTCGAGCGGCAAGGGAATCTGACGATGATCACTGCGGTGCGCGACTGCGACATTTATACTGGCTGCGGGTGGAGGACATGGGGATCAACACTCGTACCCACTCCCGTGTTTTTTCATTAACAGAGCTTGTTAATTAGCGAGGTACTTCGGCGAGGGGGCGGAAACGGGGCCGCGAGTTGAGGTTGTCCGTGATGCTCTGGGTGCCGATACCCCAATTCCAGCCGCTACTTTTAAAGCAAAGCAATTGCCAGCATTTGGGGTTTTCATCAAGAGTTTCGAAGAGCAAATGCCGTATCTCTTGATATAAAAACAATATTCGTAGCAATATTCACATATTCTTTTCACAAAATGTTGTTCTGTACTCTGTAGATCCTAAATCTTACCGTCATCAACCTTCCCCGCTGCCCCAGGTTGGAGATTCTGGAGGTGGTGGGGGCATTTCAGAGGACCCCATGTTCTTTTTATGCGCTCGAATCAGCGATGGGAGATGTCCTGGAGTTGAATCATATTTCCACGTTTTACTGTATTCTTGTGACAGGGATGACTCGAGGGACAGGCAGCAGTTTAAAGATGAAACTATTAAGCGCGGACCCGATAAGCTGCAGAGTGCAGTATTTATTAGGCATGTAATGGTCAAGTATCGAGTCATATCATGGCCCATCGCCTGATCCGACCTTCAAAGCTGGGGCATCACCGTGTGCTTGATTGTCAGCAGATCACGCCAGCCCACTCACTGGGCGGAAAAGATTTTGCTGACTTGCCGAAGGCGCCCATGACATCTTTGTCCCATCGCGCTGAAAAAAAGCGGCATGGCTCTTTTTCCAGGCGTTTCTAAGAACGGCCGAATGAATGAAAGACCTTATTCGCTCGGAGCCGACGTTTGCGGCACAGCAACTCGCAATCGAACGTTCGGCATTCGGGAATAATTACTCGGAAACGATATCTTTGCGATTGAAATGTAATCTGCACAATATCAGATGACTAGTAGATATCAAGTTCCTTATACTTATAGAATCTAAATTTTGAGAATTATTATAAGAACTACTAGAATGTCATAAGAAATTATTGTAGATTATTTTAAAATAGCCTAAAGTATTACATATTTCTCTCCATATAGTCCTAAACTTCTCCTCATTTTGTGTCCGTGTTTGAAGTCAGTTTGCGGGTTTCATTTCAACCCTTTTGGGGAGGATTTCCAGCTTTCCCAAACTCATTAGCGACATTATTTCCTGTTTCTGGTATGGAAATATCGATTCGTGAGTCAAGAATCGCAAACCTTGAAGTCACCCACTAGGAAAACACCCAATCAAGAACTACTAGGATAGGTTTCAACTGAGCTGCAGGCTGATCATCTTTTAGACTCATATTGGGGGTAACAGTGAACAAGCAGGGCCCATGACAAGATCTGAGGCGAAGCAAACGAACAAGGTGTAGAAGATACCAACAGCGGGAGTAATTCCACGCAACTCGTTGATCCTTGCGTTGGAATACCTATTCAGAGTCTTCGGATCGGGGCTCTTATCGAGCTGATCTGCAATGATTGGAACACTGCGGTATTCGAGATGGTGTCACGCCTTGTTGATTCAATAACAGTTTGAAGTATAAATCGATATTGGTTCCTAGTGTTAATGACTGCCAGGCGAACAGCAATTCATTGTATGGAGCATTTATCAGACTGAACTATTATTTATAGTCTCATGAGATATAGAAATTAATATTATGCCCCTGTAAAATAAGATACAGAGGATATAAACATCTCGGATCATTGCTCTGGTTGCCGCTCATTTATCTCACGCAAACTGCAAAAGTTACTTTCCACTATTGTTTCGAATCAAACTCATCCCAGGCATAATTCGCCAGTAGTATTTGTCGTCGGACATATGTGACATCGAATCACTTCCTAAGATACATTGTCGTATTGAGGACATTATCGATATGAGCATATGCCGCAATAAGAGAGGTTGATGGGGTGCTGCGATATCACAAATCCCTGGTAGAACGCTTTATAGCTGATTTAGCTGCTGTGAACTTGGTAGCTGATTGATCTGCGATGGGCTGTCTACTTCGCGATAAATATTCTATCACAGGGATTCGGAGGCCTTGCGTCAATACCTCACTAATATTAGTAGAGAAGGGTTCGCCACCTCTCGCCTATATGCTTAATATTTCGTTGATGACTTAATTACATATCAGACGCCATCAGTATCCCCGAATCATTGGCCAAAGGTAACAAATTTAGGCAATTCGGTACAGGTATCGTCAATTATAATCCGTTTTATGCATATAGTAAAAGTTATATACCGATAACGCCTGTTCTGTCTATCTCATCCACGTCGTATATATCCATAGTATCATAGCCGCTCAACACGTCTTGAGAACATCAACGATCCATTCCAGGCCCTGCTTGCTTTCCTTCAACCCATACTTGTAAGCCAACGGAAAACAATGCATCTGATCACCCCAAGAAAGCCACTCGCCATCTACACCCTCCTTCCTGCACCTCTCTCTGAACACAACAGCCTCAGGGCCTAGGACATCGTGTGAAGCTGTTATACCGTGGATCTTGACGTTGTTCCGGATACAGCCGGTGAGGTCCGCGTGGATAGGCGACACTCTTGGATCTTCGACTGTCCAGTTCAGAACCCCATTCTTCTCACGTCCTTCGGGCGTTTGGTGGTCCTGCTGGTCCACGTTTGAGGGGCCGGGGGCCCATTTGCTGGCTGTCTCGTTGATGGCCTCCTCGCTCAAGATAGGATCGACTTTGTCGACTGGTGCAATATCTGGGTTGTTATGGCTCAGGTCTGTGGTCGGGGTGATTGCCAGGATAGCGGAGGGTGGCTTGACGGCTTGCACGTCTTGGTCTCTCATCGTCCATGTCACGACACAGAGTGAGATATTACCTCCAGAACTATCGCCAGCAACAATGATGCGCTCACCAAGATCGGATGATTCTTTCAGTAGGGCGTTGTATGTCCTGCAGATAGCCGGGAATGAGTCTTGCACAGGATCTTTGGGCGCCAGTGGGTACGAGACGATGGTGAGTCTGGTGTCCTGTAGACGATGCACTATCTCGGCGCAAAAGGTCCAATGTTGGCCTGTAATTTAAGTAAGTATGCGTGACACACATGCCAGATGGTGTCCCTAACCTGTCGGCGGAGCTTGCCAGCCTCCTCCAGCAAAGTACAATATTCTCCTGGCATAAGACTTCTGTTCTCCATCTGGTGAGGTGGGCCTCAAGTCATAAGTCCAGACACCTTCGATTTTCCTCTCCTCAACATCGCATCTTTTCCGAGCGCCCCTCGAAGGCTTACACCGCGTCGGATCAGCAGAAGACACCTTTCCAAATTCCACCAGCCTCGGTTTGATGGGCTTTATAACCGAATGAATCAGTCTGCTCGGAAATGATCGTCCAGAGCGTTCATCGACATGGAAATTCTGTTCGTCCTCTGAACTGAAGTCGGAATCATGATCCTGGTAGCCGAAGTCAGCAGTGGGAGCCATCAGGATAAGCCGACGGTGTGATAGTCGGAAAAAGGTATAGCTATAAGGTTTGATCTGATGGACCCTTAGATCCGAGATGGGTGAGGCGGGAGGGGTTGTAACATAGTAGTTTCGCAACAACGGCGTCATCCATTTAGGACCCTGAAGACCCTGAGGGGAAAAAAGCTGACAATTCAAGATATGCACCACGTCATCCAGGGTCTGACATCATTGTCTCCGCTGTGTGTAACATTGCAACCTCAAAACAGGCAAAGTCTGGAAGCTAGGCTTGATTGAGAAATATTTGACCGTGGACGACAAGGCGATATTAAATATTAATCGCTCATTCCACGTTAGTGAGACGATAATGTTCAGTTATTGAGATAAAGTGTCTAGTTTTTTGAGTTTATATTCTCGCTAACTGAGGATCTACATTGTATGCGAACACACAGGCCATTTGCTAACGCGATTAGGGCCAGACGGTCAAAGGCTTAGCCTATTTTAGCAGTATAAAACTCCAGGCTAAGCAAATGTCAAGCTTTTGCGTCACCCCGCAGCCCAGAATTGTTGTCTGTGCCGCAAGAATAAGCCTGAACCCTTAGACCCTTAATCCTATCGTTGAACTTGGCAGTGGTGCTTGGCGGCGCTCTTAGCCTTGGATCATGGCTGATAATGACGATTTAAATCCGGTCAAGTCCCGCTCGCTTACGTGTGTACTTTATATTCCGACCAAGAACGTGCCTGCTCAATCCACAATCTCAACTCGGCAATAAATCAGGACCGGATCTACGGATCTACGGATCTACGGCTTGGGGTAGTGAGTTGAGCCGAATAGCATTGGCGTGGACAGCAACCGGCCACGAACACGAACGCGACCGCTTGTGACTGGACCAAGGGCTTCATGCAATACGAGAAATCAACTGGAAATTCATTTCGCTCATACTTGCTAATTAGAATACTCACTGTCTCGCCTTCTCTATCCTCCATCATTCTGTTGATTCTTCTAATTTCTGCTAATTTCTAAACGCCAACACGGCGCACAAAAATACCTTCATCTAAAAATCCGGTAGCTCACGGCGATAGCACCGAGACCGATGACCGTCTTCTAGTTTCCGTTCGCATCCTAGCTTCGGCCTGCGCAACAGCCGCCTCCCAATCTGAAAAGTACAGGTAGATAGCTTCGAGACCCGACACACTATCCATGTCTGTTAGCAACTGCTCGATATGGTAGAAAGGCACAACGTACACAGCAAGACCAGCGGTCAACCCAACCCAAAGGCCAGACAACTTCCAGCCCAGTCCAAAGCTGGTGCCAAGCGCAATTGGTAGCGCCACCACGTAGTATGAGAAGAGGTTGGCATAGCCTCCGATGGCCTGGCGACCGATACCGCGAAGGAGGCCATGCGAGACGGCTGCTAGGGCGTCAAAGATCTGCATCACTGCGCAGACGAGGATGGTGTTGGAGGTGATGTCGACAACCTGATCATCGTCGGTGAAAATGCGAGGCAGTTGTCTTCGAAGTGTGGCGAAGATTGTCAAGTTGAACAGACCAACGATGAGTGCGGCAAATATGGCCTATACCGTCAATGAGACGCAAAATTTATTGATGTGACAGGAAGACATACCACTTTTGCAGTCACTCGCGCAGCTTGACTCAGGTTTGCTCCAATGAGGTTGGCAACACGAGTCGATGTCGCAATTGCCAATGGGAATGGGATGTTGAACGATGTCGACGTCAACGTCACGAGGACTCCCTGAGCTGCGAGTTGCGCAGTGCCAAACCGACCAGCAGCAATGGTGAGGATCTCTAGCACAGAGAATTGGGCTTCGATCATGATCATTCCGGGTAAAGCCAACTTGATCATCGGACCTAACACCTCGTTAGCCAACATGTCTCACTCAGATGCCCGACACACTCACCCCAGTTGCTGAACGCCTTGAGGCTAAACCCTTTCCAGCACTCGTAGCCCTCAAAGAGCCTCACGTATAAGATGAGGATAATGGGGAGCAGGTTTTGGGTGATCGCCATGGCAACAGCAGCACCGGGGAATCCCCAGCCGAGCTTAAACACAAAGAGCCAATTCTGCAAAAAGCTTAGAGGAGCCCCGATAAGCAAAGTGTATGTTGTGGCATGGAACAAGCCCTGCGACTGCACGAAACGCTTGGCGCTCTCAAAAGCTGAGACACCAGGCATGCCAAGGATGAGAATACGCATGTACATGGCTGCCAAAGTAGCCGTTCTTCCTTCGCCCACGGCTGCTGCAAGAATGGGCTCGGAAAACCACCAGACAATGGCGATTGGGATCATGAGGATCCAGAGAAGCCAGGTCATGCGCTGGGCTTGGAGGCCAACAAGGTGCTTGTGGCCTGAGCCGTATGCTTGGGCGCAAAGGGTGTCCAAGCAGGTCGCTAGACCCTGGACAGGGACGTAGTAGGTGATGCTTGCTGTCATAGTGGCCACTGTACGGTGTCAGTAGATGCGATCAAGGGTAAAGTGGGTACTCACAATTGACCGCTGCTAGTTCGTCCACCCCAAGTCGACCAACCGTCAGCACACTCGCGACAGTGACAGAGTAGTGCAGAAGAAAGGTGGCAATCAGGGGCAGCGCGTATTGCACCAGCGTCTTAGTCTCTCGCTGCCACGTCGTCTCGATACTATGCGAAGCCACTGCCTCCCCCCATCGCTTGTGTACATCGTCGGCTGGCGGTGTGGGCGGTACCCCGTCGAATCGCACAACCCTCTGTCGCAGCAGCGGCGTCGTCTCGCCTGAATCTTCAGAGGAGAATATCGGTTTATCGTGATCGTGGACGCGGGTGCTGAAAAGGTGACGGTAGACGCGTCCCCAGAACGTTGCTCTCCATCCTGTCCGAGGATGCTTGGCTGGGAGGATGTCATTGTCGCGTAACAGGGAAACTTCGGCGCGGTAGGATTGTTCGAAGTCGTGGGGATTCGGAGCGGGTATGTCTATGTTTGTTGGGGGAACTGTCGAAAAGCCCGAGCCGTAGGCCACGCCGCTGGGGTGGAATGCAAGCTGCAGATCTGTCTCGTTGACATATCTCGGGTCTTCGACGGCTTCCTCATCGTGGTGTTCGTCCCCAGAAGAGCACTCGTCGATATCTCTGTTCAGAATCTCGTCCACATTGGGAGCCGTGTCAATGAACGGAGGAGGGAAAGTCAAGTCGTCAGGAAGAAAGTCTGCGAATATCGAATGTCGCCGACCTCTTCCGCCCTGGGGATTCAATGGTGAAGACGTAGGCAGAGACATTTCTGAAACCTTTTGAAGACCCCGGCAAAAAAGAACAACAAAGATATTCTCTCGCCGCACTTGTATACTATCCCAACGAACACAATGACGCCCCTGTCTCACGCAAACAAACACAGATAACAAAGTCGGTCAAGGTGAAAAGGAGGCGTCGTGATGTCAACTGATAAGTCATGAGCCTGTAAATGGGCCAACGTGGGCGCCACAGCCGGCCAGTGGCACACCCTCTCGCAGGACCCCGCGCGGGCTATGACATTATGACATACATTCCAGAGGGTAAGCAAGGTTTGGGTGTTGCCGCCCGGGAGATATGCCCCGGGATAAGAACTACGACATCTGCTTTGGGGTGACACTGCATGCATGTGAACCGCTGGGGCACTGTCACTTATTATAGAGGTTGTCATTATCGAGGCTGAAGGAGGGGATCTAGATTGCGAATCGTCATGGCGCATCGTCACTTTTTGGTGTTTTCTTTGGCCGATAAACCCCACGAGCCTGATTGATTTGTCAGCATTATTCCCTAGACAAATGAACAGCGGCAATGAACCCTACTTATCATGAATTGATAGTTTCGCGACAGGGCTTTGACGCAAGCACCTCAGTTGATCCTCAGCTAGCGTCATCACTAGCTTACATCAACGCAACAATGACCGTCGCAATCTGAGAATATTCATTGATGGGCTATGAGCCTTAAAATGAAAGGCAACCGCATTTTGTTCCAGCGTATGTTCATAATACAGGACACATAGTGATGTGCAGAACCTTATGATTGATTGTTCATTCCTCACTAATACGTACGACAATGCGTCCTCTAAAAGCCGCTTCCTCATACATCTCCACGATATCCGGAATCTGCTCGAACGGAACAACCGTCAAATGCGATCTCACTCCAGCCTCTTCTACAACCTTCATCATTCGATCTGCTGCAGGCTTACTCGCGACGTAGCTGCCCTTGATGGTCAACTCCCGAAAAACAATTGGAGCGGCGTCAAATTGCCAAGGGCTCTGCGGAAGTCCCAATATCCCCAACGTTCCTTTGATTCTCAGTATATTGAGGGCCCAGCGATTGGCTTCCAAAGAGGGTGTACAGACAATCGCTGCGGCGATCCCTTCGCCCTGTGTGAAATCGTAGATGATCTTGGATGCGGATGCTGTATCTGAAGAGTCGACGACTAGATCAGGCTTCAGCTTGGGATTTTCCATGTCGTCTGCCAGTTGCCTCCCGGCTTCTCTGCTGTCCGCGGCAATGACCCGGAATCCAAGCGCTTTGGCAAATTGTACACCTAAATGACCCAGCCCACCTATACCGACAATAGCCACGGTCTCACCCTTGGCTAGTCCACATGTCGCGCCCTCAAGACTTCCCCAGACAGTTGCTCCCGCACAGGTAAGCGGCGCAGCCTGCTGGAAAGAAATCGAATCCGGAAGCCTAACAGTTGTTTCTGGATCGGCAGAGGCATATTCTGCGAAACCTCCATCGTGTAGAAAACCAGCTGTCTCGCGAACATTGCAGAACCGGGGATCAAGATCTTCTCCTCTCTTTTTGACTAAGCGACATCCTACACAAGAGCCACAGGCATGCTTGAAGTTAAGAACGCCCACTCGGTCGCCAACTTTGAGATCTCCGTCATAGCTGCTTCCTACTTTGGCGACGACCCCGGCTATTTCATGGGAGGGGATTAGGCCAATTGGCGCTGGCTTTTCGAATTCGCCTTGTAGGGCTTGTAGGTCTGAGTGGCAGAATCCAGCGGCGCGGACACGGACGAGAACATCTGTGTCTGTGATTGAGGGCAGTGGGCGCTCGCCGAGAGCGTAAGGTTTGTTGTACTATGGAAAGTCAGAATTTGTTTAGATATTTAGTGATATTTTGAACGTACTTCTGCAATGTAGGCCGCCTTCATTCGAGATGGCAACTCGATATTTGAGGCCATCATGACTTGGGTCTCTTCTCTGTTTACTCAAGATGAGTGCAAAGTATCAGTGTGCTTCACTAGTATAGACAGGGCTGTGCTATTCTTCGAAATCCACTTTGATCTGCTGAACTCGGCGGGACATTCACAGTTTACCACATTACTTTGCTATTAATGTCTCGCCCCATAGCATTGGAGTACCCCAACCAGGATCTTGGGGTAGGCCACCAGCCGAGACCGAGCTACCCCGACCAGTTGGCTGTAAGCAACAACGTTCCAAGATGAGAAATATATTGCGAAATAGCTCTTTATCCATGTTGATTAGACTGCATCTTTAGTCCAAACGCCTTGGTACTGCGTTCTTATCTCTCGAGTCTCCATTCCTCAAGTTGGCCACCACACCGTCCATCACCATGTCTGTCTTCTTCAAGGAAATTCTACCGTAAGCTCTACATCCTTCATAATTCGATTACATACTGATTTACTTTGTAGCGGAAACCCGATTCAGAAGGGCGATGTCGAGGCACTTCTTCACCCTCTAGGCGTTGTAATTCGCCCGGAGGAATCAGCTGACTATCAGCTCCTTCTAGCTGCAGTCCATGACTGTGCCGAACGTATATACAGTCTTCCAGACTACCAGCCGGTGCCGGACACAGAAAGATTCCCTCGTCAAGATGTCAGACTCCCTGAAGCGCATGAACAAAGTTACGGTCACGCCTGGGCACATCGGTTCGCAATTCAGGGCGATCAGTCGTCACGCTCGCCAATAGCCGGGAAATCTGTTTGTATAAAGGATTGCATAGCTGTAGCAGGTGTACCGCAATCCTTTGGCAGTGATGCATTCCCAGCTTGGACCCCATCCACCGACGCCACTGTTGTAACAAGAGTTCTCGAGGCTGGAGCCATCATCACGGGAACAGCGACGTGCGAGAACTTTTGCAACTCAACTTCGTCGTTTACGAGCGCCCAGGGCGTTATCGACAACCCACACCAAGCTGGTTACTCCGCTGGAGGCAGTACTTCCGGTGGCGCCGCTCTCGTCACGGGGGGTCTGGTTGACATCGCCATTGGAACAGACCAAGGCGGAAGCATTCGCGTTCCCGCCTCGCTATGCGGTTGTGTGGGGTTCAAACCTACGCATGGTCTTGTACCTTACACAGGCATCACCAGTGGTGATCAAATCGATGATCATGCAGGACCACTCGCGAGAACGGTAGACGAGGTCGCTGCTTGCTTGGACGCCATTGCAGGCTATGATGGGATAGATGATCGATCTCTTGGTGCGGCATCGCATGAGTCTTTTGGCTTCCTCGAGTCATTGAATGGTGGTGGACTGGAGGGTGTCCGTATTGGTATTCTGAAGGAAGGGCATAATAATGACCTGGTGCAACCTGGTGTTAGACAAGCCTTCTTCGACTCCATCGACAGGCTGAAAGCTCTCGGAGCTGTTGTCGAAGATATTTCGATTCCATTGCATAAGGAAGGACCATCAATATGGACAATTCAACAGCGCATTTCCGGCTCGGCAGGTATTCTTGGACAGGCCAACGGCCGTCGGGGCCTCTACCTGACAGAATTCGAACAAGCTCGTCTGCCTTGGACCTCATCTCAATTTGAGAAGCTATTCCCCGCGACTAAGAACACAGTCATCAACGGTCTATACCTGCAACGACAGTTCCCCGGTCTATATGGCAAGACAGTCAACATCGGAAGACAAATCCGCGATGCGTATGAGGACAAGTTCAAGCACTACGACGCCATCATTATGCCAACTACTCCATTTGTCGCTCCCAGGCACGGATCCAAAGACTCTGTCCTTAAATCATTTGAGCCCAGCATTGGAATGACAAATAATACGTGCATCTTCAATGTAACCGGCCATCCAGCTTTATCGCTTCCTGTTGGGTGGTCACCGGCGGCCGACGATGAGACTGTCATGTTGCCGGTTGGGCTACAGATTGTTGGAGGCCTTTGGAAGGAGAAGAAGATCCTGCGCATTGCGAAGGCGTTGGAGGGCAGCTATGAATGGGACAGCGCAGGAATGTCTAAAATGACGGACGCTGGCGATGTTTTGAATGAGGTTCAACACATTACGGAAGTTTCACATCTATAATATCATCTAACTGTTCATGAATAGTTGATTCAAAGGAAATAAATAGAAATGATTTGCCCCTTCAAGAGCAAATTGTCTTTGCGCGATAAGAAGGTAACTTATCAACTGCTTGCCAATTTGATGGTAGCTCCGTTGTGATGATATATCAAAGAGTAACACAATCCCTGGCTTATTTCGCCACTTTTTGTTTTCTCACTAGCTTTTTGCAGGGTAACGGTGACATCAGACCCAGCTTAGATACCTCGGACAAATCAGAGGCAAGACTGGCCAAAAGCGCTATCAGACGCTACTCCAATGCCAGCCCCGCCCAATACGACTCCAAGATAAACCGCCTATTACCCCACGAGAGCCTCTCGTTTCACTTCCTCTCCAACTCTTGGAGTCATGACAATGGGTGACGACATGGGAACCGGCACGTACGACGGCCACACGTCTCCAAACAAGCGGCAGAGAGTGGGTTACAGCGGTGGAGGCAACCTTAGAATGTGCGCCCATTGTGGGCGGACTTTTAAGCGGACCGAGCATTTGGAGCGTCATATACGAACACGTGAGTTTTGCTGCTGTCCTGTGAGAGCGTGGAGCGACTGATGCGGCATTGCTGTGATTAGATACCAAGGAGAAGCCATTTCTGTGCCATTGCGGCGCATCTTTTGCGAGACGCGATCTTCTTACGCGCCATCAAAGGCTAGCTGAGCACGAAGATGGCGCATCGCCAGAACCTGTCCAAGGGCATAGGAACCTAGCACAGTCGACGAATCATGGTAATGTCGGAGATCAAGCAGATTTAGCTGCGGCTGTGTCACTGTCTGGGCTGAGCGTAGACCCGTGGTTTTATGCGAGGACGCAGCAAGCTATGCAACTTCCCGTTCCGCCAACAGCAGCCTCAGTAGGCGGTCAGTTTCAACATCATACCACCGCAGACACTGACCAATTCATTCCCAACTTCCTGTCTCCACAGATGCTCGATAGTGGTGGGTCATAACTAACCGTATCCCTCATCCATTGATGCTGACTCGATCAAGGTGTGGACTTTGACACACACTTCCGTGAGTTCACCAGCTTTCTCGACGGCGTTGGCCTGTCCGCAGAATGGAGTCCATTCTTTGGTCATCCCGATAGACATGAGGAACTTGCTGAGCCAGAAGTGAGGCATGAGGACAATGAAACCACATCACCTCGACAAGGGGCACCAACTCGAGCTGGAACGCCTTTCAGCTCATGGCTACCTTCAGCACCAACTGGCAATAGAATCTCCAACTATGTCTCTTCAGATCCCCGGGCAGTTGATCCGGAAACTCGGCCATTCAAAGTCACCGAAGAGCAACGATCCAAGATTAAAGCCTCCATCCAAGACAATGCACATCTTTTGGATCCTGCCTTCTGTGTCCCTTCAAGACACGCTCTGACACGTTACTTGACCTCTTTCTTTGGTGGCTTTCACACTCATATGCCATTCATCCATATACCCACCTGGCAGATTACCGAGCACTCACCTGAGCTTATCTTTGGCATTGCTGCTATTGGAGCACAGTATTGCTTCGAGTCGAGAGCTTCGGAGAGATTGTTTTTCGCTGGTAAAGCCTTGCTTATGGAGAAACTACGACGAGACGCAGATGTTCTTAGCTTGCCAGCACTTCCTATCACTCATCCTGCCGTGCGCAACGATCGGCCTACTAGTGATGCGGAAAAGGACTCGTCAGTTGAGACTATCAGAACTTTGATTACATTAATGGGCTTTGCGACCTGGGAGCCCAGAGCAGCCATGGTACAAGAATCCTTTGCTTTGCAAGGCATCCTCACCCAAATCCTTCGGAATGCCGGTCTCGAGGATGTGGAGGAACCAGTCTCACCCACGCCATCAGATCAGCCAAGCGACGGCAACTCACTTTGGCATGAATGGAGAAAATGGAGTAAGGAAGAGTCAAGTAGACGATCTAAGCTCATCGGCTTTTCCTTCTTGCATACTCATAGCATTGCATACAATGTATACCCAACTCTCCGTAGTAACGAGGTTGGTCTTCGGTTGCCTTGCTCGACAAAAGAATGGAAGGCTCCTACTCCAATACTATGGCGTGATGCCGCGAAGGAGATTCAAGAGCCGCAGTTGTTTTTTCGACAGGCACTGTCACTGCTACTCAGGAACAAGAGCGAATCTGCACCGTTATTGCCAATTCCTACGCCGTTGGGGAACTATGTTTTACTGCATGGACTGCTTCAGAGGATACATATCGTCAGAGACTTGAGTCTGCCAGTCACGAGCAGTTCGGCAGTCCTCCCCAGCGAGGAGGCTGAGAAGCTTGAGTACGTCCAAAGCTTTGTGAGTCGTAATCATGCACTGATATTCTTTGTAGACACGGCCTAAGATCCTGGACTTCATGTTGGCAACAGGCGCCCGAGTCAACTCTTGACCCCAATAACGAGAACGGGCCCATCCCGTTCACATCCAGTTCCCTCCTCTCGCTGGCCTATGTACGCATATATCTGCACCTGGGTCCCTACCGACAATTAGAGACGCGAGATCCGCAGCGTATCGCCAACGCTATTGCGAGCAGCCCCGATATTGAGCGAAGTGATGGAGTCATAGCGGCTCTTCTCTACTCAGCCCACATGATCGGCATTCCCGTGCGGCTGGGCGTCGATCGTGTTGCTAGAAGCCAGGCATTTTTCTGGAGTGTGAGGCATTCGCTCTCGGGCCTTGACTGCGCGGTGCTTTTAAGCAAGTGGCTGTCCAAGCTATCGGAGACAATTGCCGATAGTCCACTAAACGGTAAGATTCCCATTCAATACACCAAGACTACAGCCCTGATAGTGACTTCTTTCTAGACAGCGAAGATAGAATTCTCCACTGGGTCAGGTGCATTGTCGAAGAGGCATACACCGTCGTTGACTTTGACCAAGGTCTTGATCAAGAAGTTTCCAACATGCTGGACTTTAAGGATCCTGGTAATTTATGCCTGGCTGTCTTAAAGATCTGGGCACATTTCTTCAAGAGTAACACACAATGGCCCTTCATCAACATCATCGGCGTGGGGTTGGAAAAATATCGAGAAATACTGATTCACAAGAGAATGTAAAGCCCTCAGGCTTTATTTCGGAATGACTGAACCGATTTATTGTTCTTAATACAGGCTCTAATGCTACTTCCGTGTCGATGGCATCACAGCGTCCTTTGGCGGCTTATTCTTCTTCTTGAACTCATCGCACATCTGCTCCATCGTCACCCACTCAACACCTTCATGTTTGTTGATATACTCAATCAGCCTGCTTGATGTTAGCATTGACACTTCTTCCTCAGAATCAGGCTTTACTTACCTCTCATGCATGAGAAGCACATGTGGTTTTCCAGAAATATCGGGATGACAGGTTAGGGTTAATACGCAGATCTCGTCAGGATCATCGGCATACTCTCGATAGAAATAGTCGAAGTGGTCTCGCCATAAGTCTTCGACGTCTCGCGAGTTGACCCAGCCGTGACTGTTGGGGCTGTTTTTGATGAACATCATTGGGGGGAGGCTGTAAACAGTCAGCAATGCACTTTAAGTGACCTAATTTCGCAACCTCAATATGGCGAGGTGGCACATACTGCAATACATGTTAGTCCCTCTCATGTATAAGAATGATCTGGAACGCTCACCTCATCCAAATGCCAGTTTGCTGGAATCTCAACAAGGCCGGTCTCCTTGCCTCTGACCAATGGTTTCATCCAAGTCTCGGCCTTTTGTGTGTAATCAATCTTGGTCCAGGTATCATTAGTCCGCAGCCAATACATATGGCAATCGTCATGAGACATGGAGTGATCATATTCAATGCCGTAGCTTAGCATCAGATCCACACCCTCTTTGCTAGTCTCCCACCATGGGGCAACACTTCCTCGCGGAGGCTTCCCGCAGAAGTCAGTCAGCATCTTGTGTGTCTTTTCCAGCACATCGCGTTGCTGCTCAAGACTCATATCTGTGGGATTTTCGTGGGAGTATCCTTTCAAATGGTGTCAGTAGATGTAAATTGGGGGGATACTGGGGCTTGCTTACCATGGAGACCAATCTCGTGTCCTGCATCACGTACCATGGCACATTCTTCTGGGAAAGTCTCGAGACTATGTCCAGGAATGAACCAGGTTGCCTTGATGTTATACTTGTCGAACAACTTGAGCATTCGACGAATTCCGTGCGTTCCAGCAAACAGGCCACGGGAGATGTCGTTAGGTGAATCTTCGCCTCCATATGAACCAAGCCAGCCAGCGACTGCGTCGACGTCAACGCCATACGAGCATAGGATTCTCTTGGGCATTGTGATAGTCGCCCTTCGGGATGTGGATAGCGGATGACTTGTCTTAGTAAGTGCGAGGTAAAGATTGACAGACTGGGCCGTCTGTGATGATGTAGCAGGAATCACAAGATGCAGATTTGATCAAGCAATCACAATCCACTACGGTAAGAAATAGGCTCAAGATGCTGGAGATTGGAAGTCACTTCAATCACGCATGTTCATACCGTGCAGCCCCGCACCAACATCAACAACCGAAGGTTACAGTAGGTTAGATAACAGATTAGAGGGGTAATGACACTTATCGGCACTATTCTCCTTATCATGGGGTAACTCCACGATATCGTCCGCTGTTCAGAGACACGCTAGTCTCCAACTCCAACGCTATCCTCCAACTTCCTTATCACGTTGCTTCTCGATCCAGTCAGGATCTTCCCCAGAGTTGACAGGGATGTTTTACCCCAGACCTTATCATTGGACTTGGTGAGGAATCTACCAGGAACAAGGTCATTGGCATTGGTTTGGGACGTGTCTTGGCCAGCTAGGTTATTGATAAAGTTATACTTGGCAAGGCGACTGTCGATAATAGACAAGTAATATTAGGCTGGATGATTCCACGTCTGGAGACTCGACACCTTCACTCTGCTCTACCATCTTCACCATATTATTTTTGGCCAATATGACTTCCACCAATATGAGCTGCTCAGAGGGCGAGAAGGGTGACAAGCAATCACCTACCATGCTCAGCAGTGGCAGCATCGAGCTTGGAAGACAAGAGGGAGTCGATGACGGCGAGGTCTTCAAGCAGGGTGATGGAGTTGTCGATTTCCGAACTGTGGGATGGATTCAGGCTGCAGTCATTTTTCTCAAAGGTAAGTTTACTCTCTCAATATTTCTCCCTGGGTCCATGCTAACATTGCAATAGTCATCTTTGCCACAGGTGTCTTGACCATTCCCTCGGCCATGTACGTCCTCGGCGCACTACCTGGAGCGATCAATGTTCTCGGGTGGCAAGCTCTCAACACATACTGCGCCATTGTCCAGGGCAATTTCCGAAATGCACATGCCGGTTGCCACTCCATCGCTGATATGGCCAACGTCGTTGGTGGTGCGTGGCTAAAGGAAATCGTCGGAGTGCTCTTTCTCGTCACATATGCTATTGTGGGCGCATCTGGGATCTTCGGCACATCTGTCGCTCTCAATGTGCTCTCCAACCACGCCATTTGCACCAACTGGTTCATGCTTGTTGCGACAATCGCTGTTCTTGCCCTTGCCAGCGTCCGCAAGTTTGAGAAGATTGCTTGGCTCACATGGGCCGGGTTTCTGACTGTCTACGTTGCAGTTTTCATCGTCGTGTAAGTCCAATGCGTCTATTCCTCAGGTTCTTGCTAATATGTCATTCAGTGTTGGGGTTACTACCCGCGATCGACCGGCTGCCGCTCCCCAGACCGGGGACTACGACTTCGGTTACCATGTCATTGGCAATCCAACTTTTGTCACAGGCATCACCTCCGTCGCCACTATTTTTTGCTCCGGAGCTGGCACTTCTGCGTTCTTGCCCGTCATCTCAGAAATGCGCAGGCCCAAGGATTACAATAAGAGCGTGTACCTTTGTATGAGCATCGTTACCGCGTCGTACCTGACCTTCTCACTCGTTGTCTACCGCTGGTGCGGCCAATGGGTCGCAAGCCCCTCGTTGGGCAGTGCCGGTGACACTATCAAGAAGGTGGCCTATGGTATTGGTCTCACAGGCCTTCTCGTCAGTGCCTGTTTATATGTGCACGTGGCAGCCAAGTACCTCTTCGTCCGCCTCCTTCGCCACTCAGAGCACTTCCAGAAGAACACCATCACCCACTGGGCAGTGTGGCTGGGCTGCACAACCTTCATGTCAGCTATTTCGTTTCTCATTGCTTCCGGCATCCCCATCTTCAACTACCTCCTTGCTCTGGCAGGCAGCCTCACCTTTTCACCTCTCGCGCTGGGTCTGCCAGGGTACCTTTGGGTATACGACCATCAGCACTACCGTCATGGCATATGGTGGCAGGTTCTGGCGTATTATCTTAACTGGTTGATGATTGGACTGTCCGCTTTTCTGACTGTTGGTGGAACTTATGGAGTTGTCCAGAATATCATTGACGCGTATGCCAATGGTCTGATTGGAGGGGCCTTTTCCTGTGATAACAACGATAGGTAGATGGCGATGGGGAATCCTACTCAGGTACATAGATGCCATTTATTGAGTTCAACAATGAGATTTGGAAAGTTTAATCTTGGCTCCTCAGTCACCTGGGTAGTTTTTGGAATCTGCAGTGGTATAGATATTTGGCACAAGTCCAACTGAAGTCATTTGTGTACGCTTGGATGGTTACAAGTGGTTGATGTTGAGTCGTTGGTCAGAATAAGTATGGTGAAACGATCGCTGGCTCTCAACCAATCACAAGTCGATTAGGGCGAATGGTTTAGTGGTATAATACTCCCTTAGCATGATCCAACTGGATAATCTGGGAGTGGTCCAGGGTTCGATTCCCTGTTCGTCCAACTTCGGTGGTTAAATTCCACCTCTACCGAATTTTTAGTCCCACCAACGCTCGAGTGAGTTTGTACTTTTTTAATAAGAAATCTGATGGCTTCAAACACCTTCGTAATTGATCAATCCACCAACAGAGATTCCGAGAAGGCCTACTTCATTGGCTTAGTTCAAATCAAGAAAAGTATACGCCTAGCGAGACAATGTAGTAACCATTTACTACCATTGTCTTTGTCATAGCCTCCCTCGTAACTACTCCGTCAACTCCACTGCATATGTCATGATACGGCTGCTCAGCCAATCATATGCCTCAGGAACAGTTGACTCTCAAGCAAATTGGGTCCGGGCACCGTCCTTGGTACGCCGTAACGTAGTTATAACAAGCCTGATTTCAAATCAACCCCATAAGTTAGTTTGTTTCCAGAAATCAAGTCGTCTATTTAGGGAGGCTACAAGTCCACACCCTACAACGACCCCAGTTTAGATACCTATATTCTTGCATCTCGATTATTTTTTAAACCTCACCAGCATTCATCATGTCTTCCATCAAGCCACTTACTCTGCACGCTCATACCACCGGCCCCAACCCTTTCAAAGTGGCCATTCTCCTCGAAGCTCTCAACATTCCTTACAACGTCAAGCTCTGGCAGTTCGGAGAGGGTTCCAACGGTCTCAAGGGCCCCAACTTCCTCGCCATCAATCCCAATGGCCGTGTGCCCGCTCTTGAAGACCCCAACCATAACGTCACCAGCTGGGAAAGCATGGCCTGTGTCAACTACGTTCTGCGAGTCTACGACACTGACAACAAGTTTGGCCCAAGGGAAGAAGCTGGCGAGCAAGGCAGAGTCGACGTCGATAAATGGGTGAGCTTCTTAATCAGCACCATGGGGCCAATGATGGGACAGTGCAACTGGTTCCGTCACTACCACAACGTTAAGAACGACAATGCATACGAGCGATACCAAGCTCAGGCTTACCGATGCTTCGGAGTTCTCGAGGAGCAGTTGAAGTCTCACAGTGGAGGATGGATTCTTGCAGGCGACAAGCCCAACGTTGTTGACTTTCACTTTGAGCCCTGGGTGCGACAGTATGAGTTTGCGGGTTTGACTCTGGATGAGTACCCTAGCGTCAAGGCTTGGCTGGATCGTGTCCAGGCGCTGCCAGTTGTGACCCGAGCTTATGAGAAGGTCAAGGCAGGAGAGGAGGCCTAAGACGATGAACTATAATCGAATAGTACACCTGATGATTCATGGATAATCTTTCACCCTGTGACAGGCCAGAAGTGCGACCTATTTTGGTAAAATGGCTTTACTTCCTTATTATGCAATATTAGAAAACCAACAGGATTACTATTCCGAATGAATCTAGTTAATAACATATCCACCATCAACTACCATTGTTGCACCTTGTACAAAACTGGCTTTGCTACTGGCGAGAAACAATATACAATCAGCAACCTCTTGTGCAGTACCCATACGCCCCATCGGTGCGATATTAATTGCCGGGCCCAAAACCTCGGCTTGTGGTCTTGTCATGGCTGTATCAATAAGCCCAGGACAGACGGCATTCACGCGGATAAGATCCTTGGAGTACTTCAAAATGTTAGAGGGGAGATCAAGATTTGTCGCAACGGAGGACATACATCGATGGCGTCGCATCGGGTCATACTAATTACCGCTGCTTTACTGCCACAGTAAGCGGCTACGATGCAACCAAGTGTCAGTAGTTAACAGTAGCAAGTTACCTAGATGGCTTGACTTACGTGCTGCCGGACGACCAACTATTCCAAGTTGACTAGCGATATTGACAATGCTGCCTCTACAGCCGGGTCTCCCATCATGTGTAGGCAAAGGATCCTGCTTGAGCATGCGCTGGATTGCTGCTCGTGAGGAGAGCCAGCATCCACGATAGTTGACGTTGTTGATCATATCGAACTCTTCGACAGAAGACTCGTGTGATCTCTTGTTATTACTCAACACGCCTAGGCCGTCGTCAGTGCTTGTGGGTGCGAATCACTCTGCTTGTACGAACCTGCTCCGTTGACGACATAGTCGACTCGGCCAAACTTGTCGATTATAGTGTTGTAGAGCCTATCGATCTCATTCTCTTTTGAGATGTCTGTCGGGACACAGATAGTCTCGAAAGCTTGGCCTTTTGATAACCGAGCAATTGCTTTTTCTGTTTCCTGCAGCTTGTCTGCATCTCGATCCGCCAGTACAAGCCGCTTACACCCTTCACGAGCAAACGAAAAAGCGGTTTCGCGACCGATGCCTTTGCGATGATTAGCTATTTCCAATCTAGCAGCCCGAAATTCTCACCAGAGGCAGCGCCAGTGACGAGTGCCACGCCCTTGAAGATAGACATAACACTGTGTTTAATTTTAGATGGTCCTTTGTATAAACGATTATTTTCAGGATGGCAGACTATTGAGAAGCCGTCGTGTTGGCAGGACTATTAGGGATTCTTATCAAGGAAATTACATAAAAACTCCCATGATCCATCAGTATCAGTCCGCATCTGTTCCATCCGTATCTGCAGAAGCACTGTAACCTATGACGCTAAGCCCCAAGCCCGGGGCGAGCAAGCATCGTTGATCAAGCCCTTATCTTATCTCTGGGGTAAAGACTCCAACAGTTGGAGGTTGGCCCCATTTATTTGGAGTAGCGCGATCACTGCTCAGGTGCAGGGTAGTTGCTCTATTGGAAATTACTTGAGAGAATATTACGTCCAGCTAAGAGAATTTGCATTTATGATACGTTTATAAGCTCGTAGGGATATCTTCATACAATCCGTAAAATCTATGACCTCTGTTTGAGTTCGTCTGTGTGTATTAGCACTAGATACACGACACACCGTTTAATGTATGAGCAAATCATCGTTGAAAAGGTCTTGACCACACATCTTTTTCTAGCCATTTCTACGATACATTGAGTTTACTGCCAAAATTACTCTTACTACAAATATCACAAGGACCAAATCGGATATGTTAGTCGTTTGACGCATCAGTGATTCATCGGACATTTCTATCCGAACTGTCGCCAGATAAATCATCCCTGCCTCACACCACTGCCGTCACTTGACAGGAGACTCTACCCGAGTGCCAAGGCATCGGGAGCGATGATCAAACCACATCCCCAATTTTGTCGCAACATAAGGCTTACAAGATAAACGACGACGCTGCCGTCCGTAACCTTATAACTGCTTGGACATCTCCAGGGAACTGTAGACAAGATTAACGTTGGTGGAAGAAAGCTGATCAGCGTGTGCCATGGCTGCAGTCGCCGGATCATTATAAACCCTATTCCAGCCAGAAGGGTTCTAAAAGGTTCTCGAACGTTAGTCTGCCACGATCGGAGCCGACATTGAAGCGGCTCAATCTCCGCAATATTCAAGCTAAGCAGGGATCATACTTCTCTTGTTGGATCCGGGGAAAGGTCGAAAGGAAGACGAAGACGAGAAAGATCATCGGCGCACCCCGCACTTGAATGTTCGTGCAGGTCATGGGCAACAAAGGCCAAAAAGAAACGAATTGGAAGTCGTAAAGCGTGAAGAGAGGGGTGGAATCTTTCAATAGAACATGCGTACGGCAGCACTGCGGAGACTCGTGACGGCGCCAGCCCCTTGCCGTGCAGGTGACACTCAAGTCGAACGATGCGAGAAACTTTATAAACCTCGCAATGATATAAAGCAGCCATTGAACTCACTCTCTTGAACAAAACGACAAAAACCACTCATGATGCCAAGACCAGCTATTCCAGTATTCACAAAGCTCTTCACGCAAAGTCTCCGTGGTCCGACTCATAAGAATATCCATCACTCGTTTTACAGCACCATGATGAGAGCTGCGAGGTACTATGGTATAGAGGATATCCGCGTCGAGCAGGTTCCTCAACCATCAGTTCTCCCAGGACAAGTAAAGGTAGGTTATTCAAGCAGAGGCTCTACCCAGTAGCGATTATTCAACACAGTCAATAGGTCGCTCCCGCGTTTGTGGGCATTTGCGGTACAGATCTTCACGAATATCTGGGCGGACCGAATTTCTGCCCTGAAAAAACACCTCATCCAATCACCAAAGAAACAATTCCCGTCACACTTGGTCACGAATTCAGTGGTGTCATCTCCGAAGTCGGCCCCGGCGTCAAAGGTTTCGAAGTTGGTCAGCCGTGCGTTGTCCAACCGACTCTTTTCTGCGGACACTGCGCAGCCTGTGACTCCCATGCAGAGAATGTGTGCCACACTGGCGGTTTTATCGGCTTAAGCGGGGGAGGTGGTGGGCTGAGTGAAGCTGTCTGCTGTAACGCAACACATGTCTTTCCACTGCCTCAGAATGTGCCTCTTGAAATCGGTGCGCTGGTTGAGCCACTCTCCGTATCGTGGCATAGTATGTCTGCTGCTCCTGAAATCAACCCTAGCTCAAAGGTTGCTGTTCTCGGCGGAGGGCCAATTGGTTTGGCTATGATTCTTTGTCTGAGAGCCAAGGGTGTCAGTGAGATCATTGTTTCTGAAGTTGCTACATCGCGACAGAATTTCTCGAAACAATTTGGCGCCACGCGTGTCGTGAACCCGGATAAGGAAAACCTCAACGATGTCGTGCTGGGTTTGACCGATGGTAAGGGTGCGGACGTCGTGTTTGACTGCGCAGGTGTACCAGCAAGGTAGGTATCTATCCACCTAAGTCCACCTTTGTTAACCATTTCACAGCATCAAGAGTGCCTGCGAGGTGGTCAAGACAAAAGGAACAGTGGTCAACGTCGCCATCTGGGAGAAAGAAATCCCCTTCAATCCAAATTGGATTACATGGAAGGAGAGTGCATACAAGTCTGTGCTCGGATATTCGCGAGAAGACTTCCAAGCCGTTATCGATAACCTTGCCTCAGGTGGGATTTAGTATACTGCCTTTTTATCCAGACATCACTGACAGATATCGTAGGTGCTATCCAGCCACAACAGATGATCACAAGAAAGATCAAGCTGGAGAACATTGTGGAGGAAGGAATCCAGGCCCTGATCCATGATAAGGACAACCAAGTCAAGATTTTGGTGGACATCAATGATAAGTAACTGTACTATAGAGTATAAGACGCATCGGATATTTCTGCGTGATTTGTTGATAGTGTGGTGGGTAATAGAGAAGAGCCTCTTGACTGATAAACTTTTGAATGAGAGTAATGCTTATTCAGGCTCCTTATAACTCTATTGTCTCACTTCTGTCCATGGCGGGATGAAATAGTAGCATACACCATGAATGATACATGCAATGCCATCTGCCGTCCTGGAAGACCAGTTAGTATCTTCCTTCAACGGATCAAAACTTCACATCAACTTGTACATACCAGTGAATCCAATGCCAGGTCGGGAACCTACTACCAACGAAAGCCCCCATACACCTAGCAGGATTCAATCCCGCACCTCCATATCCATATCTTGCGAAAGCACTAGCAAAGCTCATCGTTCCAACACTAAGACCCACGAGAAATGGTCCCAGTGCTGGACCAATGACTTTGGCCTGTCTTGGATCCAAGCCTACGCCAAATGCGAGGAACAGGAGGATAGTAGCTGATACGAGCTCAACGACGAATATCTCCCGAGGCGGCACCACTTCTGTGAACAGCCAGCATCCTCCAGTCTTGAAGTCTCTGCCTCCCCAGCTGGCTCTAACCAGCAGACCAGCCAACGCACTTCCGCCGATTTGTGCCGCGATATAAAGGATCATTCGCGGTAGCGAGCACAGCCGAGCGCAAAAAGTCGCGAACGTGATGAGAGGATTGAAGTGCGCGCCTGATATAGCTCCAAAGGACGTGATGAACAGTGTTATGAAAACTAAGTTAAGAATGCCACCTATAAGTGGTCCGATGAAGGCAGCGTTGTCGAAGTTCCCCAGCTGTCGGGTCGGCGAAGTGGGAATCACATTGGGCGAGGCATTTGCCCATATTGTGATGTAGACAAATAACAGTGTTCCTGTCACCGGTCAGTATGCCATTTACAGCAATGGCAGGAAGCCAGAAATACCAATTCCTTCTATGAGAGCTGCTTTCCACAAATTGATGTTCGTTATTGGACGGCAGTCCATCAATTCGCGGAACGACATATGTGGTGTAGCATCCGGTTGGTGCTGCAGTAATTTCTCGTCTTCGGATGTTGCGCCGTCGGTTACATACGCTTGGTTGGCACCCAGTCTTCCAGCGAAGAGTTGACTATTCCTTTGATACCGAGGGCCCGAAGGCTCGAAGCTGGTTCTCGACTCGACATCTCGGCCAGGACTTGCCGTGCGACGGGCCGTGATCCCCATATCCACGATGGATCTATGATTCAATGTCGTTTCGCCTAAGCCCCTACCAAGTTGAGGTCAACTGGAGCCGTATGTGTCCTACACTACCTCTCGTTCAACAGTTCCCTTATAAAGGATAGAAATGTTTTAAGCAAGGCCGTATTTAAAAAGTCGCGGAATGGCGTTCCAGAGTCTTACGAGAGCCGCTAGTGGTGCATTACACATAATGACAGACGCTGACTAACGCTGACTCGACGACCAAAACAAGGATTATAAACGATGGTGATTGGCACGGGCAGAGAGTATTTAAAGTTGTCAGTGACAAATCTCAATATTCGCTATGAATCGAAGCCGACTTTTCCGTAGCGGTCTAGTAGGTGAATGTGATGTTTTCAAGGCCCGAAAATTTCACATGGTTCGTGATTCGTCTCCAGTTAGTAATTGCAATATATAAATTCCAACGCCTGGTGACTTGGTCGGCATTCGCATATTTATGCATGTATCAAGTGTATCGGGAGATAGTTGATGATCTGTACGCTTCGCTGCCAAGCATGACCCAGGGGAGAAAGGTTAGTTGTGATTATTTCAGACGAGTGGTCAATACTGCTTCGCAGTCGCGGCGCTTGGGGAGAATGTAGTGGTAAAGACATCAAATATTCGATAAACGAAAATTATCACCGACCGGTTCTAAACCTGAACTTCTAGAGGAGCAGCATGGGGAGAATATAAGTGCAATTAACATGTTATCACACCCCTAGTAAGCGAAGTAACCAGCCCCGGACTGTTTGCGATAAGATATCGCATCGGCCGTCGTAATCTTTACAGTCTAATTTCACGTCGGCATCTGACAAGTCACCAGGTTACAGGTATGTCCCTTGTCACTCTCACAACGCCAAAATAGCTAATTTGAACTCTTAGGCTTACCTGGGCTTAGTTGTTCAGCCCGTAGTAGGCGTTGTCAGTCTCTTCGCCAATAAACGTTCGGCGCCATCTCAGCGTTTCTCAACTAGCGTTCAGGACAAGAGGCACATATATAAGGCTGCAGCAAACTACCGAACGAACATTTACCCACCTACATAGGCTTGATATATTGTAGATCTCTTACCATTGGCTGAAACATCAATTTCTCGTTTTACAGCCAACGCGGCGCTCCCTTAGCCTGTTATCTTAGTGTCGATCTCACGCTTCCTCGAACCACACATGTCCAACACTGTGCGCCTTAAGATAAGGGATCTTAGCCACGTCTCAAGGTTAAATATTATCTATCTTTGTTTTCTTATCTCGTGTGGTTTCGCCAGAAAGGGCAAAAGGACCCAGGAAGCCATGATACTCATTTCTTGGCGAAACATCATGACAGCATTGGAGACATCGAGATAGGGCTGCGTTTGATCGAGCTTTAAATAATATTGCATGGGATCTATCGAATTGACGTGACCCATAGCAAATTAATCATCAAACTGGTGAATTTGCTACACTGGCTGACTCAACAATTACTCCAGTTACCGAGTGGCCAGACTACAATGTCGACCGGACAAATTATTACTAAGGATCAAAACCCTCTATGACAAGGTACTTCCATCAACAAATACATCGAACCATCCAGTTCTAATACAATGACGTGCGATAAGATTATTTGTGCTGGATGCTGGTGTGCACAATTCTGTGCTGGCAGATTACACCAGCCATTAGCTTCCTGGTATGTCCCTCAAACACATCATCAAACAGCAACTAACATGCGTAGTATGCACGTACGCATCGGAGGAGAGAAGCCCTCACTGTGATTTTGCAGTCGTTCTTCTGCGCGTGTGCGGTAGGGATACAATTCTGGATCTACGGATACTCGCTCTATCAATCTCGCCCTACGAACCCCATCTTGGGCGAGTTGTCGCTTGCTGCGTTTCACAGTGTCCTTACCCAGCCATCGATGGCAAACGTCGACGCCGCAGACCTCCTATATACGTGATAATGACAGATATTTCACTTATACGACTAACCATGACCAATCATAGATGCTGTCTACTGCGTGACATTTGTCACGGCTACTGCGATGATCCTGGCGGGTGCTTTGCTAGAGCGAGGCCGGCTCTGGCCTAGTATGGTCTTTCTTCTCTGCTGGACCACCTTGTATACTATATGCACGTACTTCCTTACCTGAAGCACTCGAGAGAAAAAAGCTAACATCTTCGCAGCCTCGCCTACTGGGAATGGGACCCAACTGGCTGGATCTACCAGCTCTGACTCCACGACTTTCGAAGGCTCAGGCCATGTCCAGATCGTGAGTGGTTTCGGTGCCCCAGCTTGGTCGATGATGCTTGGCCCAAGGATTCCTGATGTAACCATACTCTAACGAAAGCGCGCCGTCCATTACAAGTCACACAGCCCATTGCTCATGTTGGCATCGTGTTAATCTGGTTCGGATGGTTTGCCCTGAACGGTGGCAGTGCAGCCAACCTCAGTCTTCGATCAATCTACGTCGTTGTCAACACAAACATATCAGCCTTTGCTGGTGGTATTTACTGGGTGTTGCTTGGATACCTGCACACGCGCAAGTTCCGTCTTGTTAGACTTTGCTAGGGAATCACCGCTGGTCTTGTCGGTATAATACCAGCTGCCGGTCTCACATCAGTATGATAACGACAATTGGTTGCTTTTATTGTGTCAAATACAGGTACCTCCTTTCGATCGACGGCGGTCTCGATATATTTGCTATTCATGGCGTTTGAGGTGTCATCGGCGACATCCTTACAGGCTTATTTGCTACCAAATTCGTCCCTGCTCTCGACGAGTGTCTGGTGATAGTTATGCCGGCGGTTGGTGGGATGGTAGCTCGACAGTTCGGCCTCCACCTGGCAGGTGCTCTTACTTGTGCCGCCTGGTCGTTTGCTGTGTCTTGCTTGCTTCTTTGTTAGCAACAAGATTCCCGGTCTGCACATTTGTGCAAGTGGGGAGCACGAGATTCGTGGCCTTGAATTCACGTATCTGAACGACATTGACTGGGAGGATCATTACATGAACGACGGTTTCTCACCTATCATGGAGGGGACACCAACGCGCGTTAGCACTCCTCAGCAGACGATCAGAGCTCAAGGTCATGAAAACGCACATAGCGACAATATACAGCAGACACGACGTCAAATTGCGAGTTCAAATTTCAGTTGTTTTAGGTTGCATTACATATAGTATTAAGCTAGATACATAAAAGCAGTACAAATTGTTGATCTCCCTTAACCGTATTCGTGCTATGAAAAGAATTTCGGGTATCATCAGACCAGTCTTCATAAAAGAAGAGACAAACCATTCAATAATTGATGCATCCTACTATCAACGCACGAGGGGTTCCAAGTGATCTGAGTAGAAGTCATTTCGGGTGTAACTTTGAAAGTGGCATCAGAGTCTTACATGAAAGTCGAACTCCTTCCAACCAACTATTTGAGTAAAGTCCTAGCTACCGCTGGCTTAGGCATTGGTAGGGATATCGGCGCCGGTGGTTGCGGCCCTGCTTCCACTGGCTTGGCCCTGTCTGGGCTTGTTGTCAGGACCATCGGGGTTAATATGCTCGCCGACATCCCTGATGCGGAGACCAAGACGGGCAGGGTCGATATTGCGGTGACCCCAAAGAAGCACAGCACCAAACACAGGCTTGGCGAGGATGTCTAGGATGCCGTAGAAGACAGCCTCAGAGTCAGGGGCAATGATGTTGCCGCCCTCACAGACACCCCAGGCAATGGGGTAAAGGATCCAAAGGACAGCTGTCAAGGCACCACACCTGAGATAGGTTCGGCCGACATCAGGGCCGACATGGTTAGCGTGGATTCGAGCCTCCCAGGCGAGCTGGTAGATGATGTATGCCAGAGCAACGCAGCCTTATATCAGGTTAATTGGGTGGTGTAGAACCAGTTTGGGCGGAGATTGACTTACCGAAAGCAAAGTAACCCCATTTGTAGCTTGACTTGACCAACGCACCAACGAGACCAGTGACAATCATGACCCAGTCGACAAGAATCACCCAGAGAACAGTAGGCCAAGGCATACCAGCAGTGAGGAGGAGATCCATGAGGAGCAGGGGAGTGGTGATGAACCAGTCGATGTATCGGACGTAGAAGATCTCGCGGTAGGCACCAGAAACGCGGTGGTCACTGCGATGGTACTCAACAGCAATAGGCGTCCATCCCAAGTTGGCAGCCATAGAGAAGTAAGAGATAGCAGCGACCATGGTGATCGAGGCGGTGATGTAGTGGAAGATACGGTGGGTGCGAGGCTTCATCAAGCCCAAGCCGAGGAAGGCCATGGTAGAGAGGGTCATAACGGCGCAGACGGCCCAGTACCAGTCTGAGCCTCGTACGGTGATGTTAATGTCGCTGTGTTGGCCATTGACAGTGTCAGCTGTGATGAGTGGTCAGTACTGAGCAACGGTGGTGGTTAAGGGAGGCGTACGGTTGGTTTCCAGAGCGCCGTTGCGGATGAAGATTTGATTGGCCATGGTTGGAAACAGCTAGTGTTAACGTTTGATAGAGAGGTTGCGCAATGGTTGAAAAGCTGGGGAAAATTGATCTTGAGGCCAAGAGGATGTGAAGTCGTATTAAACACTTAGAAGCGGTCTGCATTACCAAGATTCTTCAGCGCGTTTGCTAGACAGGATTCCATGACTTCATATTCCCGATGCTCCCGAGTATGCACGGATACAACTGCCGAGTAATCGTCATATATGAATCCAAATGCTACGCTTATCAACATCAGGTGTCAAAATCCCCGATGGCAGAAATTAAGTCAATGACGTTGACACTTGGACTGGTCCACACCCTCGTGTTATTACCCCGAGGTCAAAGCCAAAGCCTCTTTAAAAAGTTGCCGATATCCGTAGCGCCGACTACCTAAATAACGGCACATGCCTTTGGCCGGCTTCAGAATATAAGGCTGGTTGATGGATTTGCCGGCAATGATGACAGGGTTGTATCCAGATGGTGAATTCACATGCATCACGATGGCATCGGGCTTTGGAGGGGTAACAACATATCATGTTATAATACAACCCTCCTGCAAGGTAGGTTCAGTCCGATATCCGCTCTAATTGACTTTCTTGTTCGCACTGGCTTCACTGTGGGCGATCAGGTAGAGAGAAGATTATGTAAAATAAATCAGGAGACTTTCATTCTAACACTAGCTAGCGGTTACGCATACAAACAAGATTATTTCTCCACGCCAAACATTCGCTAATTAGAAGCAGCAACAAGGTAGTAGTACGCCAATAGCATCGCGACCAGGGCTCCCACTAAAGCTTGGAACAGAGTCAAAGACGAATCATGGAGCTTGTCAAGTCCACTCTTGGGGGATTTGGACGTGTTCTTTGCCCAGGGAATCTGGTGGCTCTTGAAACCCGAGTCCCGAAGAATCTGTTCTGCCACGATCTTGCTACCAGCGATGCAGACGGGAACACCAGTACCAGGATGTGTGCTGGCGCCGGCAAAGTAGAGGTTCTTGTACTTGGAATGCTGAGTGCCTGGTCGGAAGGCGAGGACATTCATGATAGAATGGCTCAAGCCCAGAATAGCACCCTTGTCAAGGTTGAACTTCTCCTGCCATGTGTAAGGGGTGTTGATGATCTCGTGCTCAATCAGAGGAGTAAGATCGACACCTATTCTAGCACGCATGGTTTCGATAACAGTATCGCGAGCAAGAGCAACCATCTTCTCCCAGTCTTGGCCAGCGCTGAGCGAGTTGCCCGACTTTGACAAACCTCTATGTGTGCCTTCGGAATCCGAGAGCAGATGGCCAACAGGTACTAGAACCACGATAGAGTCCTTGCCCTCGGGGGCTGCTGAAGGGTCAATGCGCGAGGGAACATTGACATAGAAGGACGGATGCGAAGGAATAAGATGCTCCTTGAAAATGCTATCAAATGATTCTTGATACTCATCCGCAAGGAAGATGTTGTGGGCGTTGAGTTCCGGGACGGTTTTGGAAGCCGACCAGTAGAAGGAGATGCTGCTGCAAGATGTCTCCCGTTTTGATAGTGAGTCAGCGTAGCTTGTTTTGGGGAGGAGGTTGTTGTAGGTGTAGACCAGATCCGCGTTTGAAATTACGATGTCTGAGGGCAAATGTGTTCCGTCGTCAAGGACAACGCCATTCGCCTTGCCGGTTGCTTGGTCAATGGAGATGGACTTGACGCCGGTTGAGAGACGGTATTCTACACCAAGACGTTGTCCAACATTGACAAGGGCTTCAACGACCTGGAATGCTGTCAGTATCTAGGAAGATCAGTGGAATTTGGAGTGAGCTCACCTTATGGAATCCGCCCCTGGGATACATGATACCCTCTGCCAGTTCAGTGTACTGAAGCAAGCTGTATGTTCCGGGTGCATCAAATGGGCTCATGCCCATATACATGCTTCCAAAGGTAAACACCCTCCTGAGCCTCTCAGTCCAGAAGTATTTGCTCGCACGAGTCCATATACTTTGAAGGGGATGAATATTGAACAAGTTAAGTAGAACTTCGGGCCTCGCCAAGCTCCAAATGCTAGGGAAGTTTCTTCGCAGAACAGACTCAACGCTGACTTCGTAGTGTCGATGAGATTCCTGGAGGAAACCAAGATAGCGCTCAAAACCATCGATGCCCTCGACAGCTTCGATGGCTTTCTTCATCTTGGTGAGATCAGTCGACATCTCAAAGGATGAGCCGTCGCCGAACCAGATGTTGTAGTTGGGCTCACACTTCAGTAGCTCGACTCCTTCTGCGGTGAGAGATGTTCCTAGGTCTTGGAAGATCTCGTAGAAGAAGCGAGGTAGGAGGAGCAGAGAAGGGCCTTGGTCGAAGCGCTGAGGAGTGTTAGCAGGTGTATAGATAGTGAGTAAACGATTGTAAACTCACGTAGCCATCATGATGGATTAATGAGCATCGTCCACCGGTGAAGTCATTCTTCTCAACAATCGTGACCTTGAAGCCAGCCTTCGCAAGTCGCGCGGCAGTAGAAACACCGCCAACACCGGCACCTATCAAGCCATTGTTAGTCTTCTGATAAACAGAGCATCACGGCAGTCTTCTTACCTATCACGATAACGGATTTCTGGTTTTGCTTAATATCACTCATGTTTGCGGTATAGTAGTGAAGAACACATCAGCATTCACCGACTCACCCGAGCAAACCGTTTTTGTTGTAGACAAGTGTAGAGTCAATGACGTCTTCCATTTTGTCTTGATCCACTTTTCCTCTCCCTCGTAAAAATGAGACGCTCAGCTTTTTCATGTGAAAGCTACCCTGTGTCTTAATGAGGCGCAGTTCTGGGCAGGATCATAGTCATTTTGTGAGGATGTTTGGAAATGTCGGATGTTGTCGAGTCGTTGATCATTGACTCTATTGGATTGGACCGGCTTTAGTGGATTGTTACTGCGAAAGCGTGTTCTACGATTGGTTGTTCGATCTACGGTGGTGTTGCTGCTTTGGCCACTTTACAACTTCGACGGATTGATGGACCTCTTCACATCCACTTATATCTCTTGGCGTAAGCAAAGGCAACTCAGAAAAACTCGTATTTGTGTTGAAAACTTCTCTGTTGAACGGAACGGATTCATCAAGGGCCTCCTCATGTGCGGAAAATATGTCAAAGGTGAGAATATCAATAATCTATTATCTCTATAACAACTTCTACCACCACTTATTAAACCCTCCACAGAATATAGCCCACTATTTATTCAAGGCAGACCATGCAACTCGAATTCGTCTCATCTTAGGAACAGTGGCCCTACCCTTCTTGAGAACCGGGCCCGTTTCTCTAAGAACACGTCCGATCTCCATGTAGCTTTCCACAGCAACTCGGATGGGGCCTTTTCCTTCCGAGGGCAGCTTATCGATCGCACTCCTTGCCATGTTGTACTTTTCAAAAGCACGGTCAAGCAGCTTCTGACGTAAACCTTCAATGGTAGGGCCGTAGGGCTGCTTAATCACATCTTCAGGCGTGAGCTGGGCTTCCTTGAGCCAATGAAGAGGGAGGTAGACTCGGTCAATCTCGGCATCAGTCTTGATGTCGCGGGCGATGTTGACATATTGGAGCGCGATGCCCATCTCTTGGCCACAGGCCACGACGTCGCACTGGGTCTCTTTAGATAAAGATTCGGGAGTATGGTACAGAATAAGATGGTTGCAGAGCTCTGCAACTGTTCCGGCAACGCGGCTTCCATAGACATCCAAATCGTTAGTGGTCTCGATAGGGAAACCTCCAGATTCTCTATCAAAGAGAAGATCGGTGTCGAAGCCTTTGAGCAAATCATCTAAGGGTTGCTTTGGTAGATAGAAAGTAGGGAGTTGGAGAAGAGCCATGTGAAAGATATCCGGGAAGTTAGAGGTCACATACTGCCGTAGTCGGGGTGTGATCTCTTCCTGGTTCTCCTCATATGCTAGGTCGAGAAACTTTCTCAGCTTCTCGATATAGGCTCTGGACTCATCAACAGAAGGGGCCTCATCAACAAGGTCGTCAGCGGCCCGACAAAACGCGTAGAGCCGTATAAGGTCGATGCGAAGTCTTCCCTCGAACGTGCCACTGGCGAGGTAAAAGCTTCGGCTCTTTTTTCTCAACAGCGCAACTGCGCTGACAAGTCCTGAGATGCGCTCCTGGTCGTATTTCTCCACAGGCAAAAGAAGAGCTTTGATAATTACAGCGAGGTTGGGCAATCCCTTTGTACGGGGAAAGTGCTCAGGAAAGGTGTCTAGGATGGCCAATGTGTTATCATTGGCGATAAGTCCAAAGACAATCAGAGTATTGGTAAGAAGAAAAAAGACTGCCTCCCTGATGATTGTTAGTATTAATTACACCGAAAGACATTCAGAGCTTACTCAATGTCCAATCCATCCCATAGCACAAAGCCATATTTGGTTCCGGAAGTGATACTCCAGGTTCCTCTTCGCAACGCAAATGTGTCAACAACCCACAAATAGAGAGTTGGCAGAGCAATTGGAAGTGCGGTATTTGTCCAGGGCAGATTCACAATGAACTGATAAGAAATGGTCCTGCAATTCATTAGCATTCGTGAGTAAAACAAAATAACAATAGCGCATTACCATAGAAACAGGAGGAATGGACACGCCCATATGAGGATAAGCCCAAGATACATGCCCTCACCGCCGCGAGAAACTGAAAATGCTCCGAAAATGATGGCAGACGCGAAAAGAATCTGACCAGCGATTTTACCCCAAGTCGTCTTCTTACCGAGGTAGATAGGATGAAATGTGGGTTTGCTCAGAAGCATGTAGAGGAGAGACGTGTTCAGAGTCTGGATCACGAAGAAGAAAAGCTCCTCGACGGGAATATCCCACGCCGTCAGCCCAACCACGACACCAGGAGGATAGGTCCATATCCGATTTCTGATGAGATAAGAGTCCCAAGGACTTTTTTCCTTGTTAGTAGAGTCAGAGGGGCGTTGCACTGTGCACATACATGGTAGAAACGACAGCCGTCTGCACAGACAAATTAGCACACGGGACATCAATCCGCAAGGACAAAGCTTACCGTTATCATAAACACGAGCTTGAAAACGTCCAATTTAGACATCAAAGGTCTATAGACAGCAAAAAGGACAACACCCAGCGGTATCGTGTACTTTAGGTGCCTAGACGAAGGGGATGAGTGCGGTGAGTAAAGCCCTCATTTGGCGCTGACCGGAACAAGGCATACGTACACTTGGGCATATTCCCACCCCATTTTGCAGACAGGATATCGTGGGCGGGAGAAAACCAATAGGTTGCAAACTCGACAACGGAGATTGAGGTCAGATATAGAGCTTCAAAAATGAGGGTTTAAACATAAAATAAAAGGTTTATTGTTGTTAGGGAAGAATTTGGAGCAACATTACAACGGGTGGTGTGTGCCACTGTTTGGTTGGTCTTTTTTGGGCTAGCACTCACCCGACCCCTGCCATGTTAGGTAAACGTTGACGTCAAGACTTTTGGGACTGCTTATTTTGCGGAATGGAAGTCTACTTGTCATCAACTGTGCGAACCCTTGCTCGCGCGGCTCTCGGCCTTTCTGAGGATGCCGTTGTGCTTTGTTGGACTCTTTGACCATGACGCCCGCCTTTATGGACAATACCTGTTCTTGACAGATGGTGCTAGCGGGTGTGAGGGATGGGTATCTCCATTTTGTGCCGAGTTATCCAGTGGTCGATGCTACTACGGCAATTGTCTGGCGCGTGATTGTTTTATATAGATAATGTTTGGCGCATTGCCGGCTCTAAAAATTGAAGGTAGTATAACTGCAAGGCTCGGTATTTACTGTCATTTCATCTCCGTGCTCACTGACCGCACGACCCAGCATCATCCCCAAACGTCGCGTCTCTTCAACATCTACCAAGCATCTAACCTAAGTAACACCGCATTCGAAAGGACCAGTGAGTGTACGCCCAAAATATTACAAAGAATCCACTCGGGCAACGTCACCTCAACAAATCACCAATGTCTCACGCAGACGATAAAACGGCCCAACCATCTCGTCATCCGTAAGTTCTGTTTCACAAGACACCACCACAAAACTCACCTACTTTTCACAGCTACCTCATCGGCAACTTCGCCCCAATCCAGAAAACCACCAGTCTCACATCATGCACATACAGCGGACAGATCCCCCCAGAACTTACTGGAGGCCAATATGTCCGCAATGGAGGTAACCCCGTCAGTCACCAAGATCTTGGCAGAGATGCGCACTGGTTTGATGGTGATGGGATGCTCTCTGGAGTCGCGTTTCGAAGGATGTCTCCCGATGGCGAAGTTGTGCCGGAATTCGTCAACCAGTATATCCTTACCGACTTGTACCTTTCACGGAAGACAACATCTGTTGCTTCAGCGATAATGCCAAGCATCACCACACTAGTCAACCCACTGTCAACTTTCTTGAAAATCACGCTGGCCACCTTAAGAACACTGTTTCTGGTATTCCTTTCAAATCTCCCTGGATCGCAACAGAGCCTAAAACGTACGAGTGTTGCCAACACAGCTCTCCTGTACCACGATGGTAGGGCCTTGGCCACATGCGAAAGTGGTCCGCCCATGCGCATACAGCTACCATCATTAGATACCGTGGGCTGGTACAATGGAATCAAGGCTGAAGGCGAGCCCGAGGAGGCCTCGTTGAATAAGAAGGACTCTCCGTTTGGCGGCGACGGTCTCTTCAGCTCCATGAAGGAATGGACAACAGGACACCCCAAAGTTGATCCTGTGTCTGGAGAAATGATCTTATATCATAACACCTTTTTACAGCCTTATGTACACTACTCTGTACTGCCTCGACGGGACGCGAAAGACTTGGGTGGGCAGAGGCTTATGAATCAGCCTGTTCCTGGTGTATCTGGCGCCAGGATGATGCACGACTTTGGAGCGTCTCATGCCCACACGATTATCATGGATCTACCTCTTAGTCTCGACCCTCTCAACCTTTTCAAGAACAAGGAAGTCGTATCGTATGACTCCACCAAACCTTCGCGCTTTGGCGTGTTTCCACGTCACGATCCATCCAACGTGCGGTGGTTTCACACGGCACCATGCTGCATCTTCCATACCGCGAACACGTGGGATACACAGTCGGACGATAGAACCCGCTCTGTCAATCTCCTTGCTTGTCGAATGACCTCCTCCACAGTCGTATATACAGCTGGAAATATCCTACCTCCCATCATACCAAAGACTTCCGGTGTGCGTGTCAAAGGATCAAAGAAGCAGGTGAATCATTGGGACGGTAAGGGAGATGCTACTTGCCGATATGAAGGCGCTCCGATTCTCGAGTCGCCAAGTGAAAAGGCACATGCAAACGACTATTTCTCTGTTATTGAAGAATCTGATGACTATGCCCAGTGCCGACTCTACTATTACGAATTCGACATTTCAACAAAGTCACAGAACAACGTTAAGAACCAATGGGCCCTTTCAGCAATACCGTTCGAGTTCCCGTCTGTCCGTCCGGACCGCGAGATGCAAGAGGCTCGCTACATCTATGGCTGCAGTACATCGACCTCTTGTTTCGGCGTCGCTCTAGGAAGAGCTGACAAAGTTGACCTACTTGTCAAGATGGACGTAAAGACTCTCATAGGAAGAGGAAAGAAGATGAACGCAACCTCCGTTACAGGCTGTGTTGACAAGCGAACTGTTGATGAGATTCCCCACGAGCAAGAGGATGACGATCCCGTACGAATATTTCGCCTACCACCGAAGCACTACGCCCAAGAACCGCGGTTCGTCCCAAGATCTTCATCAACCGAAGAAGATGCTGGCTACCTCTTGTTCTACGTATTTGATGAATCCCAGATCTTACCGTCCGGCGACTGCTCTCTGTCTGCTGCATCTGAATTGTGGGTCCTTGATGCGCAGAATATGCGCGATGTTGTGGTCAAAGTGAGACTTCCGCAACGAGTACCGTATGGCCTACACGGAACATGGTTTTCTAGCAAGGACATTGAAGATCAGAGAGCTGTAGAGTCGTTGAGAAGTTTGGAGGCGGTGCAGAAGAAGAAGGAAGAGTGGTTTACCGATGGGGGCTTAGTGAGGCGGTCTTGGATGACTCTGAGGGACAAACTGGAGAGATCCGTTGGATAATATGCGAGACGGAAGCTTTCTGGGATTGAGAATTATATGTTGATACCCCGTTGCGGTGTTTATTTCTGTGTAAGGAATGAACGGACCCAGAGTTAATTAGTCTATAATGAAATGGGACATTGTTCGAGACTTGCAGATTTGGCTATAAGACGAACACAGATTCTCGAGATTTAGGAGACAGTTGACCGATGAGACGTTTCGCAGCCTAGCAGAGCTTACATGATACATCTCGAGAGATGCCAACGCCACATTCGGACACGTCTTACTACATAGTCTCTCATCCTTCCATGATCTGAGTAAGCGTCCTGGATGCGATCTGGGAACTGTTATTGGAGCTCGGGTATCCTCGACTCACCGAGTGTAACATTACCAGTGGTTAATCAGCAGTCTGATGGCACGAAGGAAGTGGTTTCTTACCTCTCAGCAGTACCCCGGGCCGCATAGTACTGTTCTACTAAACACCCTAATCTTGGCAATAACTTCCCTCAGTAATGAGCAGAAATAGAGAAGATGTTGCTTATAAAGGAAGGTCTTTCCTATTCACTTCGTAGCCTAACATACCCAAGCTTAATCGAAATACACCTCCAATCTGGGTTCAATTAGCCCCTTTCTCACCAATCATGAAGGTTTATATCGCCCTCGGCACTCTGGTCGCAGCTTCTCAAGCCTGCGTGACTCTAACGCTCAAGGACGACTTCAAAGCTGGGACGTATTCCTGGGCCATCTGGAAGGATGGTAAGAGAGAGGCTTCCTTCGCCAATTCGGGAACCAGACCCCCTAGTCTTGATGGAAGTGTCGGAGACAGCTCTTATTCCGTCAATGTATACGGTGACTTCAACAAACTGAGTGGCAAGGTATCCAAGTATACATCAGGAAAATACGTCTGGGACCGTAAGTTAAAACCAACAACTTGATGCCATCTTTCTAATCTTGTAGCTACGGTTACGGTGCAGAACTTTCAGGACCTTGGAGATGTCCGACGAGTATGCTTGCATGGAGGGGTGAACTGTGCTGGAAAGCCGTGCAATCTTCCATAGAACGGTCACCAACAGCGAAGAATATACGAGGGCAAGGAAATGCCGTTTTCCCACCACCAACAGGTTCATTCAAACCAGGATTTTCCACTGTACCCAGATAGCACCAAGAAGAGCTCCAAATCATTTACAAATATTGCCCTCCGAAGATTTGCGAGCTGCTATAGTCTAATTCGGCCCTAAGCATGTGGTGGTGCCTTCTAACACTACTATTGATTTGAGAGCGGAGTGGTATTGTGAAATCGCTAATACTGAGTAAATGTCACATATGATAAAGGTGTTTTATTCAAAGGTTATAGATCATCTACACTTATAGTAGCTTATTATTCCGTAGGTGTCAGTTGATCTTGCTGCGTTAGAAAGTCCAACGAAAAGTCGTAATTAAGATGATCGCTGATATTTCCAAATCCGTCTGGCACTGACTCAAAGTCTCTGGTTGATAGGTTTGCAGGCTCTAACATATCGAACTCGGTAATTGGATCAGGGACATGTGTGCTATCCAAAGGTTCTGGCTCCTGAATCCTTGCAAGTACTTGAAATGCGTTGTATACTTCTTGAGTACCATGTGAAAAGTCATCCTGTTGCTGAGGAGTAAGGGAAACACCTGGAGAACTCCGATGCTGAAACCCAGCAGCAATATGTGGCATTGCCATGTCCTCTGTCGAGATATTCGGGGGCTCTGTCTGAGGAAGTAGACTGGGCAAAACGGCATCAAAGGCGTTCCAAACGGCAGATGAGATCACTTCAAAAAGCCTACGCTCAGATAGTTCCGAGTTGAAGTGAGAATCTGTTATAACGCTGTTGTTGATTTCGCGGATCACACGAACAGGTATCTCCCGTCGGAGAAAACTGCGATATTGGGCCCGTTCTTCGGCGGTCATGGGGGCTTCCAGGGTCTGCAAATCGCAATCTCAACGGGCGTTAGCAAGTTTGAGAATATGAGCAAGAAATGAATGATTCCTGTTCGTAGGCCGGGGGTTAAACGGGCCGAACAATAGTGCTAAAACGTGTTGCAAGAATCTACTTACATGGTGACGGTACATCTTGGGCTAAAGGAAAGAGGATCTTGTACATGTGCGTCCACTTTTCCTCTTCGGAAATATTCTGGATGCCGCGTCTTGACTTGAGACGTTCTTTAGTCTCAGCGTCAATGCCCGGCATCTCTCGGGGCGGGTGGATAACGTCGCAAGCCACTGCTTGGCGAAGATGAAGCTCAAGTTGCTTCTCCGTTTTTAGAATGATGAAGCATCTTTTGCAGTGAATGGGTGCTTTGTGGGACCGATAAATGTGTTCTCTGTTGGAGTCAGCATCAATGCTTTCTTTGTTCGTGTTTTCATACGCACTTGATTCGGTGAACACTGGGCCAGCCCTTTTGGCATCGAGGCCACTTCTGTCCAGGATACTCCTTTGTGAATGGACATGCGAGGTTAGGCACTGCTCTTGTTGACGGATGTTCTGTCTTTCGACGTTTGTCTTGGTCGTCTCCGTTACCTCTATCCCCACCATTAGCAGCCTCATTGTCGCTATCATCATCAAGTCCCCTCTTCTTCCCATTTCTATCTTCACATCCAGATCTTCTGTGAACACCTGAACTCCCAACAGAGCCAAGCGCCCCGTTTCCTGAGTTTCGGTCTGGTGAGCATGTTTTAACCCAGTTGGAAACTCTCTGTAGTACCAATGCTGTAATCTGATCTTTCAAAGCGGTTACGGTATTAAGAAGAGCAGGATCAAGTGAAGTCGCATGGAAAGCATCTTCCAAAGACTCATCTGTCTCCCGTGAGACGTCAGACATGGAGTCGATAGCGTCACTTGTATCTGTATCCCCTTCCTCCTCTCTCTCTGCCACGGATGTGGCGGGAGTGTGATCCCTGTCCATGAGGTCTCTAGTGGAGGCAGCTGTAGAATGGACATCTGTTGTGGTCTCCGTCCCTACAGAACAGCTTATGCCTCTAGTTGAGGGATGTCGTGGGATACACAGGTGGCTCCTATCAGTTTGATTATCTGAGCTTAACCGTGGCATAGAGACTGTGTCTTCGTCTGAGAGACGCTCCTGAATTGTGGTCAATTCCATGTCCTGGTCCTCTTCAACGTGCAATTCGATGTCACCTGGAGGTGGAGGCTGCTCAGATGTATCGACTGAAGACTTCTCTTGGATCAGATTAACCAGTGGGCTTTTGATCAGGCGACGCTGCTGCGCAACCCAGCCTGTCAAGGCCACTTGATCCGAGACGGTCAACGAGCAATCGTGAAAAGCCGCACGAGCTGCAATAGAATCGGAAGAAGCAGTAGCAGCAGCCACAAGTTGGTGATGAAGTGGTACGTTGTATGGCAATGAAAGCCGTTTTCTCAACTCCACGCTGAGAATTGGCATAGGTGGGATAGCGTGGTCTTGAAAGCTGTAGGAGTCTCGACCAATAGTCAGGGATGAAGAGGATGATAAAGTTCTTCTGAACAAAGACCTCCTCCATGGGGGCGGGGAGCTAGCTCTCCCAATCGATGAGTCCCATGTGCTGGTGGCTGAAATAGTAGAGGAAGGTCGTGTGTAACTAAAGACTGATTCTGCGGGAGAGCTGTAGCCTCGAGCGGTATCGTTCGAGGCTCTTCGATGCAAGTCTGGTTCAGAAGGATTATAGCCCGGAGAAGAGAACTGCTCGCCATACTCAGGGATGCATGGATCGAAAGTCGGACTGATAGGTTGAATCTGTTGATACGAAGCAGCATTAGCACCAGTGGAACAGGCACTGGAGATAATCAGTACTTACAAGACTTTTTCTGCTTGAGTCCTCTCCTTGGTCTCGAGCATTACCTGTATTGTCAGAACGAAACCGCGTTTGGTATGAATATGAGTCTAACCTTCTATATTTTGATGATCTGTGCCTATAGGCAACCCAGACGCCGACCTGTTGGCAACATCGTATTGGCTACCCACTCCCGTGAGGTCGCCCAAGCCCAGGGAGATGACCGGCGCCGAAGTGACTCGTTCCCTTCCTGGTCTTTTGTAGTCCTTTAGCCAGCGGTGTTGACTCGGTGGCTTAATGATAGGGCTCTCGGTATCAGGCCAGGACATGCTGTTTGCCGTTGTTTCCGGCTCTAGAATCAAGGTGCGTGGTGGCTCTTGCTGGACACAGGTATCGTGTAACCCTTGTACTACGCTTGCTGCATCGACGTCCCCGGTAGCATTTTCGCTTGGTATTGCCCGAGGTTCCTCAAGACGGTGGCCGTTATCTGGCGTTGTCAATTGGGAATCAGTATCTCCGCGCAGACCTGTCATTTTCACGTTGAGGGGAGTAGACATCCAGCGAGCCAAAGGTAGTTGCTTGTTGTGCGGATGGAGCAGACCCGGGGCTTTGTTAAAATAGTGTCGTCCTTTGTGCCTAAGACGCTCTCGAAAGGATTGGGGCTTTTTCTCGCATTGTGTGTGCTGGCTCTTTGCAGGCCTGGTCCTTGGCGCCCTGTCGGCAGCGGGAGGTTGGGAGAAGGTACCCATAGTGACAGAGGGCAGAGAGGTAGAGAAACTCGAATAGAGGCAAACCATAAGGCGTCTACGTCGCACTCGCAAACTGTAAATGCTTTTGTCGAGAAATAGATTGAAACGGGGAAAAGTACATAAATGATTTTGCGCGCATAAAATGGGTTCATGTCGTCAGCCGCCTTTGGAACGGTCCACTGGGCGTTCTTCAGCCGTGGTTCGCAAATTTATCAAGGCGTGCGGGAGGCCTAGCGCAGACCCTGTCGCAGGCATCCATCCTTCAAGCGTCGACTGAGCAGGGGTTCAAGGGGGTATGGTTCTGCGCATGCGCAAAACGTGGCCCTGTAGAACACTGAGGTTGCAAATCTGAACCTTAGCAAAGAAGGTAGATATATACTGATGAGAGCAACTTGGCGAGTTATGCAACTGCGTAGATATTAGATTGAAGAAGGACACTGGTATGAACTAATATAAATTAGTATGAAACCTCGTGACAGCGAATGGATTCAGAGGTTGCAAACAAATAAGAAATAAGAAGAAATAATCACTAAATCTTCTACACCTGCTATCAAAACTGTAATACCTACTCCCCGTTTCATCTTTATCATGCCGACCCAATCCTCAACCGCCTCGATGGTCCCTCACCAGGGCTCATGCGTCTCAATTTCAAGGTTCGTCTCACCTGCATGCAGTACTAGTCAACAGCAAGACTTCGTGGTATCTGACCTGTTCTGTGTAGCGGTCACACATCCAAGGCTCAGGCACCTACCTCTTGTCTTTCGCCAGCAATGGCACGCTTCCTCCGTGAACCGTCCTCAATTACCGCTCACATTGCATGTGGGGGGCGTCATAAGCTGACTTGACGGTGTTGCAAAGTGCAAGTGGCTGTGTCGGTGAAACAGGCTATACCGTCCTGATCCGGAGTGCAAACGGTGCAACTGTCTTACTAAAAGATTCACTGAAAATGGAGTCAGGTGTTTGGATAATACAGCAGCAGGGTTATCTTGTAGTAATAATAGGTGTTAGTAGTCGATTCAAATCAATAGTCATTATAGATCATACATCTTTACGTCCCATTATAGCTTAACATTTGCGCCGCCGTGCCCTAATTCTACGTACCACTGATTTTTGCCTTCCTCATTATTTACCAGATATCGTGCTCGATCATCGTATGCGACACCCACTCAGTATCACTGTTTGCAATCGAGTTGGCTATATCAATCATCTGTGCAGTCGTGAACCAAGCATCCATTCCTAGGTCATCCATCCCAGGAAGTATGGAAGCCATAGTTTCGTTATCGTCATTCGGATCCTGCAAGCTGCCCTCGTTGCCTTCCCCCATAGTGCCCCCGATAATCTGCCCATCTATGGGAATCGGTGTCGTGTCGGAATGGTCTCGAGGTAGGCAGCTCAGCATGTCGTCAAGCTGCTGAAGCTCTGACCTGCGAAACACTGCAATGAGATTCCCCTTGCTAATCATTTCGCTGAAGATGATAGATGTCTTGTGCCGAAATATCGCATCGTGCTCCGAGAATCTTGGATCAAGAATCGGTGCTATAAGAAGATTGAAGCTCGATACAAACAGCGATTCCAGATCAAATGGGAGGAAGGCTTCTGTAGCCACAGGTTAGTGACATTTGCTGCGTTGAAATTAAACTCGAGTGGATTTACCGAGCAGACCTTGACTTTGCAAACAGCCAAGAATGTTGATCATCTGGTAGGAAGAGTCGACACACATCTTGATCAGGTTCCAGACAGTTTGAGACGAGTTAAGGGCTTCTGTGATGGCATCCGGTGTCTCGAAGCGGATCTTGAGAAAACAGAGTAGTAAAGGCCGCGTTGCTAGCACGATGCACTGAGAATGTTAGTAAATATGGCCATTGTTCCATGTGAGCACAAAACAGTACCTGATGATATAGTGTGTGTAAGTATCCGGCTACCCTTGAAACACCGTTGACTGCTTTATCCACACCTAACGGAAACTGTTGCTGTAGCTCGTCGGCAAGTCCGGCGATGTTCTCGAGAACCTTCTTCGTACTAAGCAAGAACTTCTTGTTGAGACGGCCGTTCGCTCCATAGACCCCTGGCATTCGCCGTTAGCCCGAGTCATTATATTGAGGACATGCCTTTACCTCTACCGACCGAAGCAATGCTCCGACAAAGTCTGATCTGCATATGCAGAGCTGCCACGCGCTGTGTTGAGCCGTCGAAATGTGGAAGTTGTGGGTGAATATCGTCGTCATGAACAGATTGAGGCAAGCCCATAAGAGACGTCATCTCGCGGTCCAGCACGTAGACAGTCCACCATATTCTGCGGCTTCGCTCCACGATTCGATCCCCCAATTGGTCTACGGGCATATCAGTGTGCATGCCTTGCCCTAATGCAACTCTCATTGCCTGCCCAATCTACTCGAAATTAGCTAAGCCACTAGTACGTCTGTTTAGAACATACAAATCCATGCGACGAATGTCGGTAGTCGAGAGACTCGAAATACAGGGCGATACAGCATAAAATCTCTGTGGAGATAAGCGGCTCGTATACGAGGATGTGGATACTGGGTAAAAGTCGAAGGGCCGTGACGAAGTAATCAGCACCCGGCGGTCTCTTCGCTTGGTAGTTGTTGTTTTCGGCGAAGGCTTTGCCGAATGCTAGGATGAGAAGAAGGTGGATATAGCGTAGGTCTGCAGCGGCAATATGGCTGGTCGGGTCCATGTAAAACTCGTGCAGATAGCCCATAAAGGTTTCCTCATCAAACAGATGGAACAGTTGGCCGCAGTGGAACTTGACTGTGTTGATCAAGAAGACAGCATGGTCGAGACTGGGCATAATGGGAGGATCTGGCGCTGGAGTAATTCGGGAGCCGTCCCAACCTAGATCATACGCTGAGCCATCGAACAACAGGTTATCTGCAGCAATGGGACTTTGGTGGATGTACTCGTGGGTGAGGCTGAGGGCTCGGCGTGTAAACGACCAGTTTGACGATGTGCCAAGGTAGACTGTGATGTCAGTTGATGTTAGGTTAGTAGATGGCCAATACTCACATTCTCGACCTTGAGCCGAGGCCATAAACTTGGATTGTCCGGCTGATAAGGGGTTCACAAGCGCGGAAGCAATGGGGTCCAATCCGTTGCTGCTGTTGTTCGTGCTGCTTTGACTGCTAAGCAGTGAGCCTTCCGTGGGCAGAGATGCAGAGACATTGCCACCTGGGGAGGTTAGTCGAGGAGCTGGGTCAACTGTTACTGTGTTAAAGACTGATTAATCGGAACTTTTAGAAGCTACCATACCTCGATCAGAAGAACCGCCCACGTTAATATTAGTATCTAGGGAGCCAGGCGTGACATATTCAGCAGTGCCAGCGCTGGGCTGATTGCTCGAGGCGCGCTGTTGCAGGTCGAGAATGTAGCTAGAAAACGAAATGATCAATACGTCATGTTCTACAAAGTCAATTGAGGCGGTGGATATGTCTTACCCACGGGTGACGAGGATCTTTTGGTCGCGCTGGTCAAACTCGCAGGATAGTTTGCGCTTCTTGCACGCGTCGCAGGGATGTGAGCCCGAGCATTTTATTTTCTGCTTGCGACATCGCGAGCATCTAAAGGTTCCATCTGTCAGTCGTCGTTCTTCGGCATATTACTCCTCGGCGAGTGAGGTGAGGGGAAGATACAGGGTATAGCAGTATAAGGAACGCCGAGACTCACGCGTTATCGGATCTCTTAGCAACACGAGCTCCTCCTGATCCCGTCCTGCCAACCGAGTCGGTGGTGCCTGACGTCTTGCGTGCGTGAGACGGGGCCATCATGCAACAAATTGGGACGATAAAGTCAACGCAAGCATCGACGACTGATGAAGTAGAAGGTGAAAAAGGGTTTGTTTGGTCGGTGGCGGGGAGCAATCAAGGTTAGCGTAGCCTCATTCTCCCTGGTTTTTTCCGCTGGGCTGGCTAAAATTTGGGGCCAAAGATGGGCTACGGGGCCGGGTTTGCACTGATGTGATAGGCAAATTTGGACAGACAGGGAGGGACAATGGACGAAGGGCACAAAAAGGGCTTCTAAAGGGAGAAGGGGAAAGAGAATGGTATGCGGGGTAGCGGCTCATTATATTTCTTCCCGTCAAGCCTTCTGGTTGCACGGTGAACTATTCTAGAATTGACCAACTAAGACCATTGATTCTCAACAGGTCAAGGCGTAATTTTAGCCTAGCGGTTACTCCACTGTTGATAACGGGGGATGAAGATGACCCAAACGATAGGTAAATCCCAGCTTCGCTAGCTTAGCTGTCTCGATAGCACTGGTCCCCTAGTCAACTTAGTACTTGGGACGCGATAAGGCCGATATTCGGAGCATTGTGTATTTGACGCTTACTCCAAGACAAGCTGGTAAATGTTCTGCCATGCCATATAACATACACACAAAAAGTTAAACATTAAAAAAAAGAAGAAGAAGAAGAAAATACGGGAAGAAAATAAGGAGAAGAAGTTTTAGAAATGGACTCAGTCACATTTGTCCCTGAGTGACCTGCTGAAAACATCTAAGGGTTCTTGGCCTTCCGTTTGTCTATCCTTCCGTATCCATCTCGATCATACACTAATCTTTGCAAGACCGGGGCTTCCGTTATCAAATCAACCATCCGCCTATTTTAATACTTAAAAACTCGCCATTGTCTCAATAATACCTCTATTATGTGACTCTTTACGCTTTTACAATATCTATCTCCTAGTTCAGACGTCCCTTGACACGGTCAGTCCATGTCTTCAGCAGCTCCTCCTCCTTCTCACCCGCCTCCTTCATGATACTTTTTACACTCTGCTTAACAGCATCACCAACAGGCTCATACGGGTGTCGCGGCGCCAGCTTCTCCTCCGCACCCTCAACACCAGCCAGTCTAGCGGAGTATACAGCAACAGCGTACTTTGTCGATGCCACGCCCGCCTTGCACGGCCGCTCTGCAAGAGCCGCAACTTGCTGCAGCTTGAGCGCCTCCTCAAACTTGCCCTCTTTGTACAGAGCGTAGATTTTGGATGTGAGTGTCGGGAATACATTGGCGAATGCAGCGACACAACCAACGCTGCCGGCTGCCAGGCCGCCGATGAGGAAATCGGACTGGCCGCCATATGTGGAAAACTCCTCGGAAGGAATCTGGGCTGCCAGACGAGTGATCTTGCCAACAGAACCGCAGGTCAACTTGACACCAACAACGTTGGACTTTCCGCTGGGATGCGACTTTTTGCTCTCCTGGTAGATCTGGAAGATAGTGTCGGAGTCAAGGTCCACGCCGTTTGTGACACCGGGGAAGTTGTAGATAACAATAGGCAGAGCAGATTTCTGCGCAACCTCGGCAAAGAACCGCTTGACGACGTTCATGCTGGTAGCCTTTCCAAAGTAGGCAGGAGGCAGAACAAGAAGGTAGTTTGCGCCAGCCTTGCGGGCATCCTCCGCAAGCTCAAGGGTCTGCTTGGTAGAATGGGCGCCGACGCCGGCCATGAGGGGAAAGTCGGGGCCGATGGTCTTGCGGGCGAGGGCGATGAGCTCATAGCGCTCTTCACGGGTGAGGAGGAAGGCTTCGGCGTTGGAGCCCATGACGATGAGGCCATTTAGGCCTGAGTCGGCGAGGTGGGCGTAGTATCTGGCTTGAGAGTCATAGTCTACTGTGTCGTCTGTGTGGTTGAAGAATGTGACGGATGGACACCAGACGCCGGGGCTGTTCGATGGTTAGTAATTATGATTCGTTAATGGGCTTGCGAGGACATACCTGGGCACATGGGGCTGCTGGTTAAGGGAACCCATGATGATGTCGATGTAGAAGAAGTAAGATTGACGTTGCTAGATACGTAGGTTATTGTAGCAAAATGTCTTGTTTATATGGATTGATGCAAAAAGTCTCGCTCAAATGTTCTTCTTTAAACTGATAGAGAGGGCACCTCCTCATCAGAAGTGGGGTTTGCATCGCGACTGTGTTCCGACATGTCAAAGGCCGCTCCGAGTTTCGGTGTCTGTTCTCCGCAAACTTGACCCCAGGATATCTTCCGATCTCGCCGGCAGCCCTCCCGGAGGAACAAGGGGGTCGTCACATCTCTCCTAGCCAATTATGTGGCTGGTTTTGTCGGACATGTTGGCCGAATGACCCTTCATTCTGCAACTGGGCTGCATGAGACAAATCACTAATAAGAATTTACGTGGTTAAACTTCATTTCAAAGGTTGCACCTAACTATGCACAAGTGCGCCATCGCCGACACCGAATTAATTTCTGATTCTGATGTTTTTCCATTTCCAATTTCTTTCCAGGATCAGCTAGCTCGGTTAGTTCAGGTTAGTTGTTTCCATCCTAACAGAACGATAACATTTCAAGTGCTTATATTAACATCTGTGATATTGTTTCCCGTCTAAGGCTGCTGGTGGTCATTGAAAGCCGAGAGTAAATACACTTTGCGGCTTTTATCATTCGATAATTCTCTTGTGTGTGACTAATTATGAAGCCCAACACCTGAAAATCAGAGGATCGTAGGGGTGAGTCTTGTTCTATCTTCGTGACCTCAAACTGGTGTTCTTACAGCGAAAAGACCTTGATCCAGATATTATTTATAGGCTTAGCGGAGATGTTTAGGTCTATTGCGCCGAATGGAATCAGTTGCCTCCTATAAGAGAGTAAATGTAACCACTTATAGAAATTGCAATATCCTCAGCCCAAGGCGCATCAGAAATCACCACAGTTGAAAGCCAAGATAAGGACAACTGAAACATTGATTGACCGTTTAACATCTTGAGCCTAACCTGTTAAGTAGAGGCACTTAATTCACTGCAAGTTGTCGCAAACAACAAGAATAACCTCGACAATCACAGCTTGGTCAAACCTACAGGCTGAATATCAACAAGCTCCTTGGAATTTCCCAACCTCCAACTCACAGCGCCACCCCAATCGCCCTTGCCGTTATCAGATGCCGGGTTCTTCCACCTCCAGCGTTTGACGGGCTGTTCTCCCTTTTCCGACTCCAAAAGATCCTTGACCCACTCGCCAAAGATGGGAAACATCTTGAAGCCATGGCCGCTATCTCCTGAAAGAAGCAGAACCGATGACGACGTGTTGGGAACGTAGTCGATGATAAAGTCCGAATTGACGGTATCGGCAAACCAACAAAGTGTCTTTTTGACGAACGGACGATCGGCGAATTGGGGGAGAGTCTGTCGGACAAGCTCACGAAGCTGCTTATCATCACCTTCGGGAAGGAAAGCGCTTTCTTTGAGATCAGTAGGCACATGCGAGACTCCAGACTTGGGATCGGTATTGATGAATCCACCACCCATGGGACAAAGCTTGAGCAAATTTGTCTTGGGGTCAGGTTCAAAAAAGAAACCCAGATCACGCGCATAAGTCACAGGGATACCGCGCAGAGCAGACGTCTCGTCGTCGGTCAGATGAAGATGAGCGACAGACCATGACTTTGCAACGAGTTGCTTGCCGATCTCTGGGACGAGCTTTGCACCAGCAGCTCCAACGGAGACTATGACGAGTCTGGACGGATAGAAAAGACCGCCCGTAGTTTTGACACCCCTCGCTTTGCGTCCTGATGATGTCTCGTCGTACATAATCTCAGAAACAGCACCCGCAACCCCGAGGATGAACTTCACTCCTTGCGATCTTGTAGCTTGGAAGATAGACCGCAAAGCTTTGCCAGAGTGCGCGTAACCATCAAACTTGTTGTAGTAGCCGTTCCAGCCAGGAAATGAGCTATCTTTAAACTGCCATGCCGCATCTGAAATATCTTTCCGTGTGTCGAGGGGGACGACATGGGGCTTGAGGCGAGGGTCGCGCTCAGCGGCTGCGCGGAAACGGTTGAGTGTATCGAGAGCTTCCTTGGGGGCGTTTCCAGAGACACAGTGAATGAAGCCAACTTGGTGGAAGTGAGGGGCAAAGAGGGGAGTCTTCCAGGCCTCGATTGCTTTCTGATTGGGGGACTCATCAGTGCTGCCCAGTAGAAGGTGGAAGTAGGGTTAATTATGGCGCATTCTTTCGACTCCAGGGGATACATACCATAGTAAGATCTTGGTAGAGGGGATCCTCATATTCTGCTCTCACAATCTTGTTGAGGTCGTTGGCGGCGGACCATCGAGATGGAATTTCGTCGTCTTTATCGAGGACAGTAATGTCTTGGTATCCAGCCTTGAGAAGGTGGAAGACCGTCGAGAGGCCAAAGGCACCGCCTCCGACAATCAAAATAGGTTCTGATTTAGGGACGCTCATCGTAGATTATGTCTTTGGGGTCTGGCAAAAGATCAATTAGGGCTAATTGAATCGAACTCTGAAGCAATTAAAACACTCTCTGTAAGTATCCCGTCCTGAAATTCTCAACCCATCCTCCTTTGCCAATTGGCCATTGCCGTCATTTAACACGTTTAACGATGCGATGGCCATACTATCCCAGATCGGGCAAAAATAGACTGGCCCGGAGTGGGGACTACGACACCATCCGCAAGCCCAAACCGACAGTGTGAGATCCGAGCGTATCATCGGGAGACGTCCCGATGCTGTTATCAAAATGATTGGCGTCTGCGGGTAGTGGTTGCTAGTTAGTCTGATTACTGAGGTTAGCGTAGCCGCTATTGAGGGGTGTGGGCGATACGCGACCTGTTGGTATCGTATCATATATCCCACAACGCTTGAAAAGTCAAATGGTCGGTGGCAATCGCCCTCACTTTCCATCCTCATGAAACGAAAGACCTCAGCACGATGGCACGACTATAGTTTATGAGGCTAGGAAGCGAATAATACTACTAGGTATGTCCTTCTATCATAGACTTACGGCCTGAGTTTACGTCGAGCGTATGTTCTTGAACTCTAAATTTTCCAAATCTCAAGCCAGCTTCCCTATTTCTGCTTTGCACAATACCAGCTGGGAGAGGCTCGCTAACAGGTGTAAACTCATGATCTTCGTCACACGACTCATATGTCTTTCCATCTTCTTCAAGCCACTTCTCTGCAAAAGCCCAAGAGTCGGGTTGGAACGCTACAAGGTAGACCCAATAGAGATGACAATTAAGATTCCAGCAACTGTATAGTTGAAATTAGGTCAGTTGCGAGGGTTCCAAAATCGTGGGCGTAGGGCGAGATTTACTTACCAGCGCCAAGTGCACCACACACAGTAGCAGCCGTAGCTATGCCCGCAACCTCGAAGCTGATATCAGCAATCAGGTCTATAGCCTCGATGATGCCGGGCCAGAATTGAATCCTGTTGAAGATCTCATAGATTCAAGAGTCCTTGTCGCTCATTTGCTTCGCTTTCTCTAACTCGTTTTGCGCATTGATCAAGCCGAGCACGGTGCACGCTAGCCATCCCAACTGAATGACCTTGTAGAAGCTTTCAACGAAAGCATGCGCGAATCTGCAATATAACTAATACTTCCTCTAAACTCAGCTCTCTTTGGGTGACTAAAACTTAGCTTTTCCGCAAAAGACGCGCGCCTGCCAGTGATTGCAGACTGTGGGAGCGTCAGTGCCTCCTAACACGTGCTGAGAGACGTGAAAAACGTTGTCTTTAGCGTACCTTCGTACTGGCGGCCTGCGAAACTCATTGTCCTCTACCATGGACAGAATCAGGTCATCGGTTATAGCAGTGAGAAGCTTATCCAAGTGGATATCTTCAAAATCAGTCCAGTAACGCTACAGAGGACTTCACTCGACTACTCACCAGCGAATCACGTTGGCGTCGTAAAGGCAGTTCAAACCAAACAGTGCTTGGACGAGGGTTATCGTGACGAGGGTCTGCTGGAAAACCTTGTCTTTCTGCATATTTTGTAGGGTCCCTGAAACTAATTTCTAGAGGAGAAATGAGGAAGACATCGTGCTCACCATGAGGCCCATTCAGCTTGATAGTCTCTCAGAATTGTCGGACGTGCTGCCTACCCGGATGATTCAAGCCGAGATCAGATGAATGTTATTTTATAGCTAATTCACGATTATGTCTGAGGGTGTTGGCGCAGACTTTGAGACCTAGGATCTTTCGTTTCTATAAGACTAGCTGTTAGTAAGCGGTATCCTACGGCATAAGGAGATAAGTCTCACCTGAGATCGCGAGGTAGCCACACAGTCAAAGTGCTACCATAGCCCAATTCTGCCATTACTTGGTAGCTCCCTTGAATGACTTGGCTAATAGGCATGGTATAGTAGTTTCTTAGTCGGTGGTAAGGTGAATCTTCCCTCTCTACCGGCAAATATGAGTTAATCCTCTCGAACCCAGTCGAGGGAGTAGTCCCGATGGGGGTTGGTAAACCGCCTTGGGGTGGAAGTACGAAGACGAAGACATGGACGAATAGTTCTCGGTATTGACACGATCTGTCGTAAGGTCCGATAACGGAATGAGCTCAACTCATGGCGAGTGCCTTAGGCGTTCTGGGTAGAAAGGGAAAGGCATGAGCTGATTTGAGCGCCCCGGTTGTGGAGCTGTCAGGATTATGTGTATCGCAAGGAACATAGAGCATCATAAAAACCACAAAAGCACGTCCAAAGGCCAGTTGAAGAAATGAAAGTGAAGCAAGAACCAATATACATATTATCAAGTAGAAATGGATGATTGGATCTACAACTTCTGGCACAGTTCACGCCCCATAGATCCCGCACAGTAATTCCCGTGGCTGAGGACAAGACTGTATTTGTTCTTAGAGCCAATCGAAGTTGAATTAAGCTTATACAAAGAATCCTGGAATTAGCTTAGTATGTCAATGATAGATTTGACTCGATACGCTTACATTCAATATTACATCACGTTCTCCAGGGTTAGATTGTGTACAATAGTTGATGTTCTTATTCATGTTCTTGATTGGTCTGGGCCTAAGCTTTATTACTCTGTTGGCAAGGACGAATTTGACAGCACTTGTCGTGTTCTTAAGAACACTAGCGAATTAAAATTTAAAAAAAACTTCGAATAACCACGGTAGTCAACGTTTTTTGTGACCGATATGTGTTGCACTGCGGAGTGAGAAAGCCCCCTCTGTTTCTCTTGCTATGCATCCCCGCAGCGTCAACGGCTTTACCGTGGTGATAGGCTAAAACCTCAGAATCTTCGTCACAACTCACCAACACCACCAATTCGACACTTAATCTTAAAACCAAGAACTTTTGTTCTTCTGCCCGTCCAATCAATTGTCCTCCTATCACAAACACCCCATGACACACACGATAACGATTAAGATCTCACGATTGGCAAATGTCGTTAGCCGTGCACGGCCCCGCAACGTGACCCTGAATGACTTCCCGGAAAGGATAAGTAGCACCATGATCTGCATCCGGACCGAGACGCGCTGCGGATGACCCTCCCAATGGAGAAGCTCGTGCAAAGAACCCCGGAGCCCTTTTGTATTCAGAAAGACCTTTTGCCCAACAGCATCTCCATTCCGGTGCCGAGTTATCCAGACTCGCGGGAGGTAACTGATACACGATAAAGAATAATGAACAATGTAGATAAAAGCCAGGAATTTTCCATTCCATTTTTCTTGGCAGCTCTTGTCTTTCTCTCATCAAATTATCTGCTCTTTACCAGGTCATTCTTTTATTCATCAGGAGAGTAGTTTACCTTCACTATGTATATCTCTTCTTCCCAGTACCTCGTGCTGGCCCTGTCGGCTCTGCCCTCAGCCTGCGGGAAGTTGTTCTCGCACCACGCCCAAGTACCCAAAGGCTGGCATGTTGAGGAAAACGCCCGACTTGTCGGCGAAAAGCAGCAAGTCTTCAGCATTGCACTCACCATGCAAAATGTCGACCAGCTTGAGTCAAAGCTGCTTGACCTGTCCAGCCCCGATAGCGGGAACTACGGCCAGTGGCTGTCCCACGATGACCTCATGACGACTTTTTCTCCTTCCAAGCAGGCCGTGTCCAGTGTGACGAAGTGGCTCAAGACAAATGGCGTCAAGAACTACAAGGTCAATGGCGCCTTTATAGACTTCGCCCTTGATGTTAAAAAGGCGAACTCTCTGCTTGGTGGTGATTATCAGTACTATGTCAAAGATGGCCAGACTAAGTTGCGAACTCTGTCTTATTCCATCCCCGACACCCTGGCTGAGCACATTCAATATGTGGATCCGAGCACTAACTTCGGAGGCACTGTTGCGTTTAACCCTGTGCCTCGCCCAGAGCATGCTACTGTAACCGAGCGCGAGGTTACACCAACAAAGAGCACCATCGATGCCTCGTGCCAAACAAGCATCACCCCCTCCTGTCTCAAGCAACTGTACAGCGTCGGAGACTATACCCCTCAGGCCAAGTCTGGAAGCACCATTGGATTCAGCAGTTTCCTTGGCCAGTCTGCCCTCTACTCTGACGTTGCCCTGTTTGAGGAGAAGTTTGGCATTCCTCAACAGAACTTCACGAGCGTTCTAATCAACAACGCCACTGACGACCAGAACCCTGCGCACAAGAACTACAGCGAGGCTGATCTCGATGCTGAGAATATTGTTGGAATTGCTCACCCGCTTCCTTTCGTCCAGTACATCACTGGCGGTGCACCGTAGGTCCCCCTGGCCTGCATGAGAACATTCGGTCAACTAACCGTCCCTAGGCCTTTTCTTCCTAACATTGATCAGCCTACGGCCGCCGACAACCAGAATGAGCCTTACGTGCCTTTCCTCCGCTATCTCTTGACCCAGAAGGACCTCCCAGCAGTCATCTCTACTTCCTATGGCGACGAAGAAGATGTAAGATTGCATGCTTTCCCCGGTGAATTTACCTTGACTAATACCTTCACAGAGTGTCCCTAGAGAGTATGCCACACTCACATGTAACATGATTGGTCTTCTAGGGCTCCGCGGCATCAGTGTCATCTTTTCATCCGGTGACATTGGTGTCGGTGCGGGTTGCCTAGCTCCCGACTTCAAGACTGTCGAGTTCAACGCCATCTTCCCTGCCACCTGCCCCTACCTGACCTCAGTCGGTGGAACTGTTGACGTAACTCCCGAGATTGCCTGGAAAGGGTCATCCGGTGGATTCAGCAAGTACTTCCCTCGACCTAGCTACCAGGACAAAGCTGTCAAGGAGTACATGAAGACTGTCTCCAAACAGACCAAGAAGTACTACGGTCCTTACACGAACTGGGAAGGTCGAGGTTTCCCTGATGTCTCTGGACACAGTGTTTCTCCCAACTACGAAGTCATCTACGCTGGTAAGCAAGCTGGAAGTGGCGGAACCAGTGCTGCTGCTCCAGTCTGGGCAGCTATCGTTGGTCTGCTTAACGATGCCCGTTTCAGAGCTGGCAAGACAAGCTTGGGCTGGTTGAACCCTCTCATCTACAAGCATGGATCTAAGGCGTTGACGGATATCACTGGTGGTTACAGCATCGGATGTGACGGCAACAATACTCAGAGTGGCAAGCCCGAGCCTGCTGGATCTGGAATTGTGCCTGGTGCGCGGTGGAACGCTACTGTTGGATGGGATCCTGTGACTGGCTACGGCACACCCAACTTTGGGAAGCTGAAGGATTTGGTGTTGAGCTTTTAAACTCACAAGAGCATCATGATAGTCTAAAATTATGCTAAGAGAATGATTTCTAATAATGCTTGCAAACCTTGTTGAATCCGCACTAAGAAACTGTATATCCGAGCACCGTCGGCTCTATCGAGAGTTGATGACAAACATAAAATACCATCATCAAGTTAAAGTATTTAATTAGAAACCTTTAGCTCCTTTCCTCAGTTCAGACCACTACTTTCTTTCATTAAGTTCGAACAATCAAGATACAATAAGTCGTTCACAACTAGTACCACGTTCATCAATCTCGAGTCAGATGTTAAGCTGCATGTTAAGATGTCATTCCCTATAAAATCTCAATACCAGGAGCCCACAGTCCTTGTATTTCTGCATTTCTGGGGAGGATCCTCAAGAACATGGACACCAGTCAACTCTCTGATAGCAACCTCTGTACAAACCATCCGAATCGACTTCCGCGGATGGGGCAGCTCTGTTGGCCCCGCCGACGACACAGCATATTCCATTCTCACACTTGCCCAAGACGTCGAACAGGTCATCACACGATTGGACCTTCAAAGATACGTTTTAGTCGGCCATTCGATGGGCGCTAAAGTGGCTCAAGCTATCGCCGGGCGACAATGTGTCGGTGGACTTCTAGGCATGATATTACTCTGTCCAGCACCACCAACGCCTTTGGTGCTTTCGGATGAAATGCGAGATCAGCAAATCAACGCTTATCATGATGCAAGTAATGCGGAATATGTTACTCGCAATGTTCTTACATCAAAGGCCTTATCTGACGCACTCGTACAAATAACCGTCGAGGATATGTTGAAGGGAAAGGCGTCTGCCAGAGTAGCATGGCCACGGTATGCCATGCACGAGGATATTCTATCACTAGCGGAGAAAATATCAGTGCCAGTCGTTGCCATCGCAGCTGACAAAGATAACGTTGAACCACTTGCCCGCGTTGAGGCGGAGGTCTGTGCTAATATTCCGGGCGCAAAACTGATCGTGTTGGAGGAAGTTGGGCATCTGGCTCTGTTAGAGGCACCAGATAAGGTGGCGGGGATTATAAATGACATCGTCTCCGGCTTCACTAAAATGGCCCTCGATACCTAGATGAGCGTTTTTTCTTTCTCTCTCTTTGCGTCATCACGGGTTAAAACGGCTGTATAGCGTTGTGTTGGATGAAACCTGACGGGTGTGAAAAGGTGAGTTGTAAATAAAGCTGTGATGCTAGGGCTTGATGGATTTTGGAATATAGTAGCTGACAACCGAAATGGTGATCACCTCACATTACCAAAGAAAATATTGCAGTGTTCATTAATGTTTCATTAAAAGTCCGGTTCCTAGCTTTTAGTACAATTCTAGATGTTATATGCTAAATCTATTGGCTGTTGGAAGGATACAGGAACCCGGTCTGTTCAAAGAACTCCTCCTTGATGAGACGGGGTGACACGAAGCGTCGGAGCATGTCAGGGCTACCAGCTCGGTCATTTGTACCGGAGCTTCGGGCGCCACCGAATGATTGTTGTCCGATGAGAGCGGCAGTGGTTTTGCAGTCTAAAGATAGGTTAGAGGTTTGTACTAGTGAGGTTATTTGGGATGGACTTACTGAGGTAGAAGTTTCCAGCTGAGTAGCGGAGAGCGTTCTCAGCCTCTCTGATAGCAGCGCGATCTTGAGCAAAGACAGCACCAGTAAGTGCGAGGCCGCCGCCGTTCTGGTCGATGTTCTCGAGAAGAGGGGTGAACTCGGAGTCCTTGTAGACGTAAACAGCCAACACGGGACCAAAGATCTCCTCGTTAAAGAGACGGTGGTCGGGAGATTCAACCTGGTAGACAGTAGGCTTGACGAAGTAGCCCACAGAGCCATCATACTCGCCACCAGCGATGAGCTTGACCTGGGCGTCCTTGTTGCTCTCATCGATAATTTTCTTAATCTTCTCAAAAGATCGGCCGTGGATGACAGGGCCCATGAACGCTTCGAAGTCCTTGTCGGGATTGCCAATGGTGATCTGCTTGATCTTCTCCTGGAAAAGCTCGAAGAACTGCTTGGCACGAGACTCGGGAACGTAGGCGCGGGATGTGGCGGAGCACTTCTGGCCCTGGTACTCGAAAGCACCGCGGATGGTGTGGTTGACAACGTTGGTGATGTCGGCCGAAGGGTGAACGAGGTGGAAGTTCTTGCCGGAGGTCTCGCCGACGACGCGGGGGAAATCGCGGTATCGCTTCTCAGCAATACCCTGTCCGATCTTACCGTATATGGAGCGGAAGACGTCGGAGGAACCGACGAAGTTCAGACCAGCGAACTCGCGGTGTGCAAGGACGGTTTCGGTGATCTCGGCGGCATCGCCCGGGACGAACTGGATGACGTCCTTGGGGAGACCGGCCTCCTGGAGGATCTTGTATATGATGGTGCTGGGGTGGATGTTGTACTGCGAAGGCTTCCAGATAACAACGTTACCAAGAATGGCGGGGGCGATCAGGTTGCCACCAATAGCGGTGAAGTTGAAGGGAGAAACAGCGTAGACAAAACCCTCGAGAGGTCGGTAGTCGACACGAGACCAGATACCGTCGGTTCCACGCTCAGGCTGCTTGCTCATGATCTCAGCAGCATAATGACCCGCCAAGCGGAAGAAATCTGCCAACTCAGCCGCAGCATCAATCTCGCCCTGCCAGACATTCTTTCCCTGGCCAAGCATAGTCGAAGCGATAAGCTCATATCTGTACTTGGTGGTAGCAAGTTCAGCGGCGCGCTGGAAGATGGCAGCACGGTCAACAAAGGGCGTGTCCTCCCAGCCCTTCTTCGCCTTGAGGGCGGCATCGATTGCAGCCGTGACCTGCTCCTTGGTGGCGAGCGGGTAGTTGGTGAATTTGGTGGCGTGCTCGGCGGGGAGGACTTGGTCCTCGTTGGCGTGGATCTGCTGCGAGACGCCGTTGAAGATGATCTCGCTCTTTACAGGGAGTTCAGAGCGGAGCTTTCTAAGGGCGGCTTCGACCTTTGCTCTCTCTGGAGAACCTTTTATGTATGTGGGCTAACTCGTCAGAAACCTGTGAAGTGCCCATTTGGGGTGATTGACTTACGTTGGGCTCATTGCGGGCAGCAGGTAACCTGAATGGAACAATCGTGGCATTGCTGCGCTTCTGCAGGGAGATTGTGGGGGCGGAGGCACGGATTCTGCAGAGAGGACCCAAGCGTCCCTTGGACGTCAAGGCTCGAACTGACGAAGCCATGTTGCGTTTTTGAGATGGGGAAAGGAAGAAGGAAACTTTTCGAGGAGCAAGAGGATGAGATCTCGTACTATTCCGGCGTGAAGGATAGAGAAGAATAATTGTCTGACGTTGAAAGCTGCGAGGTGGCTTTCTTATGCTGCCCTGACAATGACAACCTTTGACGTGCTGAAGTTTACCGCAGTCGGGGCCGTTGCCGAAGGGTTTAGTGGGATGCGTTACCCCTCACTGAGCACTAACTTTACACCCACCCTTGCTAAAGTTGGCCGGGCTGCGACCCGACTTCTGGAGGCGCTGTCACACGACAAGAGCCGCAACGATAGGGGCATCTGCCGGGAACTGCGCCGATGTCTCGATTCGATTCAATGCTCGTCCCTGCGCTCGGTAGGGGTTTCCGTGGTTGGGCGTCGGTACGGCCGTGCGACATCGTAGTGTTACCCGACCGTGGGTAATGGTCTGGTTCGTGTCTTCCTTCTTACCGCGATGTTCTTGTCGCCATCTTTACTGTTCAGGCCGTCTAGAGCACGCAAATCAGCGGTTCTTAGATCTTCCATTTTTACGCTGACTCTCGACACCATATTATGGAAAAGCACCAAGATGTTGCCGAAACCACATTCAGTCGTAGCCATTTATGGAAACCTATTATCGGAGATGTTGCGGCGGCAGCTATCTCAGCAACATTGATCACACCTGTCATCGCAGTCATTGACCAGTACGTCTCATCCCCAATCTCACCACGCTCAAACTCACACATGCACAGATCCATGGTTGAGAAAGTCTCCTCCAACAGACCGCTTCTCAATGGGATGAAACATAATAGCTTGCACGCCCTCAAACATCCAGGCCGCTTCATCTTCGGCCGTGCCTTTGCCTACGTTTGGACTCTTTACGGCGCAACATATGCCGTCTCAAACGCATCAGACACGCTGGCTCATGAGTTTTACAGAGCTGCTGTGGGTACGATTACCTTTGTCAACACCATGATAATAAACGTGCCCCTCGGTGTCCTCAAAGACGTGCGCTTTGCCCAGATGTTCAGCGCTCCTAGCACGCCAACAGATAAGGTGGCACCTCCTATCAAACCTGGTGTACCCAAAGCTGCCACGGCTGCTTTCCTTATGAGAGATGCCATCACCATCTTTGGATCCTTCACAATGGCTCCTTGGGTTTCTGCTCTCATTCCAGACAGCCTGTCTTCCAATCCGCACTCCAAAGCTGTCATTTCACAGCTGACAGTGCCTATCTTCTCACAATTTGCTGCTACCCCAGTTCATCTTCTCGGGTTAGACTTGTATTCAAGACCGCGTGGTGTGCCGTGGGTGGAGCGGTCAGCACAGATCCGAAGGGACCTTTTCTCGGCCACGATACTGCGGTGTCTCAGAATCATTCCAGCGTTTGGTATTGGCTGTGTTGCGAATATGGAAGCGCGTTCACGATTTCACAGCATGCTTGAAAAGGCCTGAAAACCCCGTTTCAAGAATAATATAATAAGTGGTCTGGAGTTGAGCAAAGAAGAATGAGAGACACACATGCACGGCGGAAAAAGCTAGTGATAACAGATAGTACATTGCTTTAATTTGATCATAATTTTGGATCGGTACAAGGAGGGTGGCGTACAGTTTACCAAGCAAATTAAATAGACATTTCTTTTTATATTCGGTTCCTGGTTAAAATCTATGAGGTAGGGCGTGTATCATTAACATGGGTGGTGGTCTCCATCAGACGCGCCGTAGTAACAGCCTCCCGAAGTGCACGCCCAAGATGGCCACGGACTCCCGCTTCTTCCAGAACCATGATTCCTCCAATAGTGCAACCCTCAGGCGAGGTTCCCTGGTCTCTCAGATCGCCCGGCTGCAGGCCACTCTGAAGCATCGCCGCTGAACCCTTCATAGACTGGTAGATCATGGTCTGAGCATCAGCTCTGGGGACGCCGACAGCAACAGAGGCGTCGATGAAAGCGTCGCAGATAATGGCCCAGAATGCAGGGGTAGATCCTCCAACGGCCGTGGTGGCGTTCATTAGACGCGGATGCACTTCAACTGTCTTTCCGATGGTCGTGAAGAGATTCTTCGTGAGGTCGAGATACTCCTTGGGCACCTCAGGCTCAGAAGGGGAGTTTTCGATGGCAATTACACCTTCAGATACCATGCATGCAATGTTGGGCAAAGTGCGAATCACGCATGCCCGTCCAGAGCTGTTTTCCTTGGTGGTTTCGCTGCCGTAAATGGTGGCCTCGATCTTCTCTTTTGTCCACCCGGCGGCAACACTGATGAGGAGCTTTCCTGACAAGGCATCGCGGATGCCTTCTTGCGTAAGAACGCTCTTGATATCGGAAGGATCAACGCCCAACACAATCACGTCGCCTTGCTGCACAGCCTTGACATTCTCACCACGAGAGACGGTCAATTGGCTGCTGTACTCTGAAAATTGCTCATTGAGTTTCTTTTCGGAACCCTCTGAGCGCACGCAGGCAACGATCTTTGTAAAAGGCAGGTCTGTCTTGCCATTCTTGATAGCAGGTAAAAGGTTCTTCACAATAGGCTTTGTGATATTTCCTGGGCATAATCGATCAGAGGACGCCGCCGCACAGTCATTGGATTGATCTTACCTGTCCCCAGAATGGTGAGTGTGGTGTTGCTTAGGCCAGGCATCGTTGCATTTGATCTTGTGGACAGGGGAGACGGTTTGACGCGGCAAAGAATTGTTGTCTTATTCGTCGGCACATAAGGGAAATTGCTCAACGCAGCGCATGTGAGCGATGAATCGATCTTGTGACACGGATAACGAAGAGAGTCCAAACAGACCAAGCCCTGGATGGAAAGACGTTGACAGGTCGTGCAGATGCAGCTGTGTTATCTTTTGGGCGTAAGCTGAGGGGTACAGCTAAGGACAGGTCGACGGGAGGGCTACCGACATTGACAAACGTGGGGAAGGGCTCTAGCCTCCGCATTCAGAGGTTGGAGGAGATAATTACAGTGGAGTGAGTGGCAGGGCTACGGGACCCTCGCCGACAACCACTGCCAAATGCGGTGCAGCACGACCCCGTCACTTTGTTTTGACGTAGAATTACTGACAAGAGCGCTATCACTACCGACATAATCGAACCAGGGTATGCGTATCCATCCCATGACACAAGATTGACATGGTAGATCTGCATGGACAAGTACAATGGTGTGCGATTGGTAACGGTGGCGAGACAATCTAGCGTTATCAGAAGAATACGGTGAAGGAATTGAGTTTATCGCAACAGGTAAAGAAAGTTGAATGACGGTAATTATGATATGACGAGTTCAAATCGAGGGTGCAATAGTATTTTAAACGGTATGTTTTTATTATCCTAATTATTAAATTTCGGTGAATCAATCACAGCACAAACAGGGTGCTGTTCATGTCCAGCGCACGCTCATCTCCAAAAAGCAAGCCTTCTCCGGGCCTCGTTCTTCAACGCCGCATACTCATCAAACGTCCTCGAAGCTGCGTCGCGATTCTCAATCGCGCGCCGCGTCAGATAAGCCATGCACTCGGCGAGGGTACCCCAGGTAGTGCACTTGTACACCTCGGGAGCCACCCCCGCGTCGTCCTTCAGCTTGAGCAGCCCGAAGCTAACCTCGTCCGACATCCCGTGCAGCTGCGCGAACCTGACCGGTACCGTCGGGAGACCCGCTTTGGTGCGCTGCTGGTGCGTCTCGTGCGCTTTGACAAGCGACTCTTTGTTGTGGCTGGCCAGGAGGAGCATCGCTGAGGGGAAGGGCTTGGCGCTGGAGCCGAAACCGCCAAAGTCGCGGCGGAGAACGCCCTGGGCAATCTTGTCGTAGCATTCGTCTGTGTCTTCTTTGGTGTCGTGGATTAGAGAGCGAGGATCGGAGGCCATGTATGCACCGCGGACCACCTTGACGCCGAGAGTGAAACCCTTATCTGAGGCCACCTGGAGATGCTTGGCGAGAGTGTCCTCGGTGCTTTTGAGATAAGCCTGGTATGTGTTGTAGAGGACAACCTTGCCGTCGGTATTGAACTTTTGCTGGAGCTCCATGCCGAGGCGGAAGATGCCCCATTGGTAATGCTGCGATTCAGCGTCGATAAGGATGTACGCGCCACGGTCCTTGCACTTTTGCGAGATCTCGTAGCAGGCGTCGACGAATTGCTTGGGGAGCTCGGTGCCGTTGGTGAGGGCGTCGCAGACAACAGGTCCAGCACCAGTCACCCTAAGAAAATACGGTCAGCTCACGCTCTTGGTAAGAGTAGCAGTGGTGTCAATTGACTTACTTGGTAGCCAGCTGGTCGCCCTCTCGGAGCAGCTCAACTGTCTTTATGGTGCCGTCTCGCCAGGCCGCGATATTTTCACACCACTGACACTCGTTCTTCTCCGAGGTCTCAATCCCAAGACCCTGCTGGGTGCCCGTCTTTGAGTCAAACACCGTCTCTTTGGCGAACGTGAGAATTGTCCCTTTGAAGCCTACATCCTGCAATTGCTTCATTGTCGCTTGTGTCTCAGCTGGTGTCTCGCCAGCGCAGAATTGCTTGTAAAAGGTGTGCTTGAGAATGGAGCGCAGCAGCGGATTGCGGTCAACATTGAAGAGGAGTGGGTTTCCCGGGAGGGAAAGTTTCTGAAGGAGATGGAGGGAGGGCACCAGAAGCCATGGTCTAGAAGATACGGCGTTGATGAGGAGAGATCTGTAAAGGACAAGAGGTGGGAGTTCTGATAGAGGTGATTCTGCGCTTTTCACGACAGGTGTGTTTGTGCGTGTAGCCTCGAGTGCAGCGGTGGCATTGGTGGCAGCTGTGGATGAAGAATAATGAACAAGAGGGACGACACTTCCTCTCCGCACTCGCGGGCCAGAGGCCTTGAGTGTGAGAGTCAAGTTCCGGGCTGCCCGTGAACCAGAAGAGATATTGCTCGAGAGCGTGGTTGTCATGCCAGGCGTGTTAGATACTGGGTGTATCTATCTGACTTGATCTTGGTTTGAATGGAGAGAAAAGGAAGTCAACAATAATGTGACAAGAAGGGGGGTTTTGAAGTGAATCGATGCATAACCCTATCATCTATTTGACTTCCATGCCAACTTGCCATGGCGCATCGGACTCAGACCACATTCATATCGGCACAGTAACCGATACTGACGATAACGCGGGGAGTCTGGGGGGGGCGGGGTAAAGGGATCACATGGCCACTCTACCACGAACCTAATCAGACCGTCATCGGTCTTGTTGTTTGTCTATCTCTAAATGAGTTGGGGGCGTCCGGACCCCAGGGCGGAGGCCTTTCCGATGCTAGCGCGGGGTCAACTTATCATCCCAAGCCAGGGCAATCCTACACGGGGTTTTGCCCCTCCCCTCTCACTACAAGAATGGCATCGTTGCTTTGTCCTAGTGTCATCTAGGATCTTATCGCGTTGGACAGCTACGCTAGATGGGGTAGTTGGGGGGGTGTTGTGATAAGCCATGCATCGGCTCCCCAGGGCAGGGGCAGGGGTTGTAGCCTTTTTCTCGGGACTGAATCGCGCTAGAAGCTATCATGCATCGGCTTCCGCTACCATCTGCGTGGGATGGGATTAACAGTGGGGGTTATTTTGTGTAAGACGGATATTCTGGGGCCTGTTGGTGAACGGTTACGGACGGATGTTGTTAGGTCAGGCCTTTGGGCTCACTCCTTGTTTCCAGGGGTCATGTAGCTTGGTCTCCATGAGTCGGAGAATGTGATATTACTCGTTTCGTCTTGTCACGAAGTAAGTATAACTGAGTTCTGACGGAGACGCCTCGAGCTTATCCCTGTCCGATCGGGATCCCAACGTCGGAAAGCGTCAGCGATCAAATGATCGAGAAGAAAGTATAGTGGTGCAGTGCTATCGGTGTATGTTCCTCTCCAATGAGTGCATTCTCCATTCTCCACGCCCCATTGCTCATCTTCATAGGAGGCAAATGTACTTGGATGGACAAGCACGTGTATTTCATGGGTTTCACAAGCGATTAGACAGTCAATTGTCTCCTGTTTCTACACTGTTTTGCGTGTCCTACTTTTCTTCACTACACGTCTCGGACCACCTTGTCCAGCGACTTTGCCACATACTCGACGTTGTGTTCATTTAGACCGGCCAAGCTGATCCTTGATGTGTCTGCCATGTAGATATGATATTGTTCTATATCCATATTAGCGCTCATCATCTTAACACAGACTAGTTCCTTACCTTCGAGACGTTCAATCTGGGGTTTACTGATGCCGGTGTATCCAAACATACCCGTCTGACTGACGATATGTGACCAATCCCCTGGGGTTCCCAATCGCACGAGCTCCTCATATAGTTTCTTCCTCATCGACTTAATCCGAGAAGACATGGTGACAAGGTCCTGCCGCCATTGCTCAAGCGTATTGGGATTGCTGAGAACAGCAGCAGCAAGCCGAGCTCCATAAACAGGGGGGCTAGAGACAGTCTGGCGCTGTGCGTTCTGGAGAAGTGAAAAGACAATTCGTTTCGTATCCTCCGACTTTGTCACGATCGCCGTGAGACCCACGCGCTCTCCATACAAGCCCATGTTTTTCGCAAACGACATGCAGATCGCCGCTTCCAAACCAAGATCCTCGATTAAGTATTTGACAGCCCAGGCATCTTCTTCATAGTTGCCCGAGTTAAAGCCAAGATACGCCGAGTCGATAATAGGAAAGATTCCATTCTTCTTGATAACAGCAGCTATTTCTTTCCATTGATTACGAGTAGGGTCGCAGCCAGTTGGGTTGTGAGCGCATGCGTGAAGAACAACCGCTGAGCGGTTGTCGGCTGCTTTTAGTGCCTGAAGGTAGCTCTCAAAGTCGAAACTTCGATCCTTGTAGTAGGATGCCTTTTTGACGTTGAAGCCAATTTCTCTGAAAAGTAAGTCGTGGTTTGACCAAGTTGGGTCTGTGATAATGATGTTCTCAATGCCTGAATTGGCCTTCCTGAGGACCAAGCCGGCTACCAGCAGCGACCCAGTTCCCGAGATGGATTGGCATGTGGCGATCTGTAAATTAGCATGGTTGCCAGAATGGACACATCGTAGTGCTTACTCTGTTTTCTTTAAAAGCAGAAGTATCGTGAAACAACAACTTGGCAGCCTCATCGCGGAAGCTTTGCAGACCCTCAATGGGCAGATACTCATGACCAGGCTCCACAATCAACTTCTCCGCCTCCCTCACAGACGGCAGCACCCAAGGCTTAGCGTTCCCATCTCGATACGTGCCCTGGCCGAGATTGACCTTCTCTGGACTCTGGTCGGCATTGAATCTCTTAGTCACCTCAAAGATAGGATCGGGCGCGATGTATTTCGCGGCGCCAAACACCGATTGCTTTTGGGCTGACATGCTTGTGTGGATAGAGTGGGCGATGACAAGGGATTGAGTAAGTGAGAATAGTCTAGTGAGGTCGGGAGGTTGCAGCGATTATCTTCCCTTTTGTCTCGTTTCGATGGACGTAGAGTGTCGGCTTCCGGGTCCGGCATGAGGGGTTCGGAGGGAGAGCCCGATGCTGCTAGTTCGCTGACCGGACAAGAACCCAACTTTGTGAAAACCTCAGTTCGGGTGTTGTCCCCTCTGAAGGCTTCTTGTCCCATAGTAATTCTTGCAAGGGTCACATTTCTCTTTTAACTGCACCATTGGACACGACCTCTATTGGTAATATATTATGGTTTGTTTTGCTACTGTCACTTGACTCAATTACTAAGCCTGCATGTAATCATATGGCGAGAATGGAAATTAAGAAAAAATAACCGGAAATTTTATTATATTCAAGGGGGACGTTGAACAATCGGGAAAATGAGCAAGTAAAGCTAAACAAACGACAAAAATCAGGTCTCGGAGGGAGTCGAACCCTCGCTGGCGGAATCAGAATCCGCAGTCATAACCGTTAGACCACGAAACCAAGGTGTTTTTACCATAAGTTTTAAACTCACTATTAGTGTATATGTATTCTATCAGATCGGATTGCCGTTGTTTAAAGCCAGTCATCGCCCTTCAGCATAACCAAACTCATCGGGAATATGGCATGTGCGGCTTTTGTTAACTAGTAGTTGGCTCTCAGGTCCTCAGCTTTTGAGATATGCGTCGGGGACTCACATGAATGGTTGCCATGCCCGCGAGACATCACCGCACAATTACTTATCCACAGATATCACGCAATTGTTTTAGTTTTGGTGGTAGGTCCTTCCAAATTACTTATCTTACGGTCAATCAAGTGTTATCTCTCAATCAAATGTTCCTTGCATGACTTCACATGTATATTTCTCGCATGTTTCTTTCCATATTTCACTTTCAATCAAGCCCGTTTACGGCACTTTATCGTACGCGATCTATCAAATACTCCGCCATGTACGAGAGTTGGAGTCTTAAAATCTCGACAATTCCTTGCTCCTGTCCTTACGCACACTCTGTGTGCCCACACCGATACCGATGTCACGAAATCCATGACCAAGAGTCTGTGACCGTGAGCTAGGTCTGATTCAAGGTAAGGTTTGGCGAGTACTCTACGGGAGTGGTGATTGGGCAATGCCATGATCATTGGCTGACGTGATAGGCTTTGAAGGAAGTCAGCTTACACGGATGAGCATACACGTAACCATGCGCCGCTCTCCGTCAATTAGCGGGGGATCAACAGCGTAAGCAATATAACCTGTTGATGTGTGAGCGAAGAAACCAGAACATCTGACCTTGATTTCTCACTCACCATCATCATTGGGAGAGTCTCACCCCGCGATGGCGTCCCTCGACTCTCTGCCTTGCGAAATCCTCTTCCAGATATTCTGCCACAGTTCGCCGCAAGAACTATGCCGGCTTAGTTCTACTTGCAGACGTTTGGAATCTGTGGCTGGAACTTGCCTGTGGAGCGAGATCGAGCTGCATGAGAAAAGATATCACGAGTCGAGCTCGGAGCTTAGCGAGCCACCACCTTTCAGATCACAGAAGCGATTTTACCACAGCTCCAAGAGAATTGGTTGGCAAAGTAACATATACAAGCGAGCAGAAAGGCTCTTTACTTTACTACAAACGTTATATGGCCATAATGAAGGACGCTTGAGGAAGCTTGCTGGGAGAGTAAGAAGTCTCTGTACGGTGATAGAGCCAAGTTGGCATCCAAGGAAAGACGAGTTGGTGAAGCCTATTTCAATCTGGAATATTCTACCTTACTTCAGCAATCTCGAGTTTCTTGAGTTACATGGCAACTCTGATACTTCTTCGTTGAATAATACAGCTGTTTCTGAGATCTCAGGTCCTCCTCTAACGAAACTCCGGTTCGCGAAACTGTTCGCTTACATACCAAGGCATGTCGCGACATATATCCTCCGATCAGACGCGGTGCTTGAACGCTTGGAGCTCGGTATGTTAGACGCACCAGAACTCAGCGACGTTGGTATTGGTATAGAAGGCGACCGGAATCGCGACAGATTGGAGTTGAATGCTCACGCTGTCGTCCCACATTCACTTGGGGACTTCTTCCCCGATACTCCTCCATTGTTTCAGAAACTCAGACATATATACCTATGTCAACCTTGTAATACCCGTGGGGATTACTTCGGCCAGAGCGATGCAGGGTCAGCAAGCGCAGAACAGACCAGCCTGGAGACATGGAAGAGGCTTCTGTTAGCTTCAAGTCAGACTCTGGAAACGCTGGTGCTAGAACAGCGGCCACGGGCGGGAGTGGAAGAAAATGAAGGCTTTTCGGAGGAGGACTTTCTCAATACTGGAAGTTCAGGTGCCGGCAACAGGGCGCTCGTGGAAACTCTTGGAGACATATTGATTGACAAAACCACGTTTTGCAAGCTGGAACAGGTCTATCTCTACGGGTTTGTTGCGAAATCTCGTGTACGCGGAAGGTCGTCCCTGGAAACTCCGACAGACTGGCTCATGCACGGCTTGGAAGCACGAGGGATCTCTTGCGAGGCCAGGAGGGGAAAGTGGTGTCTTTTCGACCAAGAGACCGGAGAGGCGGCGTGGGCGAAGTGGGACGGTGACGGCGTTTCTAACATTCACGATGAATACATGGGAATCCGGTGGTACACCTTGTTAGCTAAAGTATGAGGGGCACGGTGGTTCGTTTGTTGTCTGGCGTTCAACGCAGCAACTCTCTTGTTCACCATCGCAGCAAATGTGAGAACTTAAAAAAGAAGTATTGCAATCTTTGAACATATTTTGATTACATGTGCCGCTTCACGGGATCGAACCGTGGGCCTTGTCATTACTAGTGACACGCTCTACCACTGAGCCAAAGCGGCCCTTTCTAATTGGTTGAGATCAAATCTTTTTGGTACAATATATATATTTAATGGGAAAAAATTTTGACCTTAGATCATCGTGAGGTAAGTCGTTTCAGTTGCAGTGCGAGACATTAGTATGTTCAGCAATGTTAAACCATGGCATCCTTTTGTTATCTCAGTCAGACAGGAACAATCACTAGAGCCAGTGTCTACATTGCAATGGAATATACCTTCCTTGCTGCTAAATGTCATCTCAAGGCCTGGCTGTGGTAATTGTCATGTATCTGCTTGTAGTTCTTCTATATATACTAAGACTCTGTTTCAAAATGTATACGCCCTGTAAGTGGGGAGGTTTACTCTCTTTGATTCGCATCTGGGTTGGAGTATGACTGTGCATCGTAGGGATGCGAGACCAAGGGATCGTTCGAGTTGTATCCTGTCATTGCGACAGAAGTACCAGAGGCGTCATCTCGATCGCTCCGCCTAAAAATGAACAAGATAGCGTTGATGGAATCGGATGGGTTCAACATCGAAAGCCAAGCGTAAATACCGAAAGGACCTCCCTGGTAGGAAAGCTCGGGCTTGTTCGCCTCCTCCAGCTTGGCAAAGTTTCCACGACCGCGACCGTGCTGATACGTCTTCCAAGGGTAGGCATACGTGAAGAAGAGGGCCAAAGGAACCATCTCGACGCAAACAACCAGGTTGGGAATGCCGACATGAACATCGGCATACGTAAGTGTGTCGGTAGGCCTGAGAATATCTTGATCGCTAAGGATCGTAAAAATTATCTGCAACAGTCAGCTATTGAGTTTGCGTTGAGAAATGATAAGAAAGCTCACCTCCTGCAGAAAAGTCAATCCAACAACAATCTTGAAGGCGGTGAGCTTGAGCATTGGTGAGTGATGCGCAAGATCCTTCTTGAGAAGCATGTACATCTGGAGGATTGCAAGGACGGATATGACGAGAGAGACGCTCATAATAACGCGTAGGTAAATGTTGGCGAAGTCACGGGCATTGCTCCACTGGCAGAAGACGCCAGCGGCCTGAGTTATGTCTGTGGCAATGGCAACGGCGATTGCGATGATAGGCATCTGAAAGATCATAGCCCAGCGAGTCTAGGTGATTCACAATCAGAAAGAGTCTTTGATCGAAAGGTGAGAGAACCGTACTTTGAACCATTTGATTCCGTTCTTCTTTTTAGTCGCGAAGAAGACATCTCGCTGGTTTCGGTGGGGCGACACGTAGTCGCAGAGAAGCAAAAAGAATGATCCCAAAGCGAAACCTTCAACGACGTGGAGCCAAGGCTGGATGTAGACAGCTGCAGTTGGGACGCAGATGGAGAGAAATGAGATCAAGGCAAATGCTGAGATGAGATTGCCGATTCGCATGATCCTAAAAGGTTGTCAGCGCGCAAAAGAAAGACTGGGGTGCGGGAGCACATACTTCACTTGTTCTGCAGGGTTCGAAAGGTGTGTCGCGTGGAGTTGTTGACAGGTGAACATGGTGGCCATGCCCAAAGCGGAACATATTCCAGCGATGATCATGCTCAGCTCGTAGAAGGAGAGGTCGCCGGTAAAGTTCTGCTTAGCATCTATGGCGCGTTAGCAATCGACAATTCGAGTCACAGCGGTAAAGCTTTGGCCTACCTTGGTCTAAAGAATGAACAGGGCAGGTTGCCGGGGTGTCGTCACCGTCGCTGTTATTAAAGATGGGCATTGTCGTGGTGAGGAAAGTTGTTTGTGTAGAATGGAAGGAAATAAATGAACAGTTCTTGGATGTGGTAAGGTGATATTGCTTGACTGAGAAAGAAGAAGAGATATACGTTTTCGCAAAATGCCGACAAAGTCAAATATATAAATCCCAAGGGACACCCTTGCATGGAGAATCCTGCGCTTGAAATCCAGATACGACGTTATCTAGCCGTGCTCCGTAGTAGCTACACAGCCAACAGGCAACCCAGGAGCCACCATGTCAGCCCTACAGCCGTTTCCAGGACAGTCATGCAACAGAGCTTCCCGTCGTGCACCCAATCAAGGATCAGCATCTGGCACTTGAGACGGTTAGTGGAGACGGGCACGGCACAGCCACGACGGTACCAGGCACGGTCTTGTCCGCGGGCTTGTCCGGGCAGGCTTCTCACCAGCCATCCAATGAAGGACGCTGATCGAGGGCTTAGCTCAAGGCATTCTGATCCGTGAGGATACGTCGAGAGAAATAGAAGTCTCATCGTTATGTCACTCCAGTGGCTGTGGCATGTTGAGATTGAGATTCGGATTTGCAAGCTGTAGGTACTATCGACTCGAATTATTTGCTAAAAGAAGATTTCCATTCGATGGACTGTGGCTCAGACGGGTGGCGACACGGTAAATCGGCAGTTCAGCAGCTCGAATGGCGTTCCCGATGCGGTATGACCAGAGGTGATCTTGTAACCGGGCGTTCCGCCGTAGCGATTAGATAAGACGATGGGCGACAAGATAAGCGATCAGTGCAATAACTCGAAATGCTTCTTCAGTGCGACTGACTGTTGTTTATCAGGCAGAATTAGTCCAATACCGTCATAATAACCTTTCCCGTGTTCTGAAGGATTGATTGATGGGAGTTGTATTGGAGTTCTACTCGCATGTTAAACGATACCGGGTTTACGTGCCTACCCTACATTCCGCAATTAACGAATAGGTTAACTATATAAATAGCCAATGACTAGATCTTTGAAAGGCGAGTACTTGAAGTTCATTGGATAAAAAGAGCAATCTAGGACAGTATAATGCTGGTCATGAGAAATAGTGGAAGCTTATTCACTCCGACGTTGTTGTTTCGATTTTACGGGAAGAAAGGAGTCCCCCACACTTGAATTGCGGTCAGGATGCAGATACGTGGGCCCGAAATTAAAGTTTTACATTCAACGCCAGATGGCATTGATCTCCGAGTTAGCAGGAAGTACAGGTTATAGGCATCACAAACATATTACGTATTACAGATCGCTACATGCCGGTACCTTGCACAAAAAGGGTATTTTCTAGGACTAACCTCTTATACTCGAGAATTAGGTCTTTGTATAGTATGGAACCACTTTGGTATATTTGTAATGCCTATAGCCTGTATCTCATCTCATTCAATCTTATCTGACCTTTTGAGATTTTAGATGCCTCGAAACGCGCAAGGTTTCTCTCGCAAGTTGTCGCTACTAACCCCGCCTCACCTAACTTACTACGTAGTAGCGCCCATTCCTAATCAAGTCAGGCGTCACTAGAATACGGATCGTCTTAACGGCGCAGCAACACAATTACGCGTTAATCTCAAGGGAAAGTGGCGGTTGACTCCGTGATTGACCGCTTGTCCCCCTTTCCACTCGTTTTCGCAAAACCTGGCGTTCCCAGTCACTCATTGGTCTCGTTCAATCCAGCCATTCTTTAGTGCTTTCCCACCATGGTCCGTCATTACAATTCCCTTGCTCTCCTTGGTCTGTTAGGCACTGGCCTCGCTGTCGCCGCCCCTCAGTTTGATCAGGAGGCTGAGCTGCGCAAGTCAAAATGCGATGTAAGTCACACAGTGCAACGTCTGTCGAGAGTGTGATGACTGATACGCAACTCTTTCAGAACGGCTGCTTCTTTGATAGCTTCCCTGGCGGCTCGTGCACAGATGATGCAGCCTGCATGTGCACACAGCAAAGGCATCGTGAAGCGTACTTTTGCTGCATGGCCGAGAAGTGTGACTCTGATGTAATGCCAGGTCAGTACACCTGCGCTCTGGAATAGTTGACTGTTATCTAATTGAATATACATAGAATCTATCGAACGACAGCACACTGAGTGTAGTGCTAGAAATCTTGATTTCACATTTGACGCTGAGAAAGTCTGTGGCATCAAGTTGACAACCACTACTACCGGTAGTCCTGCTGCTTCAACAAGTGTAACTGCTACTATGTTTAGTGGTACGCATGAGTCTCTAGTGATGAAAGCCTCTGGTTCTACAACTTCGGTTGCAGAGACTACTACCACCCCGAAGAGCGTCAAGAGTGCCGAGAGCACTGCCCAAGCATCATCTACGGAGAGCGCAGTTCCTGTGACTGACAATGCACCGCAGTTGAGAGGCGGCATTGGCAGTATTGCGGCATTAGTTTTAGTATCTGGAATCTTGCTTCTTTAAGCGCACAGTGCTGTATGTAATGTTGTATTATTGTATTAGACTATTATGGAAGCGGACCTACAGTGAATTTAGTGGAGCCTGTCTCAACATCAGGTGTGCGCAACAGCTGACTACCTTTCTGCAATATTTTCAATTGGGTTGCCGTTAAGCAGCTGGACCGGAGTAGTCAGTACAATGGGTTGTACGGGAAAGGACAAGCAGCTGTTGATCGAACCAGTCACCACAACACACTAATGGATTGTGTAACGCCTCATCCTGACTCTAACCTAGCGCTCAGGCCAAAATCTCGTTTGAGAGTGCTTCACGACCCTTGAAACCATTCATGTTGATGTTGTTTCACTGCCCAATCTTCGTATGCTCCTTGTCCTGGGGACAACTGTTTGCCGGCCGCTTGAAGACGGTTTCGACAATATTCACGAATCCGGCGTCGCGTAGGATGTTTTTGTTCTTGTTGTGTTGGAATAGGCGGTTAACTTTGGCGGAGGCTTCATCGGGAAGATGCATCAGCGTGGAGAGGTCGTGGTCCCCGGTGAGAGTATTGCCGTCGGACTGGGCGAAAAGATCGATTTCGAGGAGCTCCACGTAACCAACAGAGACAAGGTTGCTGAAATAATGAGATCGTGGTCCAATTTTCGATAGAGTAACTCACTTTAGATATTGCTGGCATGATCCGCCCAGCTTCCTCCGTAGGAGATATGGTTGCATCTGCTTTGGGATGGTAAATGCGGTATGGGGTAGAGCGGCGACCAGAGTTTCTTAGATGTTCTTGGATAGGATTGAAAAGTGGTGCTTAGCCAACGAGCTATGTGGGTTACTCAGAACAAATCAGAGTCGCTTTGCTGCCAGAGGACGGTAGCAACATTGATAATGCTCAGGTACTTGAAGATCCATCGAGCCTCCAGGGTTTGTCTGCAAAGCTGAACAAATGCATACTCATCGAAGCTGATACAGTAAACATTCGCATCCGACAAAAAATGGGAGATCATGGGGACTACGTAAATATGTGGGAGCCTTCATTTCTCAAAAATGGTATCGAAACGGGCAGTATCATAGGCGCCGAAAGATTCGCTGTAACCTAGGCGTTTCCAAAGAAAGATGGCATGTATGAATATTTCCAATGCGCTCCCCTGGATCGGGATAGTCCTCCTCAATGCTGATCTTATCGTTGCCTTGAAGATATGGGAGATCATCATGAAAGATTTGGTTATATCAATGTCAGGTTCCCTGGATGTGAGAAGCTAGGAAAGTATCATGTTGGGTGGAGAAATATTCGCTTTGGATAAATAGTGTTTCTGGTGCCGCCTCGATGAGCGGGAAGCAGTGGAAAGTACACAGTAATATCATATTGTGCTCATATGTACGCAGACTTAAATGGCTTGACTGCGATAGACAACTCTACACTGAACTCTAAAGAGACTTAGAAGCCACCCCAAGTCTTTTGCACTGCGCCCCAGTACCTCGCTTCATCCTTTCTAGCGTGCGCAACGTGTAAAGACTTATCAAACTTCTCCATCCGAACGTTGAACCCCAATCTCTTCGCCTCAGTCGCTTGGGCTTCAATATCTTCATATCCCACCAGAGCATCTGTCGCACTGTAGATGTAGGTCCGGCGAAGCTCGCGCTCTTTCTTGCCCTCAGCCTCGTTGTGTGTCTTACCCCAGAAGACCAACCAATCCCTGGTGATACCAAGGATCTTGAGAAACTGCCAGCCCACGACCATCAAGTAGATGAGAGGTGTCAACAGTATGCGCTGGGCCCTTGGTAAACCGACTTGGAAGAATGTGGCTGTGTTGACGATCCGCTGAGCACCTGGTGCTGAGTCGAAGATGGTTACGTGGGGTGGGAGGTAGGGATCTCCGCCCCCACTCGAGGACGCAGCATACTCATTGTATAAGGCTGAGATGTTCGCTGAGCCCCCGTTGGAAAAGATGTGGATCAAAACCTGCGGCTCAGAAGATGATGCAACTTGGGGAAACGTGGCCCTGATGACTGGGACCATTGGTTTCACAGAAAGTGCAAGAATCTCTGGATCAAAAAAGGTTTTATTGAAGCTCTTTACAAGGAGAAGCTGCGAAGTTGGGTATAGCTCTTTATGCTTGTCGACATATTTGGCAATGTGATTGTCACCCGCATTGGTCCAGCTAGCGATGATGATGAGTTTCGGTGACGCAGACGAGCTAATGGCTGCGTCGCCAGCAGGGCGGTAAACGGACACCACATCTGAGAGCTTCTCCATGTAGGAGAGGGGCTTTGGCTTGGATGACTTAACGTCGTGAATGGACATTTTGTGAAGCAGGATGAGGTGATGAAAGTTGTGCCTTGTTCTGTGCAATAGAGATAGGTGGTATTTTTGGGGAAGGACTTTTCAGGCTGGGGACAGTTAATATGCGTGATCCAGACCATGCTCAGCAATAGATGCATCGATCGCTGATACAGGTTGTGCTGAAGACGCTTACGCTATCAGCGCGTAGCGGCCCAACCAACCAAAGATCCAACATCTGACGTAGCTTTTGGTGAGATTGAATCATTATTTACTGTAGGGACGTGGCACGGAGGGAGGCTCACTTTGTAGGTTTTGATGATTACACAGGATCGGGCAAGATGAGAAAGCTGTGCGACGGATGACCAGATCCCTGACTGTAAACCATGTGGAATATCTTTCCAAGTCCTAACCCTTGGGCAAATCCCTCCAGAAACCATGTAATTCAGATTAATGTTACAGTGAGTTCATCTAATCTTGACGAGATCCGCATCCATCTAGATCTCGACCGTTAAGCTTGGTCGGACACTTGCAGCCCAGCGCGCTAAATCCGAATACGTTACTCTTTTTGCTGTCTGAATAATTTACTCAGCCCTTAGCTATGTAGCAACGCGCATGGTGGCTAGACTGCCTCTACCACTTAGAGGCTCAGCTCGATAGGACTTTTGCGTAAGCTTACTGCGGGAGTGGCTGGTAACACCCTTCAACCACGTCGACATCATCAAACAGCGTATTGGCCATTCCGATAAGTTTAAGGCTGTTTCGTTACACAGGTTTAGATAGACAGTGGCAATAGTGCGGTTGTATATATGTATCGTGTTAAGCTGTAGCCGGAAGGACGCAGGGTTGAGTCCTTTTCGTCACAAAGCCCGCGTGTCTACCATGTCTGAATCGCATCGATTAATGACAGACCCTGAGCCGGGCCACCACGGCTACCCCGGCTACCCTGGCTTCCCGGGGTTTCCTGATTACACGCGTTATTCTGCCCATTCTCTTGAATCAAATCACTCGAACCACACCGATAAAGAGTCAACTCGCAATGGCTCAACGGCACCTGACTCAACGGAAGAGTTGGACTGGGAGGGTGACGATGATCCGGAAAACCCAAGAAACTGGCCCACAAAGAAGAAGGTCATTCACACTGCTATCCCAGCGATATACACCTTTGGTCTGTATGTGGCCTCTTGTCCCCACAGCTGTGCTAATTGATGATCGCCATTACTAACATTTCCAAGAACAACAGGAATCTCCACACTCGTTGCTGGTCTTCCCGGCATCATGGAACAGTTCGGGAAAACGAGTCGCAACGTCGCGTTGCTTCCCATCACGATGTACACCATCGGTTTCGTCTTTGGACCCTGCATAGCAGCCCCGATATCAGACCTTCACGGACGACTCGTTGTATACAAGGTCAACATTATAATACTCCTCATATGCAACGCCATCGCCGCGGCATCAGACAACTTTGCCGTCCTTGTTATCTTCAGATTCCTTGCATCTGTCGGAGGATCAGGCGTAATGGCAGTTGGGGCTGGCAGCATGTCTGACCTATGGCTACCGAGTCAGGTGAGCCGTGTGGGCGTAGCATATCTCCTTGCTCCCTTCTTGGGTCCCAGCATGGGCCCCCTGATCGGGGCATACTCGATTCACCAATACGGAGACTGGAGATGGGGAATATGGGTTGTTCTTTGTATCCTTACCCCTGTTGCCATTGCTATCTTCTTCTCTTCTGAGACCTCGAAAAAGGAGATTCTTGCCGCACGAGCGAAGAAACGTAGCAGACAGCCCAAAATCCAGGGCTTTACCCAGGAACTTAGAAAAATTGGAAAGGCTATGCTCAAGCCATGGCATATGTGTGTATTTGAGGTTGGTGCCACCCTGATCGCCGCTGATTTACGCACTAAGAACTTCCTATAGCCTGTTTCACTTGTTCTAGGTCTCTACAGTGGCTTCTCCTTTGCTATGATCTTCTCCTTCTTCGGATCATACACCTACGTCTACTCAACTGTCTATCAATTCGACGCGCGAGAGACCGGTCTTTGTTTCATAGGCCTCATTATCGGTAGGTCGAGTCGATTCTGACCCACTTCTATACTTACATACCATCCCTAGGAATTCTTTTCGGTCTTGTGACGTTTGCTGTCTTTGACGCAACGTTATATCAAAAGCAAGTGAAGAGAACCGGTGACAAGGTTCCTGCAGAATATCGCTTGTATGCCGCCTTGATTGGAAGTTTGCTTGTGCCTGTCGGATTATTTGTAAGTTGTGCCAACACTTTATTGTTGCCTTACCTAACATGTTGTAGTGGTATGCATGGAGCCCTAAAGAGTCTGTTCACTGGATAGTCCCCGTGATCGCCGGAGTTCCGTTCGGATGGGGTACCATGGCAAGCTTTCTGTCTTGCTTAGGTTACCTCGTCAGCGCGTTCAAACCAGAGGATTTGTCTTCAGCTGTTGCTGCCAACGGCATCTTCCGGTTTACACTCGGAGCTGCGTTCCCTAATTTTGTGTTTCAAATGTACCAAGGAATGGGCATCCACTGGGCTGGTAGCGTGTTTGCCTTTATCAGCCTGGCGTTCATTCCAGTGCCGTGGTTGTTGTTCTGGAAGGGTAAGGTGCTTCGCCAGAAGAGCACTTATCAACTCAGCAAGTACTAGAGTATCAACGTGAGCTTTATGATATGGTGTTGGTGTTGTTCATCAGGTCGGCCCTGTTATAGACCCTGAGGAGTTAATGGTTCTGTTTAACGAGATAGAATACCAAGGTCGCATTTTTTTGGTTAGTTCAAGCTACGTTTATGAGACTATTTCCAGTTGTGTAGTTAAGAAAAATATGTTCAACCCACAGACTCATAGATGTGCGCGACAGACAGTCCACATTGTCGCAACAGGGTGAAAGAAGTTCAAGGTCAAGACTTTCCAGTCTTGGCTTCAATGGAAGGATTTGACATGTATTAAGCGGTATTGGTGTGTCCACTCTATTATTGACGTGAATGGATGGCTTTTTCATTGTCTAGATCCTGCCACAGCAGGGGTATGTTTTAGAAATACGGTATAGGCTATAGCGATTGCGCTAGACTTTTAAATACAAGGTTATCTATACAGGGATGGGCAGATAAACACGCAATGGTAAGGGGCCCGCCAAGGAAATTGGATACCCCGTGTATAAAGATATAAAGCGTCGATCTGCCCCAAGGAGGTACGTGATAAGACAGCCAAGCCAGAGGTCTTAAGCAGAAGCCAGCGTCTCTTAAAGCATGATGCATCTCTTGGGCGCCAAAGCGGCAGTCTTCGCCCTGGGTATGTACTCATTAATAGCTACAGCATTGTCCCCGCTAATAGTTACAACAGCATTGTTCAATTCGTGTACTGCGCTCCAGGTCACCATCCTCGCAGATACAAACCGTGACGGGAGGGTTGATAAGGAAGACATCGACGGTAAACTATCCTGGACCACTGACAGTGGTGCCTTATTTCTCGCTAATATCGGCGACACTGGTGGCCGTTGTGCCAAGGAATGGGGACCGAGTGTCGACATTTTCGCAAATGACGAGTCTTATTTGGACGAGTGTAATGATGCTGTGGACGATGTTCAAAGAAATCCGAAATACCTCGCTCCCCTCAAAACCCTTCCCGTAACAGGCTTGACTCCGTCTGCCAAGGGCACAATCCAGGTCACCGACAAAACAGCAGCCTCAAAAGTCCGGATCTTCGTCAAGAATGGCGATGAATGGGTCTATGTGTCGGCGGATCATGTCTTTACGACCCAGGAGCTCACATCCGGGCTTGAAATAGGGATCGACGCCCGCGACGTCCGTCGTCCTCAAGGCTGGAATGGCAACGCCAAGATCCAATTCACTGTCACCGATGGCAAGACAAAAGCGACTGACGCAGTTGCTGTTCGTGTTGCTCCGGTGCTCACACATCATCATGCGCAGCTCGCCACGCGCATCTTCTCTGCCGGCGTCCACAAAGCTGGGTCCAATAATGTCCAGCAGAGATATCTCGACGACCTACAGCGGAACGTGGCCAGCAGCGGCATTAAAGAACCTGTCTTTTATTTCGATAACCAGGATATTTGGACCCAGGACTTCTTCGAGCCTGGTTATTCTAGCATCCCTGGTCCCAATGGGCCTGTCAGCATTCGTATTATGATTCGATCAGCCCAGAGGTCTCGTAGCTCTGGCCGTGACGTATTTCACGAGCTTCGCAGCGACGAGGTTGGCGCAGTTCAACATCCGGGAAATGGAGATACTATTGATTCTACTGGAAACCTGGAAACCATTCCCCCCTACAAGCACAACGGCAAGAGTTATCCTGCCGGCAGAACGATTATGGGCGCTTGGGATGGAAGAAATCCTCTCATGGTTGAGTTTCTCAAGGCGCAGGAGGTCCAAGACCCTCTCATCCTCGACACAAGCTGGCTGTACGTCGGTCATGTGGACGAGTTCATTCAGTTTCTCCCTGCCCAAAACAAGCGCGGCTGGATTGTCATGGTCGCTGACCCGCTCAAGGGTCTTGATCTTCTCAGCAAGGCGTCCCAGGCCGGGCATGGTAAGGTTAAGGCTATTTCACGGCCGCTGGGACCCGACGAGAAGGCCGAAGAGTTGTGTCTTCCAAGACAGACTATTCAGGAGGTTCTCCAATTCGATAAGTTTGAGGCCATCAACAAACAGTCAGCTCAGCGTATTGAAGCCAATCTTGACACTCTCAAGCGCGAGACTGGAATCACCAATGACGATGTCTTCCGCTTGCCTGCCTTGTTCTACTTCTCCCTGTTGGACAGCTGGTTATGCCCTGGACAGAAATCATCCGCCGCCACCGCCGAGGAGGATACTTCTAGAACTCCTCAAAAGGCATCAAGCAGCTCGGGTATCACATTCAAAAATCCTGAGCAACAGTCTGCCCCCAACCCTCTTAGTGGTGGCCCTGCTTCCAAGGCCAAATCAATCGTCCAGGCAGCTACCCCGAAGAACACCCTGCATCGCCGTGAGGTTGATAGTGCTAGCCAGGTCACAGCCCTCTACCCGGACAGTGTGAACGGTTTGGTCATGACCGACTCGAAGGTTCTTGTGCCTAACCCTTGGGGCCCCGTGATTGGCTCGGAAGACATTTTCGCTACAGCTGTGTCCCAGGTATATGCAAGCGCTGGCTATAATGTAACCTTTCAGGACGATTGGTTCTCTCACTTCAGGGGACAAGGTGACATTCACTGTGGTAGTAACTCGTGGCGGGCCATGGATGTAAAGTGGTCGGGTTATTAGAAAAGATGTCTGATTTTCATTGCCTTCCGCTTTTCCTTTCTAGTTTAGGGGAATGCTGGTGGAGTTAGTGAGGTTTTCGATTCAGCCAGGGCTCGAAGTAGCGTAAGATATAACACAACAGTTGAATCGGTACAGTTTCTGGATGCAGGTGTGCTGCAATTTATTATCGTAGTGGTTTCAATGTTAATGGCCGGCTCATGGGCGGAGGTTAGGTGTCAGATTGAAAGCCTGCGACTGCATGATGGACCGGGATGAGGGCTAGGGAACTGTTCTTACAGAATACAGTAATTGGCATGCTCATTAAAACTCTATTTGCATCGTTGACCGAGGCTACCGAATCTTGACCAGGATATTCAACAGACCCTTTCGCCGACAAAGATCCAAAACGCTCATCCGCGTTGACCAGCCACATGGTAAAGTACCATTAATCTGCTGATCTCGGCTCCCTACTTACCGAATCGCCAAACTTATTGCTCCTATCACGGCCTCTTACCCTTGTGGTGGTGGTGCCCCCGCATTCTCTCGCGGGCCAAACGTCCAGATCCTTGCTTGACTACCGGACCCATGGACTATTCTGATGACCCTAGAACAATGATTGGTGCGCGTCGATTTACGGATGAACAACTCAATTCGCGCTCCAATCATTCCCCAGATTCCCCAGATTTATTACCATGGCCCGCAGAGTCTGGAGCGGAGTGTGTCCGCGTCCGAGTACACAGTGACGATGGTTACTCCGTGGCTCGTAGGTAAAATGGCATGACTGGGGTGGAGCTGTCACCGTTATGCGATGGAGCTAAGCGCATGGTGACTATATAAGACGGCTGCGCTGGCCGCATCTTCTTTGTCTATCTCGGCTTCAGCATCCCGTCGTTGTCAACACAGCCAGGTTCTCATCATGCGTTTCGCTGCCATTGTCTCGTTCCTGCTGCCCCTCGTGGCAGCAAAGCCTGCACAGAAGGGAAAGACCTTCAGCAACGTTGAGATCTTTGACCCCCCCACCAACTACAAAGATCCCCAGGTCCTCTACGCTCGTCCTCTCGAGCTGTCTGACGGTACCCTTCTGGCTACATGGGAGAACTACTCCCCCGAGCCCCCCAACGTGTGGTTCCCTATCGTCAAAAGCAAGGATGGCGGCAAGACCTGGAAGGAGATCTCCAAGGTTAAGGACACCCAGAACAACTGGGGTCTGCGATACCAGCCTTTTCTCTACGAGCTCCCTCGCCAGTTTGGAAAGTATCCCAAGGGCACTGTCCTCATCTCGGGCAGCAGCATCCCCACCGATCTGAGCCAGACTCTCATTGAGGTCTATGCTAGCCGTGACAAGGGCTATACCTGGGAATTCGTCAGCCATGTTGCTCATGGTGGCGAGGCCTTGCCAAACCCCGGTTTGACCCCCGTTTGGGAGCCGTTCTTGATGTATGTCGCTAAATTTACCCTCTGTGCGTTCTTACTGACTAGTCCCAGGACCTATAAGGAGAAGCTCATTCTGTACTACTCTGACCAGCGCGACAATGCCACTCACTCTCAGAAGCTTGTTCACCAAACCACGACTGATCTCAAGAAGTGGTCCAAGGTCGTGGATGATACCAAGTACAAGGACTACTATGCTCGTCCTGGTATGCCCACCGTCGCTAAGCTCCCCAACAACGAGTACATTTACACTTATGAATACGGCGGCGGTCCCAATCCTCCCGCCGGAAGCGATTACTGGTTCCCTGTTTACTACCGCCTGTCCAAGGATCCCCAGAAATTTCTCAACAAGCCTCACCAGAAACTCGTCTCCAGCGACGGAACCCAGCCCGCTGGTTCTCCTTACGTTGTCTGGACTCCATATGGCGGAAAGAACGGTACCATTGTTGTCAGCTGTGGTACCAGGTCTGAGATTTTCACCAACCAGGCTCTCGGTGAGGCTTCTGCCTGGAAGAAATGGGATGTTCCTCAACCAACAGCGTACACCCGCGCTCTCTTGACTTTCAAGCAGAACCCTGATCTTCTCATGATCATGGGCGCCGGTATTCTCCCTCCTGCTGGTGGCAACAACACTGTTAGCGCTAGTGTTGTTCGACTGTCCGAGATCATGGGGGCCTAAACAAGAATGGAGTTATAGAGCATATTTTAGAGTTATAAAGCGCAGAAAGGTAATGAAGCATATGTCGGATTTCAAGATCAATACCCGGCTCAGAATAACTAGTTTAAAATCTTCATTCCTCGAGCGAATAAGGACAATGAATCCCCCTTGCACCATGTTCAAGCATTCGAACCAGCATGATGATGCCTTGAGTAGTATAAACCAACGTACTACTCTGGTTATTGAAAACCGAAAAACTCTATGTGTTCATACGCCTTTAAGTTTGGAATATATGACTCCTCGCGATACTTTCGACATGGCAACCTGAGACAGCGCCACGGAAGAGAGTTCAGACAGCATTAATGCCCGCAATGGGTAGACTGACTTCATGTCTTGCATGCCTGGAAAAGTTTCTTCCTAAATCCTCTCACAAAAATCCATAAATATCTACTGGGTTGTCTTCTAAGATATGTCTTTGAAACAGCATCAAACCCTTCGCCGTCACTTTCTCTCTGATCGCCATTCCAACATCGAAGATGAGTCTGCTGCAAACAGTCAAGTGCGCTCTGAGCACACGTTCCCACCAATCATCTAAAACCATCCTACCACTCCATCGACATCTCACATCTTGTACACCAGCTTCTGCGCAGATGTCACGGCAAGGACGTGGCTCCGGCTTCGACCTCAAGCACGAAATACAAGTTATCGACGAAGACATGCAAGCCATCCACGCGGATCTATTGGCGATCAGCACTAGACTGCAACGCATCAATCAAGATCTTGAGAGTGGTTCGCAAGACGACATGCATCAGTTGAAGGATATGGCCTCCTCGTTGAGCGACACGTTGCGAGCTCTACGAGAATACAAATGTCGTTTGGAGCGTACTCCACAGCAACGAGCAGCCGCCGGTAGGTCACCCAAAGATCACTTGTTACAGTGTATCTAACATCACGAACAGGAAACGTGACTATCCGGTCATGAGCAGACTGGTGGTTTGGGTCATGAGTAAGAGTTTATCTACCAGTCACGTAGTTACTGAAGCCCTATGCCCGCTGCGTGTGCTTATTGAAGAGTGAAGCAGAAGGTTCTAGCTGCATTGTCAAGTTACAAAGCCCTAAAGGACACACCCAAGTTGTTAGGCAAGCTGGAACCTTTTGCCTCAAAGGGTAAAAGTTTAGATTTGACAACACAGGCTTCAAAAAAACGTTATGTAAATTTTACAAAGTCTATCTTGGAAGGCTACCACTTATCTCTTCTCGTCGAAGTGGAACAAAGAATGTCATAAACTGAAAGAATCCTCTCATTTGCTCGTCTCGAACAATAAACCTTTCTTTGTTGAACCCAGACCTTAATAACTCCACGTTAAACACATCATGGTTTCCGCATTTCAAGGGCTAAACTATCGTGCTCACACAGCAACCGGTTTTGGCGTCAACTCAATTATGCATTACAGGTGCATGTGTCAGTATTGCAAGAAATAAACTCTCAAAGCCCCGAGGCATGAGTATCTGCTGTTCTCCCCTCAACCCGAATGCAATGACCATTCTTTTTCTTTTTATTCTTCCCTCAAGACAGTCCGCAGTAGCAAAAATCATCGAAGTCTCTGAAATCACTCCTAATCATGACAACCCGCAGACCAAGGAGTGCTCTTAGGCCGCTAACACAAGATGCAACCCCGTTTCGGGTACCAATGAACTTCCATGACAAACTGGAGTCTATGGCACAGCCCTCCTTTACAGTATATGAGGATGAAGTTGACTACGATACAATTGGCCGATGGCAGGTTATCTTTGGCTACTCTCCCTCAGAAGCCACACACAGGATCAAGCAATTTCGCAGCAGACCACCCGCTATCGTCGTCTCGGATGATCACTGGCTCGTGGTCAGAGAACTGATGGAACCGCAAGGCTTTGACCGCGAGGCCTATCAATACTTCTACAATCTGAAGAGCAACCTAACCGAGTCACATTGAATGACGACGAGACAGGCGAAAACTCCTAGCCTCAACCTTCTCTGTGAAACTGTAGGGTCCCTTGGATACTCCCAAAGCTGTCGTTCAAGCGGTCTGGCTACCTATACTAACGGGGGAAAGATCACGTCTACGAGTCTTCTGGTGAGGTGGAATCTTTTTATGCGATCAACGGAGCGGACAAGATCACTACCGAGGAATACTTGAAGCTCTCGCCAACTTACGCCACCCTTTCTCGCACTTTTAATCGGTACATGTAGACACGAAAGAAAATCCCACCAAGCTCCCGCTACCCAACACTGGGCATGAACCCAAGCCTGCCTTAACGCCACTATGGGAGATTTTGGTTCATTGAAGATATCTATTGACTCAATAACGACACAGAAACTTAATTTATTATGGAAGGTTATGATAAGTCCTCCTAAATTCATCAAAGTTTAGGGTTGTGGCTTATACTCCTCAAGAGCCTCCCTAGCAAGGGCGAGATTTTGAATAACGGCCAGTCCATACTGAGCGACATCGTTTGTGGAAATCCAGGGTGCCTCCTTTCCAGGGACCAAACCCTCATGCTCAGGAATTTCAGTCGTGGTAAAGGTAGCATTCGGTGCCCTGAAACCATCAGTGTCAAAGAACTCTTTCCAAACCCGATTGGCGATGGTCTCGTTCCCGCGTTGACTCGCAGCATAAGCTGTAAGTCGCGAGTGACCTTGGTAGAGGTTCAGCTTTCCGAATTCTTTGCCATACCGAGCCTTCTGCTCAGCAGGAGTTGCCTCGAAGTAGTAGCAATAGTCCAGCCAAGCTTGCTTGAAGCCTTCGGGGAGATCATCGCCGTAGTACTCTATTAGCTCGGAGACGACTTCGGGGAGACCAAAGACAGCCGATAGATGGGAAATATCCACGTGGCCCTTATTATCAGGGTCAGCAGGAGGTGGGCCGAGAGTCCAGTTCTGCAGGCTGTAGAGGCCATTGCCGGTGACGAAACCGTTCTTGAGTCTGGCAATGCTCTTGACAGTGCTTGTGAGCTTAGCTTTGGATTCTTCCCATCGAGAGCCACGGCGCTCCCAATCAATAAGCCACCCACCCGCAAGAGCTCCCCAATCCGTACCCAAGCTGAAAGCAACGGTTGCGTTGGGAGTAGGTACCCAGCCGTCCTTTCGAACCTTTCGCTGGGGGTCAAGAACACCATAGGTCTTATCAGTATCTAGAAGCTCCTCAAAAAGCTCACCAATACGCTCGTCACCGCCAGAAAGATAGTAGAAGTACTTTCGGTACTGGGGCTGTGAGATACGAGCTTGCTTGGCACTGTCGCTGAAGTGTTGCACACCGTGCCGAGTTCCCAAACCCTTCCACTTGCCCAGATGGTAAACGTCAACCTCACCAGTGTGTCGAGTAAGAGCCTCGGCGAAACGGTAGATATCCTCGCGGCCGGTGCGGAGGAAGTATTGCCAGAAGAACAGATCAGGCGAGAGCTCAGAGTTATCCCAGGCGTATCCGCCAATATCGTATCGCCACTCGTGACGGTCGGGATCGTAGGTATGCATGAAGTCACCGTAGTCGAGGAATCCGTACCATCGACGGTGTTCGACTTCGTACTGGTAGAACTTGGCGAGGAAGTCAATATTCTCCTCGAGTTCCTTTGAGGCGGCGGTTGAAGTATCAGCAGGAGCCCAGTATGTACCAATTGCCTCGGTCTTTCTGATGTATTCTCCGTCTGGGATAAGCACAGGGGGGTTGTTTATTTGCGTGGCACGGTTGGCCAGTGTCTCTTGTGAAGGGGTCTTGTCGAAAGCAATCAGGTATAGCTCGCTGGTTCGGGCAATTCCGTTAGGTGTGTCAAAGCCCTCTTCCCAGTCTTCGTAAGTAATTTCCAGTGCATCCAACTGGTCGGTGTAGTTCTTCTGACCAAGACCATCGTGATAGGGCCTAAGGTCAAGTGGCTCGGCAGAAGGGCTGTACAGCCAAAGGGTGATACTTCCGACATCGGAGGCGGCAGATGAGACATCAAAGCCGGTAGGGAATCGCTTCCAAAAGTCACGGAGGCCAACTGCAAGACCTCCAACTGTAGCCCCGCCAAGGTAAGCAAGGCCCTCGGCACGGGTACCTCCAGGAATGGTTACCCAGCTTTGTCCAACCTTGGTTCTTTTCTTGATGGTGAAGCCATCAGCCGAAAGTTGACTCAAGCTGTAGTCGTTCCATGGGGGGATCCAATGCATTCGGCTGGAGACACGCACATCCCATGTGGACTTATCGGGCAGTTCCTTGCCATCGAATTGATCAGCTCGGACATTGGCACCAGGGTCTCTTCGAAGACCTGTGATGCCCTGCACGGCTTCACTGAGGAGCCCTCCGTCAACACCCGCGATTCGAACATGCCGGTTGTAAAGCTCCTCGCCGTTCAGCGGGACGTCAAATCGAATACCGATACCCGAGATGAAGTTCTTCTTAGCATCTACATCAAAGACCAAACTATGGATGACCTTGATTGACTCTGAGCCAGAGTAGAGGTAGAATCGAATCACGAAGGGCAGCCAAGAGTCATGACCAGACTTGTTTATGGCCCCGTGCTTTCCTCTGACAGTGACCAGAGCTCGTGCTGAGTTCTGGTCACTCACAGTAACATTGTCGATGTTGCTCTGGAAGCGAAGTGTCTTGAACACCTCCGCATCGTCCTCGCCGGGGTGGGAAACACCAGATTGAGACTGCAGCACGAGTCTACCATTCTGAGCAATGAGTTTGCCGTTCGTCTGAATTTCTTTGACGACGACGGAGCCCTTCTTAGGAAAGACAGCGGTGGCTTTCCCGGTATCAACCTTGATCTCGCCAGAGGTTTGAGTAACAGAGATGCCACCTCCACTCTTTCCAGCGGACACAGTTGAGTTGATCCCGCCATTGGAGGTAGTAGCCCTGACAACATATTCATTGAGGACGTCTTCCGATGCCCCGATGGCATGTCCAGTCCACTTCACCGAACCATCAGCCCAGTATCCTGTAACCCAGGACTGAAGGTCGATATCTTGGCCAGCGGCACCAGAGGCAGTGAACTTTGTGGTCTTGGGAAAGTGCTTGGACTGGGGCCATGGGACACCAAAGGTAGTACCTTGTGTGAAGTCGGGCTTATCACCAAGCCAATGGATTTTGGCTGATGAGGAAGAGTTGCTGGGAGCAGCGATTGCCTGGCCTGCGAAGGCGGCGAGGAAAAAGGAGTGGACGGCTTGTCGCAGCATTGTAAAGCAACTGCCCAATGATGATATCGAGAATAAAACGAATAGGTAACAACGCTAAGGTCTTTGGTGTTATCAACAGGTTCTTATACAAGGCTTAGTGTCTTGACGCCATAGAGTACCACTATGAGACTATGTGTGTAATTTCGGGAGACATACCCTGTTCAGTCCATCACACAATCAACTCCCGTATAACGGTGTTCCTCCGCTGCACCTCGGCCACCGGGCGAAAGACCGCCGAGCAGCTCTGCTAAGAGAAGCATCAAGTTTGGACGATCTTCTAAGTGGCAAGTACGCGCAGAGATAGGCCGAGTGTTGTGCCAAGACAAAGGCGATCGCTACCGCAGTGGGGTATACGAAGTACTGCAATCTCCTGGTGGTATCGAATGCAAGGTTCCCCGCATCAATGCGCTTTGCCTGTGCTGCTCAGCCGACGGAAGAAATAACGCGCGTGATGCGTGGCCGATTTGCATTTGGCTAGAGTGGTATGTGCCTTGGCATTGGGGGTTAAGCTTTGGGGTATCATGCTAATCAGAATCGCTCCTAGGTCTATCGGGCTTGTTTTTCGCCGCAAGTCTTTTCAGTTCCCTATCCAGAAATACTTTGGTTTCCCAAATAGTCTATGCCTATCGTGTTGCGCCTTGGAGTCACGTCGTTTCATATCTTTCTCTCCCATATACCTCCCAGCTGTGAAAACCGCTCCGACCGTTTAATCATTATTCGTCTTGTAGTCTTCGTTCACGCAACCATATCTCCGCACCGATCAATTCCTTTTGCAGGCCATCCTCTGTCTCGTGATGAGGATCCAAAAGGAGAAGCGTCCCAGACAGAAAATCTGTGATACAGACTCCAAAGAATAGCTGGCGATTTGACATATATGTAACTCATCGGAGGGCAGGACATGCCGACATCAAAACGCCATCTGTAAAACGACCCCGCCTTGCTCCACGCAAACTTTCTCTCCAGACTGGCAGCCATATCCTGAACTATTTGAACAACTAACTGAAGGCCGGGGAGAGTGTCTGAAGCGCTGAGAGGGGGAGTAAGTTATTGCTATGGCTTAACAAGGAATCCTGGCGATCCATGAAGCTGTCACCGGAATAGTTGACTGTGAGAAGGTAATATTATATGATCCCCTGCATTTTACCTACCATATTCTTGCGGTGTCTCACAATCTTGGTTGTCTAGTGCAGCTTTTTGCATATTCATACTAGAGGAAAGAAATCAATTCAGTGATGAAGTGCTTACCCTGCACAAACCTTTCGTCCCGAAATCACGAACGTCATTACTGTGCTCTATCAAACCTTCCAAAGTCTAGTAGCGATACACCCTATATGAAGGCATATGATACCTCGGTTTTGCTCCAGGATAATATCAACGTAGGCAAATTACGTGGCCATGCACTGCCTCATCCTGCTACGAACGGAGTTCCGTGTCAAGGCCAAGGCCATGCACGTGATTGGCCATTTAGAATTGGACGCCCAGGAAAAATATCAGTGGCATCCTTATTGAAAACAACCCCGTGTGACACCATGAACAAGTCTAAAGATCGGCAATCGCCTATGCCACTGTTAAGAACATGCCAAACATGTTTCTCTTTGAAAATTCGCTGTGAAAAAACCCAAGAGGCTGATGCGTGCGACCGTTGCTTACGGCTTGGCAAAACGTGTGTTTTCAACCAAGCTCGCCGTCGCCAGAATGTCAACCGTCAACAGTAAGATTTACACGTCTTGGAAAGCTTGCGTATTTTCATATCTAAATTCTGCAGGGACAAACTGGATGCAAGATCTAGATCTGAGAAATCGTCCACGTCACCTACGAGTCCACAACAACGGAGAGCTACGATTCCCGCCCATCATGCTGTCGACAAGGACGCCTCGTTCAATCCTTTCGAACGACGCGTTATATCCTTCGAAACAGGAAAAACTCTTATTGAAGTTTTCAAGACAAAAATGACGCCATACTTTCCGTTTGTTAAATTCCCGAGTGACATCTCAATCGAAGAATTGAACACAGAGCGCCCCTGCGCTTGCTTGGCCGCACTAGCCGCTGCTTCGCATGCGGACGTTGCGGCACAAAAAGAGCTCGGCACCCTTTTTAAGCAAATCGTGGCGGCAAGGATGCTGGATGGGGACTTCAACCAGTTAGATCTGATGCAAGGTCTACTTATTCACATCGCGTGGTACGCTGCCCGGCCATTACATACATATCTGCTAAAGCTTTGCAGGGGACACTATCAACCGCGGCCAAAGAGATATATGCAGCATCTCCATCTCGTCGTAAGTATCATCAGCGATCTGCGACTTGACAAACCCCGAAAGATGAAGCTATGGAGTGCCGAAGGTGGCAAGGACAGGAACAAGCCAGATTGGGGTTCAGATGAGATGCGAGCACTTGCGGGTGCATACTATCTAGCCTCAAGGTACGTCGACCATACCTATCTCATGCTATATACTGATGGAATTGAAGTTCTTCTATCATCCTTCAGAAGACACGTCAATCATTCCACACACCATACATTTTGGCTTGTTGCAAGCACCTTGCCTCGTTGAATCAGTATCCCACTGACAAGTTCTTGCCTTATATGATTACAGTGCAAATTCTCATCGAAGAAATCGAAGACCTTGTTTGTAAGAATGCACTTGTGGATGGCATGCAATTCTCTACCGAATGCCAGGGAATCACTCAGAAATGTACGGATATGAAAGCTACGTTACCATTTCCTTTGAGCGAGAGCCGTAAGTATACCCAATGTCTACCCAGCGTCTGAAGTTCTCTTCGCTGACTAGATTTGAACCAGCACCTTTGCTACTACAGATTCACATACTGGAGCTCCTACTCAGCCAATCATCGCCGCGAGGAACAGCCTTCGGCCTGGACAAATTCCAAAATCCATTTCAAGACGAAACCTCACTCTTGGACTGGCTCTCCGCAAGTATGTCCGCCGCCCGCTCTCTTATCAGCATCATATTCGCCATGCCCCAAGGCGGAGAGATGGCAATGTCGAACATGGGATGGATCATGATGAACTGCGCTCTAAACCTGGCTGTTCGTCTGGATCTTATAGCTGCGAAGGGCAGCATCTCAGGCTTTACGCAGCACCTTCGGCGATTTCTAGATATGCGACATACACTTCGCCAACTAGTCCTGCGGTTCGAAGCAATACCTGGTCCGGATGCACCGCCTGATCATCCATTCACCAGCCTTGCCAAACGGTTACGGCGTCTCGAAGATTGGTACCTCTCGCAGATCGAGCAGCATGTCGCCGAGTCTTGTGCATCTATAAGCCCCCAAGTCAACGGGCAACCCGTAAGCAACATCAACGCTGGTGCTAACGCTATGCCGGTCGGTGCTTCAATGCCGTACCAAAACGCCGGAACGTGGCCGGTAGGACTTGATTGGTACCCGGGTCCAGAGCTGGACATTAGCACATTTCTTTTTGCAGATCCTATTGAGTTCCCAATGGATGTCGCATATGGAAATTAGATAAACAGCGTTTAGGTAGACAATAGACTCGTTGCGCATTTCTTTTACAAGGCTGGCGGTGAGCTGGTCCGCAGTCGGCTTACTGATGACGGTACGGACTAAGGCACGGACTAAGCTCACGCTGCAAAACAAGTCGGACTAGTACGGACTAACGTACGGAGTAAGCCATCTGAGCGTGGATGTCGCTCAACAATTTGATGTGGACCTTAGACTACTTTTGTTACATGAAAGGATTTATCGCTTCTTTAGCCTTGTATCTAAGCCCCTTTGATGATTTCGTTGTAACTATTGCTGTGATGGGGGGAGGATGTGGACCTTACTCGGAGTAAGACTTCAAATGACACCTCCATGTATAAGAAGATGACAATACCCTCCTCTCATCCCAACATTATCAGTCTCTTCCGAAACCCATTCAGCTACTCAATCAACAGACCGAAGCGTCATCGCAATGCGTTCTATCCTCGTCTCAGCCCTCCTGAGCGCTCTGCCTATGGTAGTGCTCGCCCAGGACAAATGCATCGATAACGACATCCCTTTCTTCGGATGTGCTCCTCTCGGCGCATACTATCCACCACCCACCATCTCCAAGACTTCAAAGCCATTCAAGAGCCTCATCTCAGAGTTCACCAAAATGTTCGACAACCTCGTCAAGAACGGTCGCAGCGAGGAATACGGCGAAATTTCACCCAACACCACCTCTTTCTCTGTCATCATCTTTGGCGGCGACGAATCCCTTCGAGATGAACCTGTATTCTTCGAGTATCACTATACTTCTCCCCAAGATCAGGCCTCCAACGATAATGTCACCCTGACTACCAAGTTTCCCCTGGGTGATGTTAGCATGATATTTACTGTGTACGCTTGGTTGGCCAAGATGGGCGAGCAGTGGGAGACACCTATTACCAAGTATCTGCCTGAACTGGCTGAAACAAAAGGCCCTCTCAAAGTTGCGTGGGAAGAAGTCACCATTGGTGCTTTGGCAGGCCAGGTTTCTGGTCTTAGCCGTGAATGTAAGTCATCATATCTCATGATTGATGAACTACTACTGATAATATACTATAGCTAGGGCCTGTGTTGTTGGGGAGCCTTGCGACTGGAAAGGTAAGTAGTACAACATTAAGGGTCCCCGCAAGAGCTTGTAATGCTAACCAGGGCCGCAGATTTCGAGAAGGCTTTTGCCAATAAGTCTCCTTACTTCCTCCCCGACACGACTCCCATTGCTTCTTACGCCGCTTACCAGCTTCTGGTCTTTGCTATGCAGCGAAGTGATGGCGATGACTGGTCTTCTGTCCTCGAGGAAACCCTGTTGGGCCCTCTGAATATGACCTCCAGTGGCGTCTTGAGCCGTGAGAATAAGGACATATTTGCCATGGAGAGCCTCAACACTTCTCTGATAGGAGAGCCTGGGTGAGTTGATCGGCAATCGTGTTGAATTCTTCGTTAACCTATCTCAGTGCCCTATCTTTCGTCAGCTCTATGAAGGATCTTGCTCGCGCCGGTCACTCCATCCTTGCTGCAGACCTTCTCTCACCCGCCATTACTCGTCGCTGGCTTCATCCCAAGGCGGACACCTCAAACCTCCGTAACGGAGTCGGTCGGCCTTGGGAAGTCTACCGTGCTGGCAAGGACATTCGTCCTATCATGGATGCACTGACGAAGAGCGGTACTATCGGAAAGTACGCCAGCTACTTCGGGCTCACCACAGACTTTAACGCTGGCTTCGCCATTCTAGCCCATGATGGAAGTGTCGAGGACCGCAAGCTTGATCTCAACGTCCAAGCCGATATTGTCAGCGAGGTCCTGGGGTACTTCCAGCAAATTGCCCACCAGGAAACAGAAGTTCGCTACGCCGGCGTGTTTGAGGGCGTGAATGCTCAGGCTGTTTTCAACACGACTGATGCTGGCCATGGCCTGGTTGTTCAGAAGCTTGTGATCGATGGGGTAAATGTCAAAGCTCGAACTGCTCAGGATCTGGGCATCCAGGCCAAGAACCTTGACTTCCGAGTGTACCCTTCTAATGTCCAGACCGAGAGCCAGCATCAGTGGATTGCCGTCTTCCAGGACAGGGCCGCTCTGGTTGATATGGGTACACCCACTTGCATCACTTGGCAGGAAGTTGGCGCTGGTGTGGAGATTCATGTTGTTTTCACTACGGACAAGAAGGGCAATGTGGTTGGAGTTGAGATTCCGCAGCTGGACGTCAAGATGGCGCGAGCTAGTTAACTTCGCACATTCTTTTTCAACAAATAGCTTTGAACCATGAACCTATATAGACCACCATTCGTTAAATCTCACTTGATTCGCCAAGCAGCTATATCACTGGAACATTATACCTATTCAATATCCTTATAGAGGGGTGGTTGCCTAGCCGCAACCCCGCAACTGTCAGATCATATCAAACTAGTGAGACCAAGCAAATAGATAATAAGCACTCAATAATTGTCTACCATCTTCGACCGCTTAAGCTCTGTCATAAGGAACTAAGATGGCATCTTCAGCACCAAAGATTGCACCGCCCGAGCGTCGCGATGCTCCCGAAGTCATCGACCAACAGGCAGACGAGCTCGTGGCACTCATCAGGAAGAGCAAACACTTCATCATCTTTACGGGCGCAGGTGTCTCAACTTCAGCTGGTAAACGGGAATGTCGATTCTTTCGTACTTGAGAGGAGCTAACGGCTGGTACAGGCATCCCCGATTTTCGTGGTCCTGAAGGTGCTTGGACGTTGAGAGCCCAAGGAAGAGCTCGCACAGGCAAGGCTACTAGCACGCTTCAAGCCATCCCGACACCAACGCACATGGCTCTTGTAGAACTACAGAACCAAAGTGTGTTGAAGTATCTGGTCAGCCAGAATTGTGATGGCTTGCATCGAAAGAGTGGTATTTTGCGGGTAAGGGCTTATTCATTATTCACCAGGGCCCGTGGCTAATTCTGTCAGGAACGGATCTCTGAACTTCATGGTAACAGCAATCGAGAGTGCTGTAAAGACTGTGGCAAAGAGTACATACGAGGTGGGAATATCAACTATAAGCTTATGGCACCTTTGCTAAAAAGTAGGAGACTTTCGAGCTGTTGCGACCTACGAAAAGTCAGTCCATGACCATCGAACAGGCCGCAAGTGCACCCAATGCGGCGGAGATCTTCACGACACTATCATCAATTTCGGCGAGTTCTTACCTGAAGAACCACTCAAGCTCGCTCGAAGCCACGCCAGGAAGGCTGACTTGTGTCTTGTGCTCGGATCATCACTTAGCGTCCCTCCAGCCAGTGGCATCCCGGAGACATGTGGGAACAGCCGCAAAAGCAAACTCGTCATCTGCAATTTGCAGGATACCTTTATGGAAAACCTTGCAGATATGCATGTTTGGTCTGAATCAGACGCACTGATGACACGAGTCATGGATAGACTTGGTTTTACCATCCCAGACTTCATTCTCAAGAGAAGACTTGTGATCAAGACCGAGAATGATGCCTATGGTCGCCAGACAGTTGTACTGACCGGTGTTGATGATGACGGCACGCCTGTCGCGTATTTGAAATCCGTCAAGCTCGAGTACAATAGGCGTGTGGCGAGGGCTGAGCCTTTTTCTTTTACGTTCCGAGATACGCTGACTGCTGAGACAGAGCTTAGCTTCGTACTGGAGTTTATGCGACATTACAATGAGCCTGATCTTTGTGTGAGCTATACTATTACTGGGGAGGAGGACCAGGAGGCAGTGTATGATCTTCATTACGATCCGAGAACAGGGGAGTGGAACCTGACTCGATCCTGATATCTCGTTAAACTTTTGTGGACGCTGTGCTTGGATGATCTCGTTCATCGCCATGTACGCGGATGTTGAGAAGAGATTCGGCTAGAGCGAGAATTTCTACGATGACTTGCTGTAGCCCGATTGCAAGCATGTGGTTAATTATAACGCGCTAAGGTCTTTAAGGATCACTGATGTGGAATATTGAATTCACCCCTGCATGAACTTCCCACAAGCACTCCTCCAGCTGACATCTTCACAAACATGTATCCATCCGAGATCCTTGGAGCGGCCGGCTATGAGATGCCCAAGACCTGGAAAAAGGACAAGAATATGAATCCAAACATCGACAATGAGAATGTAGCGTCTGCGACAAAAACGTTACCAGCAACTACTCTATACGACTACCCGCCGGCCTAGGTTAATTACAAGTTTGGAGTATTGAAGAACACCGGCAAATAAAATCTAGTCTCTTGCCGCCGAATCAGTCAATCACATAAACGTCGTGATGCCCTCCATGATCCGATACTATCGCCAAGTGAGGAGCAGGTCATCTTGACCGCCGTGACGTCCTAAGTCCACACGCCGGTTACTTAGCTAACTGGATTGATAGGGGATCCAGGAGATAGGCTTCAGGCCTCTGGATTGCACTTTTGCTCAGCCCTGTTTCATGCTACACATGCAGGCTTAGGTTATGCGACCCAGCGTAACCGAGGCTTTCAGCTGATAACCATATTCATCTTAGTAGTGCACATTTGGTTCTGTTCCAACTTGTAAACTCTCCCTTACTCATCTATGTGTTTTCAAAAGAGTCCCCATATGCTAACAGTCAACCAAAGTTACAATTGCTCCTATTCATTATCGGCATCTATGACTTCCACACTATGGGCCCCGGCAAATCTGCTCCAAATCACACACGGTATCAGAGATAACTGTGGTAAATTTAACTGCTTTGGTAATACTCGACACAGCGTTCGCTGCAAATGGGACATCGGCGAGCCAAATCTCTCGCAAATCCGCCCCCTACTCTACCAGATATCACAAACTCCGAGAGCGGCAATGGGAGCTACGGAACTGGCCACAACAGCTTCTTCCAGAGGTCTGATGCAAGCAGACCTTGATCACCTTCCATGTCACCTCTAACAATAGTAAGGGTACTTGCGATGATACGTGATATGCTATGATCCAGCCTATGACTGCCAATGCTGATGGCACGCCCAACTGAGACTCAGTGGCACAATTGTACGGTTTCTTCGCTTTGGTCGAGTTTGCAATATGTATATCTTGTGCTAAATAACGAGGAATTCTACATTAAGATATTGATAACCACGCCTTTGATTCCCCTTGTCATGAACTTTCGTACCTGCGTCAGTCTATACCGGCTGCCTTTCATAATTTTCCAACACATTGTCCTGCCATTGACCAAAAGAACGAGGTATAGACCCCGCAACGGTCCGCAAAATAGCATCCATTTCCATATGCCAATCGTTCCGTTGCCAATCGAGCCGTAAACTAAAAGCCTCCTCGCCATTGGCTAGCGACCCAGGCCAGAATTCGGTTTGTATGAGTGGAACGCGTCTGGAGATACTAGACTCCGAGGCCTGTTCAGTGGGCCGATCTAGGCCGAACACCGTCGCTAGACGCTTGCCTGGGGATAACCACAGATGTGATACCCAACGAGGAAACTGTTCAGGCTGTGTTCGAATGTATCTCTCGTATGCCAATGAAAAGATAAGGCATGGGTTGAAGAAGTTCTGGAAGAACCACGAGAAGTAGGCAGGGTCGGGCCCTCCGTCAAGAACGAGGGTGTATGAATTGGCAGGCATACCAGCGCTCGGGAGTAACGCTGTCTCAGCAATCCACGTAATGATGTCGTAGACCAGTTCAGCCGCAGCGACCCATCTCACAGAATGCTGAGCGGAAAGCCCGTACAGGCTGTTCATGAAGCTGTCCATGGGTCTTTCGCCCCAAGTGTTTGGGGAAAACGCTCGCAGCGCTTGGGCTAGCCTGACGATACGCTCTATCTTCAGTCGGGGGTTCTCTTTGCAGAGAGGCGTAAGACCCATGGCGTGGCAAGCTGCTTTGTTCACAGATAACTTATCCTCGAGGAGTGTGACGTTACGTAGACTCAGCCTCTTCTCGAGCGGGAGTTTCCGAATGAACGAAATAGCAACCGCGGCTGCTGAGAATCGGAACTTCTCGCGGTATCTTATGCGGTCAGAATAGGGTGGGTAATTCTCCACATCGCTGACAGGATCTCTAAAGGGCCAGCCCTGGAAATCTAGCCATTCTTCCCTGTCTTGGAGGAGTTCTCCGATTTCAGAGAGTCTGGCCTCGGATGGTAAATCCCAGGGATCGAGGGTTATGTCGAGGAAGTCATGTGGCGCGTGCAAGCATCTGATGCACCGAAAGGCCTTGCGGAACAGTTTAGCGAACTTTGAGGGCTGTTCTGCGGCGACAAGTCTTAGACTATATGCGATGGCCTCCCTACTCGTGCACATATCTTGGGCCCATACTGCGCTCCCGAATGTTGGAGTGTTTCGATCACTGCCTATCAGGGGATCAAACTGTGCCTTGTAATTGAGAGCGAACCCTGGCAATTCGCCAGGCGGCACCTGTTGCCAATCTTCGAATAGATGACTGTCATATTCCAAGTCCATTTCCACTCTCAACCTCGGCATGACCTGGGGAAACTTTCGGTCGATGGTGGCCCGCATCTCGGGTGTGATGTCAGGTCGAAGGTGAAACAGGAAATCAGCCTGCAGGAAGCAGAGATAGGTCGACAGGTAATGGAAGCGACCAGTCCAGGCTCTCCACTTCGGTGTGTAGAGTGTAGAGAACGATACATTGTTGACGGACAAGGCCATATTCCTGGTCTCGTCCCTCATAGAGCGGCAGGTGTACATCAGCGAAAGGTCGATGGGCTTCCCGTCGGCGGCGACAAGCTTCTCAGATGTGCTGCTGAAAACGTAACCTCCTTCTACCAGGAAGCTGTACTGGAAGATCATTGTTCGGATCTCCCAGGGCAGTGTGAGTAGGTGATGGGTTGCTGACATCTTGGACCAGGGTCTGACGAGAGTGGAAAGAAAGGGAATAGGTGTAATGGGCTTTGAGGAGTAAAAGACTTCAATCAGTGGTCTGAATGTGCCGCGTTGGTGTTTCTTTTAATTAGATGGATGGGTATCTGTGGGATGGAAGTGGGAGTCAGGAAGTTGGTAGGAAGGGAATGAACCAAAAAGAAGACTCTTCATCTAATTTATAGTGTTCGAAAAGCCTCAAATGTCAAATGCGATACCGTGTTCCTTCGTGGGTTTGTCAGCTCAAGTACAGCCAAGAGAAAACCTACTTGTAAGGTTTTGACAGTTCATCTTGATGTAGGCCAAGGAGAAACTGCTTTTCCAACAACTGGCTGGGTGGTAGTGAAGTTAATACATCACAGACAGAGAAACCTCTAGAACATATGACTATAAACCAAACTCTAACTTCAAAAATAAAAATGTAAGTTTAGTTGGTGGCTGATTCTTTGTCTTGACGGAATCTTTCTTCTTCATTCTTCACCTATGCGCCAGGATTTTCACAGCCAGATCTGGCGATCCTCCACAAGACAGTCAACTCTGGCTATCGGACTTACGTAATGAGTGAATATAAAAGCCCTATCCACTCTGGTCTGAGTCTTAGAAGCCTGAATTATGTATGAGTGATAAATATATTTTATGCCATAGCTGGCGGGGAAACGCAAAGGTACAGTGAAGTGGTGAGCCTTACCTACTGCATTTGGGATCACGAATGGCTAGGCTTGACTATATGAAACCCGGTAGGCATTTAGATCACTTGATCTACAAATTCCAGAGAGTACCGAATCTAATACAAGAGTGCCATCTCAAACTTCCATTTGTGCACTCTCAGCCTTGACCCTTGCCCATGTCTTGGGATAACCATTCTCAACCCTCCACTTCTCAGACGCATCCTTCACCGTCTTCGCAAATCCTTCCCTCCACCCACCCACATATTCGTCTTCACCCATCATCTTGGCCCCCAAGTGCCAAGCCAGGATGCTCTCAGCTCTAGCTCCCCCCGGCGCATGCAAGAGTCCAACAGCCACATCAACAAGATCTGGACGATCGTCGACTGCGTAGAATACCGACGCAGAACATCGTGAGCAAAAGTACCTCTGAACGTCTGGCGAGCTTCGATACATGGCAAGAGTACCGTACCGAGGATCTCGATCAGAGCTGTCAACAGCGTCCTTGAGTTTGTGTGTGCTACGAGGGAATAACGGTTTTTCAGAGTTTTCGGCGAAGTCGATTTGAGTTAGTAGTGCAAAAGTCCAGCTCATCATATCGGCCCCGGTAGATAAGCGACAGGAGTTGCACGGATCGAGCGTTGCGAGGTGCTTATGGGTTGTCGGGCCGATGAAAGCTGGTATGGAGCCGGCGTCCGTGGTTGAAAAGTCCACATTGCTTGGACGAAAGACAAAATTGACACCCTTGCAGCGACAGTGAAGAGGAATGTCTTCCTTTTGAGCAGTGTTGTTATGATGAGTTTCCTTTGTAGCTGGCCAGTCATCACTCAGCTCCTCGCCCTTTCGAGGCCGATTTTTCCAAGGACGGGGTTTACTGCCATCGAGGTTACGATCCTGAAGCCACGGAGACATTCCTCCATCCTCAGTATCGCCCACGAAGATTTGATCCGTGAACCTGATCAATTCCTTGACTTCGACGTTGTTCAGGGTGCCAGAAAACACAACGACTTTTGGATCATCTTCAGAGGAATCATACCAGAACATGGGAGTAGAGCAAGTGCGGCAGAAGAGAACACTGGTCTTGGCGGTGAATACGTAGTGTTTGAGGTCAGAGTTAAGGAAATCATCTACCGGACCGGTCCAATTTGTGCCACTGCTGCACATGGCCCCGGTGACATTTCGACAGGATGTGCAGTGGCACATTGATCCTTCGAGAGGTAACTTGGACCGAGGAATTTGAGTACGGAATGTGTGCGCTTTGCAAAGGCACTGGGCCGTCAGGGTGATATCTTCACCGTTGGTAGTCATTTCAATTTCGTTTGGAAGTATGATTCGTTGTCTCCAATGCTGAGTGCGCTATCAAGAGGATTGATCAAGTCGTTTGCTGCCGTCAAAAAAGCGCGCTGGGTTTTGTACCCCGCCGAAGGGCGTGAATGATCACCAAAGTCTCATCTCTGATAATGACGTCGGCTTAAACAATATGCTTGGCATTTTCCAGATAAAGTGCAAGCAATCTCAGATAGATAGATTCTGATTGTGTCTTCTACCCCCCTCCCCGTGGTTAGATTACTTTAATGTGGCGATAGTCACTTGCCTTGGTTGCTGCAGTAAGTTGTGTCAATTGGCTGCCTTGGCCTTGTCAGGGTCGTGCCCATTAATACCAATAAGAAATGTCGAAATAGAGTTGAAATGTTTGGGTTTTTGTGGTGCCACTAACGCCCGGTTTATTAGCCTCTAATGCGCAGCGCCAGCACAGCCCCAGACAGATGACCACAATCCTTCCATCTCATTATCGTGGCTGACGTGATGCTGCCTTGAGGCTGCGTTCATATAAACTAATAATGCTCTCCAATATTCGCTCTATATTCAAGCATTCCTCGACAGCTACCTTCATCATGCCTGAGAAATCAAAAGCCGCTTTCGTCGACTACACCGAACCGTTGGCCTCCAGCGCCGCACCACTACCATTCAAACAAGCCTTGCAGAGTAGTCCCCCGCCTGTTTTCAGGGATGGACTTACCTCAATCACACGGAATGGCTTTGATCGTATTAGGCTTATCAACTTTTCTGAAGCCGAAATGGCTGCCATTCACGAGGTCGTCAGGATGAATTGGGAACGAGGCATAGACAAGGTCTACCCGCATGAAGAGTCAAGAGAGTTCAAGTTGAAAGGATGCCCCTGGGGCTATGATATGAATGGTAACGAAGAATCACTCCTGCTGGTCCTTCGTATTCTGGAGACTTTGTATAATATGGGCTGGATGTTGCATTCTGCTATTGATGTCACCAAGAGGGAATCATCGCAAGGTAATTGAGACAAGGCTATCCCGGTAACTAATCTTGATCTAACGTGGTAGATTCATTTTTATTCCGCCAACAGGTTTACACTCCTCCTCCTTGCGAATGGATCAGCATTTCCTTTCATCGCGGAGACAAACTCAAGATCCTCAACAAACCACCCTCAGACTTGACCGCCGAGATTATCGCAGCTTTTATCACGGACATTCAAAAACACGAAGTTACGGCGGAACGCACAAAGATCAAGTTCAAGAAGTTCCCTTGGATGCCCAGTGGCTATGACGATGTTGAGACCCAGATGAAACTGTTGGCTTTGCTTGGAATTGTTGAGCGCTATGGCTTTACGCTTTATACGAGGACAACTGCACGTTATGGTGATGGTAGGCCCGAGTCGAATGTCTTGATCTTCCAAAGGCGGCGGGACTGAGTACCGGAGACACCACTTTGTGAACAGTAACGATGGCTCAACATTGCTTACTGTCCTCCCGTCCTCGTGTCAATATACCCTGATCGAGTTTGGCGAGGAGCATTATCATATCTAATTAGTTGTTGTTTTGTCATGCATTAGTACTAAGGCTGTTATCCTAAAGAAGCTATCATGCGGATGTTGAACCACTCCCATATCAAGCAAATTCCTTATTCCTCCTCACGGCAAGAAATGTCAAACTCCACAACTGCCGAACATTACTCTCTGTCCCAGAGCCCAATCCGGGCGGCGGTGGCAGGGTACCCAAGGGGGCAAACTTGTAGCCGCTCTTCGAACTATAGCTCCAGCTCCAGACTTCCGACTGCAATCTTTCGCTGTTGTCCTCGATGCTATCCCATAAATGATTGTATGCGCGCTTCAAAGCGGTATGCACTCCATCGTTTCTGCAGAATGCTGGAGTATCAGCAGATTCATCCTTCGACTGGGAGGATGGACACCGTGCAAGCTGACGCTCAAGGCCTTTGGCCATGAGGGCGAGCTGCCAACTCCAGATGACAGTCCCATGGTAAGCAGAGTTTGTGAAGTTGGCAGTGATCTCCTTGTTGTCTGCCAATACCGGGTTTGCTACCACCACACCATAAGGTGTGCTTAGACCAGCAGGGAAGGGACGAAGAATTGCGTTCGCTGTGGAGTTCAGAAACGTTGTCAGCTGGTCATCGTTGGTTGAGTTGAGAAAGAACAGGCGAAAGGCAGTATCGGTATGCGTGATGGATATTTTATCTGGCTTTGCAGTGCTATTGATCGCCAGAGCATAGTCAACCACCTTTCCAGAAGATGAGTAGTTAGCCAGGGAACCCGCGTGTGTTGGGCCGTCGTAGAAAGTGTTTGTATCGACGTAATCCTTCAATCGTGACGTAGCAGTATCAACAGTGACATTATACTGGAACAGCGGAAGAGTGTGATCCTCCCAAACCTTTGCTCTCTTTGCAGCAGCCGTAACCCAGTCTATCGTGACAGAGTTGTTGGGATATACACCTGGAACCTTGGCTAGATTGGAAATGGCGTAGAGCGCGGCTGGGACAAGAGCGCAGTTCACATCGAATGGAATCCGTCCGTTTGCAAGTCCATAAGTTGAATCGCGCCACTGACCAACAAGCTCGCCTTTTTTCAGTTGAATCAAGTTTTTTACCGATTATTCTTCCTCGAAAGCTTTCGTGATGTTCATGATCTTCTGGGCGTTGATGTAGCTCAAATTGCCCCACGTCAGCTTTCTATTCTCAACATCCACGGCGCCAGCTTTTGTGCTCAATAACGGCTTGACACGTTTTGGCGAGGCACTGAAATACCGGTCCATGAGGATCGGCAAGAAGTAGTCAGTATCTATCATAGGATACGTAAAGCCTGGAGCAGTCAAGGCAATCCCTTTCTGCATGTTAAGCAAGGTCGCGTAGTCGCCGATGGTCTCTTCGTGGCAGACAGATCCATCGGTGTGATTAATTCTTTCAAGAACTGCACCGATGACAGCTTCCAAAGCGGAGTTGTTTCCCGCGCTGAGAACAGGCTCTAGCAAAAGAGCAGCGATCATAGTGTCGCGACCGAAATATGTCAAGAAACGCCACCCACCGGCGAGCAGTTTGTTTGTGTACGAGAAGAAGGACAAAGATCGAACTTGCGACGGTTCCTCTTTTATGAGAGACCGCGATTGGTTGTTTATGACTTGTTGGGGAGATAATTGCTTGAGCTGGGGGTAGTTGAAAGACGCAGAGAATCGGTAAAATCCTGCGCCAAAGCTGACAGTTTCGTTGTCAATTGTCATGCTGTTATCTTTGTTTTCCCATGGTTCTAACAGCAGGTTTGTGGTAGTAGTATTGTCCAGCCATAGCCGAGATATCAGAACCCCTCCGTTCATCGCCTTGGTGATATTTGTGGCATTTTGAATAATAGGGTTAAGAATGCTGGGTCCTTCAGTGAAGTCTCGGATGTTCCGGATACTGCCCAAAATGGCCACCGTAAGCTTCGCTGAAGTGTTGAATGAGAGAACACCCTCAACTCCAACAAAAGGGTATTTCGAGTCTTTTTCATCACGATTGATCACCCCGAGCGGGGATCCCAATGTTGAATTAACCAGCTCAACAGCTAGTGTGCCATTCTTCTTACATTGCGGCTCGAAAAAGGTGCATATGCCACTATTCCCCGCTGGCCAGGCGACAATAAGGCGCGGTCCGATAATTGAGAGATTACTGTCAGGAAGTGGACTCGTAACGACGACCTGCGCATCAGTGTTGCAATCAGAGTAGAAATAATTCTCGTAAGGTGGATCGCCAAGCTGCTGTGTAATAACAGGGCACGAGTCGACCGAGGCAAGAGCGAATTTCAGCACCGCCAACAGAGCCGCGACAAGGAGCGTCATCATGCTTGATTGAAAGATCGATGTTTCAATGTGCATCAAATCGAAGAGGGACATTGGGTGGTGATACTGTGGTTATATGCTTTTGATCGACATGACGGATTGCGGGGTGATCTGGGGATTTCGAGCTAAGCAGTCAAGAAATCGAGTTTATCAAAGCCTTTTTGAGTCTAATGGAGAAGTGGAGTTTCTTTAGGGTGTCAGCGATGACGACAACGTAGGACAGCACAGAATGCTTCCACTTTGGGAGATGACTGAGCTGAAAAACGGGCCTGTTTTTAGTCATTGGAGTAAAAGATGGAAACCTATCCTGTTCCATGTATATTGTTAGGGTTATGCTTTGCCTTGACGAACCAGATCAAGTCGTTGATAAGAGGCTCCAGATCCATCCCCATCCTGAGCACCTCTCCGTTCGCGATCACGAACTCGGTTCCTACAATTTCGTCGCCAGTATCAAACGCGTCACGCACATGCGCATCAAATTTCGTGTCATCACGCTGATGCCGAAGATGGGCTGTAAAACCCAAGGAGCGGTCTGTTGCGTCGATGAACAACTGGTCGTCTCGGATCTCGATCTTCATGTTCCGATACCCAGTGTTCCAATAGTCACCGGTGTATACATCGAGCGGTAGATTCTGCTGCTTAGTCGTTTCTTTGGGGCTTTTTCTCTTCTTACTCGTCGACTCCTTGTCTTTCACTTTGCCTGCGTTCGGTGTTCTGTCCTTCTTGGTATCTTCTCTGACTTTGCTCCGGAGTTCAGCGTTGAGCTGTATGTTTCGATCATGGATGCCATTGCCTTTGGATTTAGACAGCTGCCGACCCTGCTGCGGAACAGTGACCTCTCCAGTTAATTCCCGAAACAACTGGGCAGCAACTGAATTTGTCCCAGAAGAATTACCCATCACAACAGCCCCGAACTTCAAGTCTGGGAGAAAGACAAATCGACTGCCGAAGCCCGTGATGTCGCCGCTATGCCCAAATACAGCATGGTCCCTTAGCCAGTAGAATTCCATTCCTGCCGTATAAAAGAGTCGATCGATGTTGGCCTTCTTTTGGCGATTGTTGGGTGGCCGTGAAGATCGCGATTTGGTGAGACCTTGGTATAAATCCTCGTTGATGGGACCTTCACGGTTGATCAGGGCCTTGATCCATTTGATGAAGTCATTGACGCTCGTGACAATCGAGCCAGCGCCTTGACCTTCTGGACAATTGGCAGCCTCAAATTCGCGATACGACGAGGTCTTCTTATCCCAGATGTGGCCCCTTGCGAGACGATGACGATGACCTCTGGCTTTGGCAGCTTCGGGCTGAAGGCTGCTTGAGATCATACCCAAAGGATCAAAGATGCGCTGCTGCAAGAATTCTCCAAAGCTCTTCCTCGTCTTGACCTCAATCAGATGAGTCAGGGCCGTGTACATCATGTTGCAGTAGATGTATTGCGATCCTGGAGGCGCAGCGTGAGCCAGGTTGCGTAGGTTTCTGGTAATGGAGAGCGCATCGTCGGGTTGAGCAGCACGGATTCCCATGTAAGAGTCGTCGTGACTACATCGTGATAAGTAACAAGTATACCGTATAGGTGTGCATCCTACCCAGGTATTCCAGTTCGATGGCCAAGAAGATCATCTATCGTGACTGTCTTTGTATGCGAATCGTCGGACAAAACGAAATCTTGGGGTAGCAACTCTGACATCACTGAGTCATATCGAACTTCAGGAATTGTTTTGTCCTCGACCAACAAGGCGATTGCCGCAGCCGTGAGCGACTTGGAAGAAGACGCGATATCGAAGAGTGTGTCTGCCGTGCATAGTGATTGGCCTTCAACTGAGGATAGGCCAAAACCAGCGGATTCAACTTGATCGCCAACAATAATTGCAATTGAGAGGCCGGGGACCCGGTTCTGTCTCATCAGACTTTTGACATGGAGGTGGAATTCTGGAGAGTTGAAGATATTCATGTTTAGCTGCTTGAGAAGATAACTGCCGCCGCACAGCACTGGTCTCTTAATAGCGTCGGTGCGCAGCCATAAGCACAGGCTCTCACCGACACAGTCATAGCGGTTAGTCAGCGCAGGTTTGCTGGCAGTGAATCAGGCCAGACATTTTTCGCTTGGATCCGCCGAAACGACGCAAATGCCGGTGATTAGCGCTGTTAAGGGCTAACCTTGTAAGGCTTCGCGGCTTATTGTGCAGGATAAATATTGAACGATATCCTCAGTGCTGAACTACTGTTACTGTATCTGTATCTGTAGGTAAGCCATTGTTCTCCGAAAAATAGAATAAACATCTCCAAGCGCGCACTGGTAGCAAGCCACCCCTTAGCCTTAACCCTGAATTTCCCATTGGGCTATATCCGCAACGCATGGCGATCTAGCTCCGTATCTGTCGGTGCATCCTCTTAGCCCCGGACCAGCGAGTATCCGGTGCTCCTCATCTCCCTTAGCAGCGGCGCTTTGCCAGGCGGCATCCCAGCGACCGACCTTGTAGCCCTCCCACTACATTACTTTAGTACAAATCTCCTCCCCATACTTTGAACCTTTCACTCACCTCAACGTCGAGATCCTCACCCTCAAGATGAGAGCATCGCAACCTTTCCTCGTGCTCAGCCTGGTGGGATTCTCAGCGGCAGATGAGACTGCGCTGAACCACCCAAGCTATGCGGTATTGCCTGACAAGTTCCCTTTCAAAACAAACTATCGCTAACAATCCTTGCAGTGTTCCGCTCTCGCTGAGGCCTTTCCAGCCGACGTGGCGTATCCCAACACAACATCTTACATCGAGGCCAACAACTACTGGTCCAATCGCCAAGCCGAGGTGCACCCGCATTGCTTCGTAGCTCCCAGGACCACGGAGCATGTATCGGCCATCATGAGAACGCTCTCATCGCTGGATGCACCTTTCTCTGTCAAAAGCGGCGGACACACAGCCTTCGCTGGAGGTTCCAACGTCGCCGACGGCGTCACCATCGATCTGAAGCACCTCGACAATATCAACGTCTCAGCCGACCGCGAGACTGTTTCTGTCGGCCCAGGAAACAAGTGGATCAACGTCTCCGAGGCCCTCGATCCGCTGAACCTGGCTGTCGTGGCAGGCCGTGTTGCAGACGTGGGTGTTGGCGGTTTGATTCTTGGCGGAGGCATCTCGTACTTCTCTGGCCAGAGGGGATGGGCATGCGACAACGTGCGCAACTTCGAAGTGGTGGTTGCGTCCGGCGACATTGTTAACGCATCACCTACGACCAACGCGGATTTGTACTGGGCACTGCGCGGTGGTGGAGGCTCGAATCTGGGCATCGTGACACGTTTCGACTTGGTCTCGTTTGAACAGGGCGATCTGTGGACTAATTCGCTGATCTTTCCGGGTGCTATGAACGACACGCTGATCCCTCTGTTTCAGAAATTGACTGTGAAAGATCTTCCAACCGATCCAGCAGCTCACACCTACTTTGTCTTGACACACGAGCCTTCATTTGGAGGATATATTGTACTCACGAGCTTTTACCATGCCACCATTCCTTCACCACCGGACAGCATGCCTCCGGTCTTCGAGCCGTTCCAGTCTGTTCCAGGAGCAGTTGAGAACACCACGTTGGTCGCCAATATCTCCACGCAGTCCAAGCTCATCGACGTTCCCTACGGATCGAGGCAAACATGGTGGGACACAACCGTCGCTGCCAGCTCAGCATCTCTGTTCACCGACATCGTATCCCTATTCGAGGCTCGCAATGCCGATTTATTTGCAGCTGCCCAAGGAAAGAAGATCACCCCATACCTGGTCTTCCAGCCAATTCCCATCAATGTTCTCTCCGAGATGCAGAAGAACGGCGGCAATGCACTCGGACTCGACCCTTCTGACGGGCCATTGATGATAGTCCAGTTATCGACTTCCTGGGAGGATGCAGAGTTAGATGAAGCCATCGAGGACAGCTCGCGCGAACTAATCGCCAAGGTGGAGAGCATGGCGAAGAAACGACACTTGGACAACGGTTACGTTTACATGAACTATGCGGGGAGCACACAGCAGGTTCAAGCGCGGTATGGCAAGGACAGCTATCGCAAGTTGAAGCAGGTTGTTGAGAAATGGGATCCGGAGAAGAAGCTGAAGCGTCTTTGGAAGGGTTACTTCAAGCTCTAGACTTAGTTCAAACTCTAGACATAGACTTTGTTGTTTCCAGACCAAGACTAGATGAGATCTTTATTTCTACCACTCAAGAACACGGTTATCTTTCTACATTTTAAAGGAACCCAGCCATGATGCATCGTGATAGGTCCAAGGTGTGAATGCATCGCGTCCACACCTCGCGTTCCACCCCAACCGTTATTCCGTCCACTTGCAGCGCTGAGCCCTTGCAGCGAACTACCGCCATGCAATTGCACATCATCCCGCTTACTCCGCCTTCACGCGAACATTTCCTTGCAGCCCAACCCCCGCCATAAACGCCACACGCACAGCACCCTGCCCCCACAAACTCCCCAGATTCACCCAATCCTCCAACCTCCAAGCACCCGGGGTCCAAAACACGTCCCCGAGAGCAGCCCAGCTGGCGTACATGTGCAACGCGTCGCAGATCAGAATACCAGTCACTACAGCGCGCCAGACGCGCAGGTCATTCGTGGCCCGGAGCAGAATTGCTTCGTTGTACGCGAAGAGGGCATACGTTGCGGCGAGTTGGTCGTAGATGACTCTGCTGTCTGGCGCGAACTTGCTCATGGGGTTCATGGTGTTGAGGATCGTCTCGGGGGCGAACCAGAGTAGAAAAGAACCGGAGAGGGCGGCGAAAGGCTCGAACCAGAGGAAGACGAAGCGGTAGACGAAGGGGATATGTACGAGCGTTGTTCTCGCCATGGTCTCGTTTGATGCTTTGCGTTTTTTCTTGTCTTGGGGGGTTTAAGCGTATGCTAAAGGTTCAGAAACACCGCGGGAACAGGCACGGCTTAAATATTCACAGGGCGCGAGACAGCGATCGCCCTGTCTCGGATGCCACGGACCGCGCTAGTTCAACTCTGTTTGACCCATTGGCTCTTGTTCTGGAACCAGGATACTTTACTTGAAAATCTCAGCTAGCGTCACGTTGAGCATTATTGGCGAGGAGGCCTAACGAGTAGGACCAAGTAACAGAAGTATTTTTCAGTTTTGTCTTAAACCAAGGACAGTCCATATCTCTATCGAAATTTGCCAACAATCTCTCTAGCATCATCCATATACACATTCCAGGTACTTGTGGACCGAACCCTTGCCATGTTTAAGCTTGTCTGGAAATCGATCTGCCTCCTCCAACTCTTGCCAGAACCATACAGTTTGGAATTTCTCATACCACTGCCTAAAAGGCTCATCTTCAATAATAAACCCGCTGAAGCTAAGTTCGCTGTGGCGAACCGTTGAAGCAAAAATGCAATCGGCCAGTTCTCGCAAAATTCTCAACCGCAACCTCTTATAGCGTCTGGAAAAGTCCTTCAGAGTCTCTCCTAGCACGGCGACCAACCCCGAAGCTACGTTCTTCCTCCGTCATTTTCCTGTAGTTTCATATGAATGGTGCGCTGTTGGAAAGCCAGACGCCTCGTTGTTCGACAGCTGCATGAACGTAGCTTATGGCATCTCTAGCGATAGCTCTTTCAACAGGGTCTGTGGCCCACATCTGCCGGTAGTTATTGTCTTTGGTGCCGGAGAACACATCCTCGAAGTAGCTGATTATACTCCAGGGCCCATGGATCCAGATAGACTTGCCATCTTTTGCGTCGTCGACACGGAACGCAGGCACGGTTGTCACATCTGACAATGGATTTTCCTCGTCTAATGGCTGGCCAACATCGAGAACCGTCCCAGCACGACTGAGTGTGCAACCGCCTTTTCCCTCAGACGTACAAAAGAGTCTCTATCAAATCATGCATGAAGGAGTTTCGTCCAGAATGTCACCTCAGAAAGGTTCGTGGTCCAGGTATTTATGTGAGCCACGTAGAACATGCTGACCCAAATTCTTTGGCTTACGTGAGGATGAGATCGAATGCAAGGAGGATCTCTGTATCGACTCATATTATGGATATAGGTATTCGCGTCTTGCTTTTTTCAAGCAAGCGAAATCATGAAGTCCGTAAGACATCGTTTCCATATGATATCTTCCAGTAATTGCATCTCAATTTTCTAATGATCGGCAGACCACCAAGCTGCCAACTTGTCTGAAGTAGTGCAATCATCAACAATATACCAATGGTAGTGCACATGTGCGCTAGGGCTAGCTCACGTCAGCCTCGATCACCAATGCTCGGGGTTTGCTTACACTAGTTAGCATTCCCAAGACGATATATTAAAAGGAACAGCATCAAAAAGTCTGGATAGCAGGTGTGGCGGGCAAAAACATGATCACGCTGGGGATCGAACCCAGAATCTTCTGATTCGTAGTCAGACGCCTTGCCATTGGGCCACGCGACCTAGATGTACTATAATGATTTTTTAGTTTCAAAACTAAACGTAGTTCTTTACGCCCAACCCAACTGTCAAAGTCGGAGATTCCAACCAGCACGATTCAACTCCTCAGTATTATATATAATAATAAGCTTAATCGTGTACTGATACTTGTTCCGTAGTCTTCAATATTTCCAGGTCCTCGATTGTGTAAGTTTCATTGACTTTCATCTGTCAGACCAGCCAGGTTGTCACGTCGATGGTGAAATTCTGCAGCGCAAGTTTTCTCAGTGCTGTCAACATCAAAGGGATGCAAGATATTCTTCTCGACTATCAGAACAACTATATACTGCCTCTTGGCCCTTGTATATAAGTATCACATATACCGAGTTCATGAGTACAAATGCAACAAGTCAAACTTCGGGTTTGCTGCCCTGCATTCGTCTCTACGTCATCGGCTTGGGAACCAAACTTGGATAGCAAAAGCAGCCGTATGTGGTTGGGATACTACTATAACAGGCGTCTAAGATGGGGATAAATCTGTGGGATAGCCGAATTAAAGTCGAAAGCTTCGTGGCCATTCTGGATCCCTCGCCAACTCGAGCTGCGCAATATGAATGGCCTGATCCTCAGGGTCCTCAAGACTCTGTACACTCGCCATTCCATTCGATTTGAAGTACGGTCCATCAACATCACACTGTGTCTCATTATTAGCCGGCAGAGTTCCATTGTACAGGAAGCCTCGAACGTGCTTGGCGATACAAAGCGATGGCACGGCAACGGAGCAATGGCCGTATCCTTTAACCTCGATGAGTCGCGAGTCTTCAAATGCAGCCAGTGCGGTCCTTGCTGAAACTAACGGACACACGGGGTCATAGGTTGTCGTGAGGATGAGGAGAGGGTGAGCTGTCTCGACGCCGTTACGTGGAACGAAGTTGTGCGTCTTGGGGATGCGCCATTGCTGCTTGGCGAATAGGGCGACGAGATCGTCGGGAGCGAACATGCTGCGATTGAAGGTGGGCTCGACGATGTCCAAGAGCGACTGCAAATCCTGTGGCCAGTGCAGGGGCCCCGAGGGACCATCATTGAATACTACAGTGTATAGCGCGTCACTGTCTTGTCCACTGTCGAGTCCATAATCCAGCAATGCTTGTGTAGCATTGCCGTTGAGAAGGTGTTCCATTCGCTCGGCAAAGGTGGTCCATAGCTCTGGCTTGTACAAGACTGGGAACAAGGCCCCGTACCAGATCTTCTGGTAATCCAACAGACCGTATGTGGTGCTGTTGATGTACACGTCGATGGGCTGTTCCTTGAGCTCGTCAATGAAGGAGAGGAACTCTTTCTTGAGGACTTGCCAGGATTCTGCGACGGACGATAGCGGGCATGCGTCGCCGGATTTGATGCACTCCTTGAAAAACCCATCGAGAACATTCTCTGTATCGGCAAGGTCCTCACTCTCAATGCGTTGCTGGTACCATTCGAACTGGTTGACGACTCCGTCGATGATGACTCTATGGGACCGCTCGGGGAAAAGCGTGGCATAGGTCTGGCCAAGAAGAGTGCCATAGCTGAACCCCCAGTAGTACATGTGCTTCTGCCCAACAGCGTCGAGAATACTATTCATATCGGCAGCTGTTTGCGGGGTGTTGATGTACTTTCCATGCTCGCCCATAGTATCCTCGCATGCTTTGACATAGTTGTGCGTCCAAGCGTATATCTCAGGGCCATCCTGACTGATATCCGTGGCATGCACAGATCCAAACTGTTCACGAGCTTCTTTGCTAGGATAGCACGAAGCTCGAGGCGTTGAGGAGTTGATACCTCGAGGATCAAAGGACAGAAGATGGAACCCGTCGCCGACAATTGTGCTGAGCTGCACTCCTCTCCTATGCAGGAACTCAAAGCCACTACCGCCAGGACCGCCAGGGTTTAACAGCAGATTTGGGCTCCCGTCTTTGCCGCGCAGTCGTATAACGGGGACATTGAAGGTCTTGTTGCTTGCATCTGGGTTGAACTGATCAATTGGCACGTCGAGCTTGCTGCACTCTACAGTACGGTTGGCGATTTCTCCGCAAGGACTCCATTCGAGGCTCTCGCCTGGGTATGTTGCATTGTGGCGGTGGTGGTGATGACGCGAACAGTGCATTTGCGGGGTGAGCCAGTGCAATGCTGCGACGGTGAGAATGCCAGCGCCGAAGAGCTTCCATTTGCTGATGCCTGACTTGGGTCGTGGCTCCGTCCACTCAGGCGAGTTGAGGGGGTGTTTTGCGTCCATCTTGGTAAAGATCGAGGCTGTGTGATGATGTATTATATTGATGATGGCTACAGAGGCGGATGGACTAGGTAAATTACCGGTAGATTACAAGCTGACGCGTGGCCACGTGAGCTGCCTACACATCGCGTTTTAGGAAGGCAATTACACGGAGCAAAATATCTTCCACAAATCAAAAAATAAACCGAGATACCTTCATTCCCATGTGTTCTTGCTGGGACATTTCCTGAGTTTGGGCGAAAGCGACGTCTGTGCTCTTTGTGAACGCAGGTCGTCAGAGCTGTAGCGTGACCAAGGCGGCATAATTGCAGAGGAAACACTGCAATCTTCATTTGGCGAAAAATACCACTCTGACACACCACACCAGGCGGCTCATATGCCCCGACACGTCATGGCACGAATGCTGGTAACCTGGTTTGCCGGAATATACGGCAGGCTGACATAACTCGTATATACGGTCCGTTTTCGTCAAATCGTTCGAAAATTAATCAACATTTCAGTACTTCTTGTTCTCTTCTGCAACTCAGAACATTACCTTCCTCAGTTCGAGAAGGATGTTGAAACATCAACTCGATACTGGAAAGACCAGCTTTCCAAGACCGGGGTCCAAGGCAGAGCTGTTGATGGTGTCAACTCTGTCGCCTACTCGAGGCTTTCACTCACCTAATGTTCAGGCTGAAGTGTTACGCTTATAAGGATGCTGTCCACATTTGGGGCCTCAACTGGGCTGATTATACACCACACCCAATCTCCCTTGACATGACTGATCCATCTGTGGTCTATGAGCTTCTCGAACGAACCAAGGCTGAAGCTTTGGTCCATAAGCCAGGCTTTGCGAACATTCTGGAAAGCTCTCCTCTGCCAGCATTCCCTGCCGGTGACGTAGCGTGCCAGGCGGATGCAGAGCAACTACCTCAGCTAGCACCATGACAACCTACTCACTCGGAGGATGTTTTGTTCAACCATCATGTATCTGGCTCTACACCTGGAGCTCCAAAGTTGGTACTGGTCACAGCAAGATGGATGGATTGCTTGGTTGGGCTCCCTACAATATACGAGACAAGGGGCAGCATGTCGAGGGATCGGATGGTTAGCCTGCACATGTAAGGACAGCCTCAATCACCCAGTGCACTTTCAACTACTGATAAACCTAAAGTGGGAGCTTCTGCCACAGTACTGCATCTTTCCTTACGTGGTTCATATACACAGAGCAGTCTCTGATAGAGGCAGTTTCGAAATTGGGGATTACAGGACGTTCCTTCTGTGTGCTTGGATATCTTTAGGGGACATCGGCGGATCGAAGAAACAATGAGAAGACCGTCTTAGCACAAGCTTGCACTGTGCAACCAGAGGGATAATAAAGTTTCCAGCCTATTAGGTCGTATACAGCCCCTTCTCGTGCCAATATAGGATGTCTTATTATATCTAAGACTTAAATACATTTTTAAATGTATTAGATGAAATGGTGAGATCGTAATCAGAGCAAAAGCTGTACCTGTGCAATCCTTGTACTTTAACCCGCATTTATCCCACACAGGCTTCATACGGGGGGACGGTACCCGTAGGCCCAAGTGATCCCTGCCTGAGTTGTATTTACCACTACTTGGCAAGTTGGCCTGCAGACTTAAGTAACCCCTGTTCTGTATTTATGCCACAATTCAAGAAGTGGCCTATGAGAGTGCGCTAATCCCTCATGTGTGCTTATCTTGCATTTATGCCACAATCTTACAAGTGGCTTCAAGACCGGAGCGAATGCTTGTCATTCATTTAGGCCACGATTTAAGAAATGGTGGGATCCCAGGGTTGAGCAATCCCTCTCTTGCATTTGTCCTATGATTCGGCCGGTTGTTAGTTTATTGACAGAGATATTTTCATACGTTGAACACACAGGGCCGATATACCGGTAATTGTCAGAGTCCCTTCCAGTGATCTTGATCAGCGTGATACTTCCGGTGCGCTGTAGAGAACTGGAATTACCGCTTGAGCCTGTATTACACATGTCATGCGATACACAAAATGTGGCCACAATAACATGGGGTGTCTGGGGGGCCATTTTTGGCCTTTTGGCCCTCGACTCCGTAAACAAGGCAACCTCGGCTGCAGAGACAGGCGGCGGGATAAGAAAGGTGAGAGCGGCAAGGTATCCACTATCGGATCTTGATGCTCCCAATTGGTTACTTCAATTCAATTGGGCTGTGAAATCCTTGACGTTTACAGATAAGTGATGCCTTTGGTAAGATTAACATTGGAAAACCAAATACTGTCATCATTGATAACAATCAGTTGGCCGTGATAATTAGACATAACTGGGCAAATAATTGTGGATAAGACGGTGTTACTGGCATAAATAGACATTGGGCGAATACGTGAGAAGGAGGAGGACTTGAACAGGCGGGACAAGACTTATGCCAAGCTTAAATTTAAGGTATGTCTCGCTTTTCGCTATTCGTTGTCAATTTCGCGAATCGCGACTAGCGCCTGCCTTCGTTCGTGTACTAAGATGCTATCCTTTTCCTGGCAGCACGTCGAGAGCGGAACTATTTTACCCTTTTGGGGTAAATAAACGGGAACCTGCCATGAGATCACACAGTCAGCATGGGCATTGCAGATCTGCCGAGTGAGACCAGCGTCTTCAGGCTAAGATGGAGGGGGCCGAATTTATTTCGGTCATGTTGTTTGCGGACTCCGCCACACAAAGCACAGGTTTTCTATGCCGCCCTGCAACTTTCCATATGCCGCGGAGAAGTCCGTATTAAGTTAAATCGCGGCCATCAGTTCAATGTTTTGGCCAAATCTCGGAGGCATGCTATAATCCACGACTATTCGTTTGACGTAAACATCCCCTTCCAACAACAGACTCAGTGTTTACGATGCCTCCAGCAAAGAGCTCAACTTACCTTGGTGACATATGCACCGACGCCAGTAAAGTGAGCTGTCCCAGTCGGGCCTCTTACGTGAAAAGAAGCAGACCCAGCTAAACGAAATTTGCAGAGCCGGCGAGCACGTAACAGGGAAGCCCAGCAGCAGTTCCGAAAGCGAAGACAGGCTGCAGAAGCGGCTCGGGTCCAGCGCCTCAAGCGGCTGGAATGTGTCATCGAGAAGATGAGTACGGTGATAGTAGTGTTTGCCGACAAGATGCTGCAGGAAGATGTCTTGAAGCAGTATCCTGCACTGGCGGCAGACGCTCAGGACGTCATCGCGAGTGTGCTCGCTCTAGCCAATGAGGCCGGGGACCCCGAGGAGAGAAGCGCAGATGAGCCACTTGAGGGAACAACTCCTAACTACGTGGAGGAAGAGACCAGGAGAAGTGATCCTGGGATCTCAGAAGGCCAACCTGTCTTGGGTGACATACGGATGGCTACGCCACTTCCAGACCAGCAGAATAGCGAATTTATAACTGAAAATTCGGCACAGTACCCGTCAACAGCATATGCAGACTCGACAACGTACCAGATACCGTATCCACCACCATCAACGATGCCGTCTTCGCTCGGCCCGATCCCGTGGGATACCAGCAAGCCACTATCGCCCACATCTTCCACGCACCGACTTACTCACTCTTGTCTTAACGTGGGTTTTCTCCTCCTTAACAAGTCAACTGACTCACCTATTCTTTTCTCAGACGAAGTTCGCATACTTGGATCCACATTGGGATCCGATGAGCGCGATGATATGATGATGAGGATCAATTGGATTATGGGCCCCGGCCAGCACGATCTGAAATCTACTGCCTTGATGCCTTCCGGCAGTCGGTGGCTGGATCAAGATTCTACTATCGCTGAGCTTACAGACACTACGAACAAACCTACACTACCATTTTGTAGTGTTGTTGGCGTCGAGAGACAGCTTGCCGCGTTGAGGGCCCGCCACGTGGCTAAAGACCCCTTGAGCTAGACATCGGCAGCACCATGAGGATTCGAGGCCGCTGCAGCCGCAAAGCTGGAGCTTTGTCAACATCTCCTCATGGTAAATTACCAGGACAGCATTAGCGAGCATTGGATTAATGTAATTTGTGTACTTGAATTGGTTTTGTGTTTCAAGAAACACGACGGCTAATGGTGGTGCATCTCTGCCACTACTGAAATGATTTGGTGTCAAAGTCCTCGTCAATGCAAGCCCAAGCGAACACCACGATAAACGGCACGGATCCCGAAGCCTTTGTAACTAATGCCTACTATGTACTTCAAGTTAAATTTTGACCCACTGTCACAAGCGGCAGTATAAGTACTGATCGATTGGATCAAGGACTCATGATTGTGGAGTGGAGTTTGATCTCGTCATATCTCCGAAGTTTGTTGGGCCGATAATAAGTGACAAGGCCGGGTAGTAGACAAAGTTGACTGTGTGCATCAGATGACACCTACTCACATAGTAATGCTTTCGGTGAAAAACAAAGTCTTGGCGGGATGTGGAAGTGATCCTTCTGGGTCAGATTGGACACACCCATAGCTGAGTATTTTGCCACGAATACCTCGACCAAGTATATTTACCCAAATTGGCGTCTCGGAAAGAATTTCCAGAGTCAGGCGCGCTACTCAATGTCTTACTTTGTCAGACCCGTCATTTGAGACTTTGTAGCCTGGCCAAAAGCAACGATTGTGCTGTATAAGGCAGTTTGGTGATTTTTAAACCTTGTCCCGATCACGACGAGGCGCCAAGGAAAACAAAATAAATTCCTATACACACAAAATAAGTTTTTCTCTTGGCTATGACCTCTAAGTACGGCCAGAATCGCTCCTTTGAAATAAAAAAGAATGATAAGAGTATAAGACGTACGAACAAGGCAAGCTATTAAACTGTCCATTCTTCCGCGTTAAGCTGGATTTCCCCCCACCCTGCTTCGTCGTCACATCCTCCATTTTAAATGTGGGCTGGGTAACTCCAGTGACTCGAGAGATCTGAGGTACTTGACACACGCGAAGGACTCGGGTTATTGATGTCAATCGATGCTTCCTTGTTATTGTTAATCAAGGCTTTCGGGTTATTGGTGTCAATCGAGGTTTCCGGCCGACTTGAGACACCTGAGTGATTTGAGGCGTCTGGGAAAGACACACTTGGTGGTTGAGCCTCGGCGGTGCTCGGATTCGAAACGAGAGGAATGTCGCGCACTTCTTGCGATGCCTCTCTCTTAAAGTAACACACGACGATGCAAGATGTAGTGAAGCTGATTTGTTAGCAAAGGATACGGTGGAAAGAAAGGGTCAAGACAAACCAGAGAGTGATAGCTGTAGCGAAAGCAAGCCTGCCAAGAGCGTGACTTGTGCCATTCGGAAGACTCCTGTCTCCTTGAAATGTCAAGAAAGCAACAGCAGCCCACAGCAAAACCCCTCGAATATTGAGGAGCATGTATGCTCTCGAGTTGCCGAAGAGTCCGAATTGACGAACATTCTCAGTGAGGAGTTCGTGGGACAGCACACCAAGAGACTCGAGAGCCTAGAAGTGTCAGAAATGTAAACCTCCAGCTTCTAATAGGACTTACTTACTATGAAAATACCGACGGCAGTATAGAGATAACTGGGTCCGTTGGGCAACTTAAGTCGTGGAATAGATAAACAAAGGAACGTGACGATGATAAAAAGTTGAACAATTTGTAATCCCAATCTTGCAGGAAGCCCTCCACGAGGAGCTCTCTTTCGAGGGGCGAACCGTCCGTGAGTCTTGCGTAGTATGGCCAGCATCTTTGCGATGGGCAGAGGCAGTCGAGTGATGTACAGATTCGACAGGTGAGAAGAGAAAAATGAGGTTCGATGTGAGACAGAACGCACTGGCGGCAAATGGTAGAAGTAGTTTCCGATGTCAAAGAGATGGAAAGAGAGAAAATTCAATTTATGGAGCTCTGTGAAGACAACATTTGAAGCTTATTTTGGGGCTGTGTAGGCATTGTCGTGTTATAGTTTTGTAACTTTATTGTGATGCATGTTGTCGGCAGCTAAAAATGGCTGCCTGCGCGCCACGTATTGATTTCGGTTGGCTATAAGGGGTCTCAACAGAGTAAGTTTCTAGCATAAAAATAAACTAGACAATGCGCACAAACTTTGTGCGATAAGATTCGAGTTGTGCCTTGATGTAAAACCTTGCAGCTCTTGAGCCTATGAAGCTGATTATTGCCCATTACTATTAGGGTCACACTATCCGAATTTCCAAGCACAGAATGAGACGAGCTTCGTTTATATACTGGATTTTATTGATATCTGCGAGCTCTGCTTAATGATATTTGATACCTGGTTGTACACACGAGTAGCTGGTATTAAACTCCTCATTACTCTCATCCTTACCAGCATAAGTTTTCTCGACCTCATCAGCTGTCTTTCCAAGTACCAATTGCAATCTTCCCTTATTTCCAACCACTCTTACTGAAGCCGCTGTACTCGTCACTCCTCCGCCGACGCTTCCCAGCTCATGCTTTTCTCATCCAAGTGGATGTCCACCCTCTTCATCGCTAGGGCGGACACCCCAACGATAGACGGAGGTTCCACCCATCCGCGACAGAACATTCGTGGTGTGCATTGCTATAGACAGCTCAAAGCATGCGCCTATAATTGTGCTGTCCGGCACGACTCAAGCAAAGACTGATAATCTATTGCCATATAAAATCTGCCTCTGCGCCAGTTAGTTCGTCGGTTCCATTTCGTCGCTGGCCCAGACTTGTTAACCACTCCTTTCTCATTTCAATAAGCTCGTAGGCTTCTCATAGCCGAAAGAAGTGATCGTGGATGTCCAAAATTGGAGTGTCAAATTGGGTTGATGGCAAACATAGTGACTCGTCACATATGCATAACGCCGAGAGAATATAGTAGATGTAACAATACAACTAGATAAAACTCGGACATGAAGCATTCACTACTTAGCTATGAACATCGATCTACTCAGAAGCGCTGCTCAACTTCCCCTTTAGCTTCCAATAAACATTATAGTTAAACCCCTGGGCATCATAGAACGGACCCAGATCAACCTTTTGCCCACTAGCAGTAGCCTGGAACTTGAGCCCCTTGTTCCCCTGTCGCTTAACACTTGCCAAGTCAATAGTAGGAACAGAGCTCAGAGAAGTATCGCCATAGTTGGCGGCGAGGATAACAGGCCCGAACGCAACAACTGCCATGTTGGCATCATCGTTGGCTGCGATAGTTCGCAAGCTCATTAGGAATTGCAGGGTGACTGTATCGCCTGAGCTCCACGTCCTGCTCACGCGGGCGTACTCTCCTGGCTTAGTGTCTGTATTGACGGCTTTGCCATTGATCTTGATAGTGGCCTCTGAGGTCCAGGCTGGAATTCGGACTGCCATGGTCCACTGGCCGGATTTGCCACCAATCTTGAGAGTAGTTGCATCGCTTTGAGGGAACTCTGTGGTCTGTGTAACAGAAACCTGGCGCTGAGACCAGTTCAGCTTGGAGGGTGTGAAAAGGTTGACGTAGAGTGTGTCCATGGTGTGAAAGTAGATCGAGTCCATGAGCTTGGTATTTGTCTCGAGTCCAGAGCCTTGACAGCACCAGAATGAATCGTAATCAGTGCTCCATGTGCCATCACCCCAAGCAGGACCAACTCCGCGTCGACCACCAGGGTTAAGAGGAGTGAAGTATGTGACATGGCCATGACTATCCTTGGGGTTTTGCTGTCCAAGAAGATGGTTCATCAGAGCGTTCTCGTAAAAGTCAAAGTACGAAGCATCGCTTGGATCCAAAGCCCAGAGTTCGCGAGTTAGCTTGAGCATGTTGTATGTATTGCACGCCTCGCAGGTGTCGTTGGTCAGATACTTAGCAATAGCATCTGGCTCGCGGAAATGCTCGGCTTGACTGTTTCCACCAATGGCGTAAGTGTGCTTGTGAACTGTCAGATCCCAAGCGTTGCGGCCGATCTCGAGGTACTTTTTGTCACCGGAGACTTTGTACTCGCGAAGTGCACCGATCCACTTGGGGACTTGCGTGTTGGCGTGTAGTCCCGAGAGTTTGTCAATGTTTTGTTCCAGTGGATCGAAGACCTGAGCGTGGTCGAAGCGCTGGGCAACCTTCAGCCACTTATTGTCTTTGGTGTGGTAGGCGATGTCGGCCAGGACCTCGTTCATGCCACCAAACTCGGTCTTCATCATCTCCTGCATCTGGTTATAGCTCAGTTTTCCGGTGCGAGTATCGACCCAGCCAGCTAGCGAGAGCATAACTTCCTTGGCATTCTTATCACCCACTTGGCGATAGACATCGAGCAGTCCAGCCAGAGTCTTGTGAATGGCGTAGTAGGGAACGTTGCCGTTGCTGAGCGTCCTGTTTTCTACCTTCTCAATATCAGACTCTGGAAAGCCAGACAGGTACCCCGTGTTGAAGCCAGCCTTTTTGTTGTTCGCCTGGCACTTGGCGAGCTCTTGAACAAAGTAGCTAGCCCGAGAGCCACATTCTTTGTTTCCGGTTGTAGCATAGCATTGCGACCAGGCCGTCAGGAAGTGTCCCTGGACGTGACTCCGGAAAGGGAAATCAGGTGCATCCCAGCCGCCGTTCTTCTTAGCGCCCTTGGTGTCGAGACCGTGATTGTTGCGGAAGACGTAGAGGAGACGGTCAGGGTCAATGGAGAGGAGGTAGCTCACAGTCCGATCCTGGTTGTCCATCCATCGACTATCAGTGAGGGATACCTCCTTCAAGTCGAATGCATTGGCCAAATCGTCGACCTTGGGTTCTTGGCCGAGAACCGGGAGGGCAACAGAGGCAATGCCCGCAAACAGGGACATGGCTTTGATCAGCACCATGATGAGTTGATTTTGATGAGTGCAGTGCCTTGATGAGCCAAAAGGTCGGATACCGGAACAGCTTCTCCTTAAGTAGTTGCATCTATATTAATACAAATTTGATACAGATATGATAATAATACTCAACCTGACATAAAACGACGATCCTAAACCTCGTGTCGATTTTGGGACCCCAGCTTCAAGTCCGAGCGTTAAGACTCATTGGGGCGGCAAGGCTAATGTTACATTTGCAGATCCGGGGAAGCTCAAATACCGTATATCCTTTTAGCCGAAACGCTGGCTGACTATCATCTACACGGTTTCCACAAATCGGATTGTTTTAACCACTGCTCAAATGATCAGTAAGAAGACGCGCACCAATGCGAGGCTGGCTTTTCAAAACTTGTCCAAAAGACCACATGCGGAGGCGGGGATATGTCGAAATGATTGCAGCACATCATATCATACGATAGTGGGGGCTCGCATACCGAAGTACCGAAGTTTAAGGAATACGGGCAGCAGTGGCAGGCTTCAAGCCGATATCTTGTCGATCGGTTTCTTTTAGAGCATCAACCTAGACCTCCAACCAGACACTCTTTTGTGTTGGAGGGATCCTATGCGTGACTCGGATGGATACATGAGCCCACTTGCTTTCTGAATAGACTTAAAGCTGTTCCGACTCCCGATTACCTGCAACTCGCCTCCCTCTGACAAATACATGCGCCACATTCCTGTCGTCACCTGTCATGACATACTTTTCAAATAAGCCTCTCAACGAATCGCCATCCTCTCTTGGAGTCATAGCCGACTGTAGCCCCGTCGTTGTAGCCACCCAAACGGCATCAAACTCCTTACCAACCTCAAAGTTCCCGATGCGATCGTCAAGGCACAAAACCCTTGCACCACCCAAAGTCGCCAGGTGGAAGACTTCCTCCAACGAAAGAGCCTTGTCCTGGCCTTGCGAAAGTACCTCCCGAGCGTTCGATGCTATCATAGCCTGTCGAATCACAGCCAGCATCTGTGACGCCCAACCACCACCGCTGTCTGTGCCGAGGCCGACTTTGATGCCGCGTCGGAGAAAGTCGCGGATGGGTGCGACCATGAAGCCTCCGCCGACTGTCATGTTGGCAATTGGGCAGTGGGCGATGCCGCACTCCAACGATTCGAGGCGCTCTTTCTCGTAGTCCGTCATGATAGTGCAGTGGGCTAGAATGCTGCGCTTGTTGAGCAGCCCATAGCTTTCGTACAGATCAGCCTCACTTCCTTTGAACTGTGGGAATAGCTCTTTGGTGGCATCGATTTCTTGCTGAGCTTCGTTGAAGTGTGTTTGCATCGCCAGTGTATCATCAGCCTGCACCATATTGCCAAGGCCGCGCAGAAGTTCGTCTGTGCAGCAAATGGCGAATCTTGGTGTGACGACCGGCTTCACCAGCCCTTGTTGATCATCATCTTCAGTTTTCAAAGCCCGGATGTGAGCAATGCAATCCTTTGTCTCCTGGAGAGAGTGGGATGCGCTTTGTTCGCGGATGTAATCTGGTGCATTCCTGTCCATATTGCATTTCCCCACGAAAGCGCGCTGACCTTTGGCATGGCATGTGTCAGCGAGGATACGTGTTGCTTCAGCATGTCGAGAGCCGTAATACGAGGCTGTCGTGATTCCCTGCCGCAGAAAGTCCTGTACAGTGTGCTCATACATCTTTGACGCGTATTCGGGGTCAGAGAAACGCGCCTCGACAGGGAAGGTGACCTCGTTGAGCCAGTCCAAGATGTGAAGCCCTTGACCAAGACCCCGCATGGGCCACTGAGGTGCATGATTGTGCGTGTCAACGAAGCCGGGAATGAGAAACTCGCCATGCCGCAGTTCATGCATCCTGGCGTTGGGAGGGAAAGCATCTTGAGGTACATCCTTGGGCGTTTTCCAGAAGCCTGTGATACGGCCATCGGTGATGATTAGCGTTGCGTTGTCGAGAAACTCCAAGGTCTCGAGGTCGAGGGAGTGGATGGCGGCACCGCGGAATACCACAAGTGAAGCCATTATAGCTATAATCGAATTTGGTATTCTAACAGTTGAGCGATAAGTGGTCGATAGAATGTTTCCGCACAATGATGTAGGTTCCTGAGAGTTCAAAACGTGGGGCCAACTCAGATAAGCGACACCCCGCGCATGTGTAACCCAATCATATCCCGGGGGTACGCCTGTGGAATGCGTTGCAGAGTATGGTACAGCACCAAAGTACTTTCTCATCTTGCAGTCGGCAAGTAACGAGGTCGTCGTGAGTTGACGTCACTCACTTCACTGGATACCTGATTGTGCCATGACTGTTAATATAAAATCATAGTCTCGGCGCCTCTCACATGTTAATTCTTAGATAATGTGACACAATTCCTCTCAGGTTGAAGCTGGGTAAGATGGATGAAAAGTATCTATTGTAAGTGGAAGGTTTTGTGTGTTAGGATAAGTAAGGGTCTGATATCTCAGGCACCTCCGGCCTCTCCTTTCAACAGTATCTGTGACGCTCACTTGCCCTCGACATCCCTAATCTGGAGTCTCACGCTTCGGCAAAAGAGAGATACCTGAACCGTATTATTAAGAGGCCATAGACTGGCTGCAGGCGATCTTGTTGAACTTGCTGAGGAAGTAGGTGTTGCAGTTATGGGTGTCGGTATTGATCGCATCTGATTTAGTCAGTTTCAGTCGTCATCAAATACATTATTTATATAAGTTCGTATCTATATTCATGCCCTATCAATCTGCATCTAAATTTATATTCGTTACATTTACGTACTCCTTGTCCGTACTGCGAAGTGATGGATTAGAGCTCGTATCCTCGGCGTATCTTGGGTCCCTCTCCATGGAGCCGTCATGCTCAACCACCACCGACGTAACCGTGTCCATCTGGATAACCGGTCCTCTCAACGACTCTTGGCTGGTCGTGCGTGTCATGCCCTTGCGACTTCTGTTCTCCGAGCCGCTTCCCCTGGCAGGCCATGTCCACCACCCTCCAGTGGTGACGCTCGCATCAATTTCCCGTCCTCCTTGGATTGAGATGGTATTCCCGAATTTCCTATTCATGGGCGTTTTGAGGAAAGCAAATGTGCTTAGTCCTATATCGTTCGAAGAAACATCGTACTTGGATGCGAAGATGATGGTGTTTCGGGTGGTGCCGAATAGCAAACAATCGAAGGAGCCGTTGGAAGCGATCATGGCGCCTGCGAAACAGAAATATTCATTCGGAACTTTGGCCCCAGACATTGTCGCAATTCGACCAGCTGCGAGAGGAAGAGTGCATAGAACGTAAATGACAGGGTATATCAGAAATGCTGGGTTGCGATTGAGTTGCAGGTGTGAAGTATCTCCCTCGCTCTCTACGGCCGAAGACTCGAAGCGGGCTTGACGACGAATGTGGAAGAAGATGATGAGGTATAAGATCGTCGTAGTGCCGAGGCTGAGGAAGATGTAAAGGTAATGGGTAAAGAGTCGAAGTTTTTCATACCTCTGATTTATCCAGCACTGTGACGGGTTAGACATTTGTCAACGTTAAACGAGCCTGATACTTACCCAACTGCCAGCACGGACAAAGAAGCCTCCAAACTCAGCACCATTATGCGTGGCGGCAATAGGGATAAGAGAAATGGCATAGACAAATATCCAAATGGCAACGATAACGCCATACAACACATTCTGCGGTGTGTGTCGTCGCTTGACCACGACTAAATACGTGTGGACAGCGATCGTTGTGATGAACATGGATGACGCCAAATCTCCGAGCGACACAAAAAGTCCTTGGGTGTAGCAAGACGCTGTTCCGACGAGAATCGCGTCGTGACGAAGCCAGACGGCGTTGAGAAAGAAAGCTACTCCTTGATGCATGTCTGCGAGAAGCAGGTTGATGATCAGGATCAGGACCTGATTAGGGCCTCGAGGTGCGACTCGGCCATCTTGCTTCTTGATGGCCTCGCCATTGTTGTTGGAAAATATCCCATCGACGCCCAATGTGACGTCAATCACTCGCTGAATTGGCCCAGTGTGTTCGTGCACATGTCCAACGGATTGGGATTTGATGAAAAGACTCCATGTGGTGAGCTTGTAGACGAGGTAGGAAAAAAGAGCGCTGGCAGAAAAGAACGAGATGAAGGCCAGAACAGCAACCGCAGTCAATCCATTGCGCAAATGAGGTCCTAGAGATTCCAAAGTTCGAGCCTCGTTGGGGAGGTTGCCCCAAGCCATTCTATTCAGCCACCAAAGAGAGACAATAGGATCAAAAGCTTGCTTTGCTTTACGGTGTGACGGGAACGAGCTGCAGGGAGCAGGGCGTTTTGATATGTGACGAGAGGTTCGCGGTATTAGAGAATCGACAGAACCCTGGGCATTTTAGCGTAAAGGCACAGAATCACCGATGTCACGTCGCCTCACGGCTGAACCCCTATTCGATCCTGGATGATCATTTTAGTTTCCAGGGCATCCTGGTTATGTTACACCGCTAGTGCCGAGTTGAATATGTTTGCGTTGGGTTCGCAGAAGAGAAAATGAGGAGGCACATAGCGCCGACGCTAGCTAGCATTGAACGGACGTGGCTTGAAGATGGCTTTTCCGCTTGGACTCATCGGTGTGACCAAGAAAGGAAAGGGCCGTTTAGCTACGCTACTCCGTCGTCTAATATTTCAGTGACAGTGAGTTGATTGAGATGTGCAGGCGTCTCTGCTTTGAGAATATGTTTGAAATAGGGATCTTCAGGCGGCCCGCCATATAACCGCTACACTCCCGGTGACGGCGGCGCTCCAAAGTTGCAGGATGGGATACACTCAGTGTCATAGCGAGTAATACTAATAGTTGTCCGTCTCTCGGATACATCTTTACCCGTCAATCAATCTGCACCTCATCGAGCGAGCGAGCGATCATCTAATTTTACGTCCAAAGATTAGGCTACCAACGAATAAGACCCGATTCCTGGACAAAGAAGATGATCCGCTGATACCAATTCTTGAAGATTGCTAGCGTATATTTTAAGAAGGTATGGCGATATGGAAAGCGTTTCTAAGCTAAGCGAAGAGAATACTCCGGGGCCTCTGGCCAATAGATGCGTTTAACCTGTACACCACTCTTGTAGATGTGCCGAGTCTACCAGAACAGCTCGCTCGCCGTGCCGAAACAACCAATAGACTCGCCATGCTGGTTATATACTACCGGTAGTCATACATCCTTTCGGATCGATTACTCTATATACAACGGCGTGGAATTCGATATACAGATCATTTGTGGCCTATAATGTGGAACAACTCCCTTTATCTAGAACCACCCGATATTGTGTCGACAGCGGATCTACTGCGATATCGCTTCAATCTCAAACTTCAGGACTAAGCTGCTACAGCTATATCCTGGCTGCCTTTTGGTGATATACAGAAGAGCCTGGTTGAATTTGAGGTGTGGCTACGGGATTTGGAAGGCCTCGATAGAGCGGAACACAATACGGTGGACCACGCAGAGGGACTATCTAGAGCACCCTCATGGTCACTGCAGAAATGAGTTTCTGGCCCAATATCTACCTTTCTCTGCTAAGATACAGATAAGATGCCGGCAGAGATGCAACAAACTAGCGGCGGGGTAGATGATGGATCCAGGCGATCCGGCGATCCTGATCTTCCACCAGCCACTCGCTTGTCAACCATGCACGATTGAGCATCAATTGTGGACGCTCTGGGCACAACGTTATCTCACCCCTAAACATCTGCCGAGGCCCGTCCTCACGCTAGAGACGACCGCATAGCGACCGACGAAACGATGGGGCTACGCGAGTCATTGCTTCGTCTTCAAACGTCCCGCTATAACCTCAGAGGCAGGCCGCTATGACAGGCATTAGCTCTATTCGGCGATGGCCCCATCTCGTTCAGTCCATGGGCTTCAGTCTACAGTAGCGCCAACGCCAAGAACGTTGGGCAAGAATTTTAGTTTCGGCAAAGCGCTTAAATAGCTCTTTACGTGCTTTGACATTGGACCCCGTGCGCTTGGGGTCTAAAACTTGCTATCCGCTGGACTTGATGCTCGGTGGCGCAATCAGCGGTCGGGGAGATGAGGCTGAGTGTGGGAATCACGCCATTTTCCACAGGTTGCGGCAAGCCTGAGACGTGGCCAATTTTAGATCCCTTGGAAAGCTCAAGAGTCCTGTATTCATGCAGCGCATAATATAAGCAAATGAGGTCTTCCACAGGCGGTCAAGTGAAGGCCTACCGACACGTTCCAGCATCACCTGCCAAGCATATTGACTCAGTCTTGAGCCCATATAACCACGTGCATCACTGAATATTACGCCTCTGATGCTGCCGGGTAACTACCGTTCTTCAAGCACTCTTCCCGCCAAACTGCCTTTCCACTTCCTCGGCGAACTCTCCAATAGACTCAAATCTCCATTCGAATGCGACGTCCTCTTTCAGTTTCTCGAAGTCACCTCCAACTCCCTGCCCTTCCTTCCTGTCTCCACCTCGCGAGATCCAAACGCTCCTCAAGCCGAAGCGTTTTGCCGGAACATGATCGGCAGTCAAGCTTCTCGCTACATGGAGTAATTCTCCCCGGTCCTTGTTCACGTGCAAATCTTTCTTCGCATTCTCAAAAAGATAGTCGAAGTTTCTTTGAGCAGGTTTATAACTGCCGATGTCTTCGGCAGTGTAGACCCTGTCAAACTCAACCGGGCGGAACCGTTTCAAAGTCTCCGAAGCATTGGCGTTGTCCATGTTTGTAAGGATGGCCAACTTGTAATGTTTCTTCAGTATCTCCAAACCAGGGATGGTGTCGGGGTAGGGCTCCCAAGTGCCCGGAATTGACCCGACATGTTTCGTTTCTTCATCGGGCACAGACACTTCCAGCTCATTTGCAAGGTCTTTGAATGAGCGCAAAAGGATTATGTCATGACGTAGGGTAGGTTCCGCAGCTTCCATGTCTTTGATAATCTCATCGAACCGCCGGATCAACAAAACAGGGTTTTGTTTGTATTGGCTCTCTGAAGGAAGGCGAGAGATAATGGGCTGCAGGCCACGGATCATGCCAGGCTCTTGGTCTATCAGTGTACCATAGCAGTCAAAGGACAAGGCTTTGAATGAGGTTAGGTCTGGGTAAGACATCTTTTGATAAATAAATGATAACTGGTATAAAAGAATTTGGTAATTGGAACGGCAACTGAAAAACCTTAAACAATAAGAGCCCAAAGAGTTGAGGATGTAATTCAATTCTATTGACTTATGAATCAAATAATTGAGATTGCGCATTTTCATCGAGATATATACCCAATGCTTAAGGGCGTAGTTGACACGATCACGATGCACCGCTTCTCTCTGACGTCAGTAGCCTTCATATTTCAAGTACTAGCTGATTGAGATCTTGCAGCTATATAGCACACCCTATACGCAACCCTGCCTCAACCACGTTAAGAAGCCAACTTATCAGCGTTTGTCGGATGTAGCGACCCTTATCACTGTTGAAACTCATCCATATTTCAATATATGCATCTCTTGACATATCAAAAGTTTGGAGATATAGCAGTGACGCAGTAGCAGCAGTATCAACAACGGGTATCCACCATTTTGTCGTTCAGCCTTCACTTCTCGATCCGTAAGAATCAGCGGTTTCCTTTATTAAATATCATACTTCCAAATTCTTGTTTGCTAGAAATCCAACTCAAGGCAAAGATTGGATAACTCCAGTCCTAAACTAATCGTGAGCTAAGTACTATTTTAGTTCTAACTTAGGCCGAGCCTCTAACTGTAACATTAGCCAAGGTTGATAGCTTCACGCTTTATCATCTCGCTCAAATCATTTTTGTGTATTCCAGTCCTTCGTTGTACGGTAATGATAATACTGGGTGGGTGCCATTCAACCTCACAGCCATTCTCTCAAAAGGAGTCATCAAACATGGTTTTGCGCGTGTTCATCTCCTTCCGTGCAGCCCATGACCTCACGGTCACTGCAAGAGATTGAGGCCAACAAGACACAAATTTTGATGTGAAAGATGATATGGAATATAGGATTGACCTTAATATTTGGTGAAAACCAAAACAAGTAAGCCCTTCTCCTTCATTGCTTTGGTAAAGCAAGCTGAAGAAAGTCTTCAGGACCTTGGTCTTGGCTCAATAATTCTGAATGATGCAAATTCCCAACACCAAACTTGACGAGCAGAGAGGAGCTCCTGAGACCTCACTCATGACGACTAGCAGATATGGACAGATTAGTAAGCGGTACTTGTCGGAGATAAATATGGAATTGGGGATGAGAGTCGTAAGTCAGGCGATGTCGGCTGAATGGAACCTCAAAGGTAGTCGTAACTGCGAATAACCTCGGATCGGCAAAATGTTGTGCATCATGTTGAGTCTGGGAGGAACATAGAGAAGAAGAGTGAAAATTATCTTACCGTTCAGTACAAAAGACTTGTTTCGTTGTAAACTCCGCTTTGCATGACTGGCACTTTACGAATCTACTGATGCGAGTTTCTTCAAGACATTATATCCCTTGGCCCCTCCAATGACCCAAGGCAAAATTTTCTAAGCCTGTGTCAGAAGACAAACAACATCAAAATGCTCATAATGAATCATTCCGTATAGCTCTACATTTTAATACATCGGACTGGGGTTTGCATGCAGTGTGATTTGGTGGCCTCCGGCCTTTTCAGGTCTCGGTACTGCGTGGAACTCCGGTTTTTCTACGATGCCCGAGTGGCACAAGACACTCAATCAGAATAATGTTTGTGCCAGCCCACTACGCGGATGAACACATTTCGACAAGATCCTTGGCCTTGGCAGAGACGCATTTGTCAGAAGTCATATCGAGTGTGGATAAAGAACTCGCTTCTAGGGTCGCATTATGAACATGTTAACGGTCAGATGGTTTCATACAAGCAGTGGTGTTTGCAATGCCTAGTCTAGTATACGTTAAAAAGCTCATGAGATATCCTTCAAGGCCCTCTCATCGTAATGCTCCATGATGCCACTGCTCTGTGGGAATATGTCAAGGTAAAGCCTAACGTGCCTGTCACAAATTAGTGTGTCTGACAGCGGATACCTGCGTCGCGGCTAAATCCGCGAGGCCACCATCTCTGCTTTTGCCGTGCCATGAGATCCCGATGACGAGGGGTTAGTCGAGAGCGACACATTGTGAGGCAGGATGACTCATACATAATGAGCACCCCAACTCGGCAATATCAGGTCGACGACAAGGCAATACCATTTATATACTACACGGTCACAAAATTAAACAAAGCAACTTGCTCTGAGATTCTAGCCCAGTACGATTCCGTTTTCTGAGAAAAATATAATTACGGCGAGTGGAAACATTTCAGCTGAACTATGAGTCTGCTGTTCTAGGTTCACTCATGATTCATAATTCTCGTAACATTGTCCTGTACATAACGATGTGATTTTGAATTAAATCCACATATTGGCACCTTTATCATAATGTTCCGTTTTTTATCTAACGACCCGCAATTGGTAACAACACGAAAAACTGATTGGCTTCTGTAGCCCGGTTGGCTGAGTGTCGTACTAATACTTCTTAACAAGTGATCGGTGATAACACCTGGGTGCTGGATTTGTTTTTCTCTATTGAAAAAAGGTGCTACAATGTCACGACAAAATAACAACTTATATAACCGTTCACAAATTAACTGCGGATCGCGTGAATAAAAGTCGATGTAATCATATATCATTCAATCGCTTTATACTTGCTTCATAATATCTATAAGTTGACCTCGTTTTGCACGTCTAAATAGAGTTGTCTCCACATGAGAAGACGCCGCGGATGGAGCTCTTATCGTTCTCGAAAATGTTCAGTAATTCGGTAATGGAAGACCACAAACCGCCACCATTCATGAATGCCGACTGGAGGATAAGGAGACCATTGATGATGCACAAGACAATCTTCTTCCAGTTCTTGGTGTACTGGCCCTTGTTAATGTGGAACCAGAAGACGGCACTAAGACCGAAGGTGAACCAAGCAATGGTGGTGGCAGAAGAGATGGAGAGGATAGAGTCAAAGATGGGGATGGCGTTGGAGATGACGAAGACAACGATCCAGTATAGGGTCACGCAAAGAACCCAAATACTCCAGGACTTGACGCTTCGGTCGGTGACCTGGTGCGTTGCCTTTATGGTTCGCATGGCGACAACATACATGTACTTGATACCAATTTGTCCGAAGCTTATTCCAGTACCCAAGACACATGGCAGAACGATACCATAAGCCGCCATGGCGGGAATCCTAGGTGCGGATCCTAGAGCAGGAGAGGTAGTGTAATCGCCGGCAAGGCAGTATATAGCAACAGCGACAATGGTGTACAGGGTGATGGAGAAGACTTCAAGGCAAGCCAAAGCCATGGGGAAATCCCTGCTGGGGTTCTTCATCTCAGCCATGTACGAAACGAAGCTGATGTTTCCGGCGTATGCGTAGCAGATCTTAAGGCAAGCATTGAGACCCTGGCGGAACGTCGGGTTGCCTACGACCTGAATTTCTCTGTCCCAGCCTGGCGGAGCCTGAGAGGGCGGGGCAACTCCTAAACTAATCATGACGACCAGGGCAGCAGCCAAAATACTGATCGTGGAAGGAATACCGGATTGCGAGACGAATTTAACGGTTCGGGGTAGGCACAGAGCCCAGCAGGCGACGATGCCGATAGCGACAAAGCTGACAGTGCAGAGGGTGTGGTTGCTGAGAGTGTTGAAAGCGACAGATAAGGTTACACTTGCAGACGCACAGGTCATCATAACCTTGATCATCAAACCAATACCCGCAATGATCTCAAGTGGTCTGCCACCGACGATGCCGCACATATCGACGACATTGACGACGTGGGGGTATTTTCTGTAGAATTGAAGGAGTTCGTAGGCAGTGTAGGCAGAGAGGGAACCGAGGCCGATGATGGCGATGACGCCGGGGACGACACCGAGAACTCTGAGACAGCCAGGTAAAGACAGGACGCCCAGGCCGACTTGGTTTGTCAGGAGGACGAAGACTGTGTCCCATTTGCTTAGTGTTCTGTAGCTTTTGCCGCCTTGGTTGAAGATGTTCTGTACCGGCTCATCGGACTGCTCCTTGGAGTACTCCATAATGTCGCCGCCATCATGGGCAGTGTTGATTTCGTCGCCCGCGGCCCCCCGAACGGATGCAGGGCGATGATGCTCAGGCTGCGCCATCTCAGGCTGAGTCTTTGTCGTCTTGTCCTCAGCGCTCATGGTATCGTCGTGGAAGTAGAAGCAGGGTGTATTGAGGAACAACGGACGAGCGGCAAGGATTGCTGGGGAGAACAACAACCAGCAACAAACTTGAGAGATGCAGAGAAACACCAGCTCGGTCGGGGTCCTGCAGCTTTTCTTATACGCATCCGCCAAGACAAGAGCATCCAGACCGTTGTTTATCGTGCGTGGATCCTGTTGAGAAGCTTGTTATCAAGGCAAAGGGCGAAAGAAGTCGCAGTATATCGTGGAGCCCCATGGGGGAACGTGAGTCTCTCACGTAAAAGTTAGCAAATCGTCAATAACCATCAGGTCATGGAAATATGGCAGCGTTGTAGCTGAGGAAACGGGGCCAGAAAATATGGAGTTCCGCTACTCGCAGGGTTTTCTTGTTACGTTATGTGGTCAGCGATCTTTGCTTCAAAGGACCAGGTTGAGTAACGAGATGGAACTGGAGATCCATGTTATCCCGGCAGTTTGGTGGAACTGAGAGGGATTGGAGATAAGAATGGCATGGTTTGCTCGGCACGGTCATATATCATCTTGTGTATATCTTGTTTGCATATCCAGAGAAAGATGTAGTCAAGATGAGGCTCTTCACTCTTTCCCGCCGGCGATGAGCAGGATCTGCTCTAGCACGTCTCATCTGCGGCTCAGCCGGCGCCAAGGGCACAAGCTTATTTTTACTCCGGTCCTCGTACCATCGACGGAGAAAAACCTTAAGCAGACACCGTCGGAATTGGTGAGAAAAGGCTGACCGTTTCCGTTACGCGAAAAATAGCCTGCTTTGACACATGCATTGGATATTTTGTGGAGTCGGAGAGTCGGTCTTGTCTCTGACTTGTTCTTGTTGTTCAAGGGCGCCTGCAAGCGAGAGCCGTGGTAGCCGACACGGGGCCCTTCATTGGTGATAATCGAGCCGTCGCCATTGGAGAGTTGATAACGCGCCTGTGATTCTTTTGCGTCTGTGAATATTGCCGCAATGGGATGGTTGAGTGTCACGGTAGGGGTCGTAAGATTTTAACCTGCCCGGTTTTCGACCGGTGCCGGCGAAATTATTCCCGTTCACCCGTGAACCCACCGACTCTCCTGTATACTTCCTATGCAGGTTAGTCAGTTCTTTCTGCGATGGTCACTATGTAAAAGCCACCATAAACCCATTGCTACGCATTCCCCTGTTCTAGAAGATAACGCTCGGCTTGCCTCATGCGCCGACCCCAGCTGACTCGCCAGGATCCAAGCGGAGAGTCGCGTTGGGGAAGAAGGAGGATCTTGTGGGGGCAGTTGGGGAAATGAGGGGGGAAACGAGATTCCCTCTCGTCTGTGCACGCACTTATTCTTACTCTCTTGACTCAGAATCTCCGGGTTATCCTCTTGATAGTCTTGGATCGTGGGGAACATCATGGCTTGGCATTGCTTACAATTCCGTAAATGATCCGGATAGGCGAACGTCTCCGCGTTGGACTTGCAGACTGTGGATAGAGTACCAAGTTGCAGGGCCGACTACATGGTTCGTCTGGGGAAATGCCTGATATCACGGACTTCCCCCATGTTTTGGAGCCTTCCAAGGTCCCTCCTGGGGGAAGCACAAGCTACCGGTTTACTGGTCAGTTTACTGGTCAGTTTATCTGACATCACTTTACCTTGGCGTCTATGCTCGGTGCCGTATAATCCCGACCTCGGTGTTATGCAAAATCCCATCTTATTTATGAAGATCCTCCTAAATATATGTACTATGAAATAGCGGTTATATAATAGACGCTACTACTACTGCCACTGACACCTCAGATCTGGCACTTCCAGCTATCAGCCTTCTTCCAGTCGCCCTTGCGGTCCCAGACGTTGCGGTAGGGATAGCGGCAATGCTTTCGCTCGACCTCTACCTTGCCAGTAGAAGCACCCTTGTCAAATCTCTGGCCAGTGATAGTCTCGGGCGCGACACCCTCCTCGACCCATTTGATGATCGCCATAAGAACGTTGTTGTCTGCAGTCTTGCCACCAAGGTTTTCCAGGTTGTTTCCGATACGAACAGCTCCGTCTCCGCCTCCGCAATGGCCGCAGCCGCTGATGCGGAAGTACCTGTAGAACTTATCGAGCTCGGTGTTGTTGAGGCCCATCGTTCGTGACACGTGGTTATAGTAGTCCATTGAGTTGTCGGAGCTGATGAGTCCGTCCTGGAGACCGTGCCAGTGGATGATCTTGGATCCGCGCTTTTGGAACTTGGAAAGATCTCCCTCCCAAGTCTCGACGTTGAAAGGGTTCAGCTCAGCAGCCTTCTCGTAATCCTTGGGTCCAATGGTGTCGGGGTCCCAGTTGGCATCCTCCCAAATGACGTATTGGAACCATTCAGTAGAGTAAGGGAAAGGCTGCTCGCCAATGGCAAACCCAAATCCAGCAGATGCACCAGGAGGGATTCGAGGGTAGATGTATGTGCCATTGTTCGCGTAAAGAGGCGAAAAGACCTTTCGGACTGTCTCAATTTGTGTCCCAGTCAAGCAGTTCTTGGTTTCGCCCTTACTGCACACGAGCGCCTCGGGACGATATTCGCAGAGGTTAGGGTCCTCAACCACGCCGTCCTTGACACCATCGAGCTTCTCGTCGCACTGAGTGAGGACATTCTTGTGGACCATGTTCCACTCGGCAGGGCTGAGGTGAGTAGGTGCTCCAGGAGGACCAGTGATGCCCCAGAAACTTCCAGAGCGCGACTGAAGACCGTTGAAGCGAATGGCCGGAGCACCCGCCACGATACCGTCGAAATCATCAGGGAAGTCCTGCGCCTCCTTCCATCCTTGCCGCCCGCCGGTCGAGCAGCCCAGATAATATGACTTGGTGTGCTTCTTGCCGTAGAACTTCTTGGTGACCTCCTTTCCGAGAACAGTGCCTGTGTGCACTGAGCGGTAAACGAAATCCTCGACAACACCTGGGTTGTGGAACATATCGATGGCTGACGTCCCGTTGTGTCCGTTGTTGGCCCCGACCGTAGCGAAACCATTGTTAGTACCGTACGCTACGTCGCCGTACTGAATGCAGCCAGCCATGCCGCCGTTTCCAGTGCTCATGAACCGGCCGGTCCAGTTGGAAGGGAGCCAGGCCTCGAGGGTGAGGTTTGACGCGGGACCGGTTTCGACAAACATAGCCACGCGACAGAGCTCAACGTCGACGACCTGGCTGTTGGGGGCACATGTTGGGTGGTTGTCTGGAAACGTGATGTTGGCGCCGGCTGCGACGTGCTCGGTGAACCAAACTGTGGTGTTGGGCAGCTTCAGCGACGTCTTGAGCGCAGCACACTTGGCGGAAAAGTCATCCTTTGCACAGACTCCCAGTCCTGAGAAAAGACTGGGGAGCAGCAAAGTCGAAAGATTAGCACGCATGGTGTCTGGTGGTGCACAAATATCAGACAAAGAAGTCACTTCCCGGGCCAAGAGGAAGACATGGAAAAGGAGCTGCCACATCATCGTTATATATGCGTCGTCGCATAAACGTTTACCATAAATGAACCCTGGTCCTTGCAAAAAAAACCTGGTCTTTGCGGGGATGAAAGCCAGAGAGCGTCCTCTCAGTATCCCAATTGAGCAAATCGTCGGAGATCACTACCTTAAGTGCACACTTCGGCAATACCAAGGAAGATCCATTTCCAGAAAAAGCCAGACTAAGACAGGTCGGCAGTTGGCGCGAGAGGGGGGGAAAGGGAGGTTTGAAACCTCGGTATGCCTGACTCGGAATTAAATCCGGGGTGCATGAACGGGGCTGGTTTGCGAAATGAGGATGCGTGGTGATATTCAACTGAATAAGCTATGCACGAACAAGGTATGAAGGGGGGGATTATATCCGCCAGTAAACGCTGGTGGATATCTGTAAGCATCAGCTCATATCATGTCTTGGCCTGTGATTTGCGGTCGCATGTAAATAAACCATCACCTTAGAACAAGCTCTGTAGGTTCCATGCACTCGTTTGAATATAAGTCATCTCGGCCCTGCACGGTTATCATGCGCACGCAGGTACGTGCACCTTTATCCGTAACATACTCCTGATCCGTCTTGGCATCGAGGTCATCTGTATAGGCGCTTCATTCTTCAGTTAACCTTCTGGTATCAGTTCTTCATTGCACACAGAAGATAATTGTCTGTTCCCCGGGAAACTAAATATTATTGGGCTTGGTGATCGTGACATGAAGTTGAATATTAGGTTTACGGTCCACCTCCCCTGCGAACTTTATCGACTTGATCAACTCATAATTTTCGTATTTACAGAGAACCAGATAACTCCAGCCTCCACAAGGTTTCCATGTCGGACAATTTCTTTAGCCTTTTCTCTTCGGCATTATCCCGGCGATGATGCGAGCCAGGATCCATGATCTTATGCCAGGCCCATTGACCACAGAGAGTTAACATTCATTGTCCCAGGTATACCGCCGTCAGCATGATCCTAGCAACTTGTACCATCACACTTTGGCAAAACCATCTGTTCCAAATCAGTCTCCTATCCCTAAATCACATTAATGAATACTTACCTGCCACATGTCAATAACGACATACTTGCCTTGAGACTCAGCAGGCGGCCGCTGCAGAACCCCAACAGCAAGCACATAGTTCAACCAGTCATAATCCCGATGCCCCGTCTGAAATACACCCCTAAGCAACGTCCGTCCATCAGGCTGCGTGGGACCCGAAGTTTGGATATAGATGTCGACGCCATCGTGAGTCCTCAGATTGTATCGCGTGTCAGGGAAGAAGATCCCCTTGCTGTCCGTCAGACCCCAATCAGCGCCGAGATTGGTGACCGTTCCAGAGAGGCGAGGGCCCTTGAAGGTCCCGCCCGTGATGGGAATCACAACGCGACTGCCTTGGCCGTAGTCACCGATTTGCCAGCGCTCGCCAAGTGTTGCGTTGACGGTGTAGAGAAATTCGTAGGACGGAGTGCCCATGATCTGGGCAGCCCCAAGAAGGGCGTTGCAGGCGATGAAAAGGGAATTGAAGAGTCTCATGATGTCAATTGGGAATCAATGATTTTCGAGCTATTCAAGAATGAAGATGGACCGGGGTTCCTCGCTTTTAACTTCTATTTTATCCTTCCTGCTTCTCAGATCGCCAAGTTCATCAAGGGGATCACCGAGGTGATGTTCATAGAAAACAGTGATCGGATCGGCTGGTCGTGAGGGGTCAACAACACCCCGCATAGACGTCGGCAATTGATCCGGCATCGACACTATTCAAGATACATTAGGTTAAGTTGAGTTCAGAATAGGAAAGATCGTACTTTAAACACAGCAGAGGTTAAGCGTCGAATTGCGGTCATGCCTGATCTACTGGTGTAGGTCAGTGTGCGATGATATTACTGTGTCAAATCAGATGCTACGTAGTAAATCTAACTCTGGTAGTTTCGGACGATTAGTGCTCTTCAATAGTCTTTGATTTATATGGCTTCTATACTTCTATGGTCATGGTATCATTAGTTGTCATTATCCTCAAAGAATGATGGGATGTCGCACGCGTCCACAACGGATGTCTCTGCCTCTGGTATCCTAACAACCTCGTTCTTCTTTCGCCACATAGCAGCTCTGTCTGCTTGGCGCGTCGTTCCCTCCCAAGTTCGACCTTGAAGGTGTTTCAAACAAAGTTGTTTCCCCTCTTCAGGGTAGTAAAGCCAAGTACCCCATTTTGCCCACTACTTCATGTTAGCTGTTGGTTTTGCAGTAAGGGCAACCGTCCGAGTTCGAGCAGAGATATGCTCACACTGAGGTGGAGGGGTTCACCGACCAAACCATCTTTCATCTGAGCGCGAGCCCGCTGTCCAATCTTATCCTCGATGAAGTCCCCTCGAAGCATCGCAAGTCGCGACGGAAACACACGTTCGAGATAGTGCGCCGTTGATGCAAGATGAGGCTTGTCATGCCAGAAGAACATCGGCGTCAAGGGCACTTTGATACCAGGGTGTGACGGTGTCTCGTAATCGCGAGTAAGAGAAGATGACAACTCTCGGAGAGTCGGGAACTCCATAGCATATGCGGAAGTGGCATACGAGAGCATACGCACAGCAGCTAAGCAGACGTATTTGATGGGTGCTTCCGGGTTCGACTCGTGGGTTTGCATGATTTGTAGAAGAGGTTGGATGGGCAGGTCTGCTACTAAAGCCCAGTCGTGCTGTTGGACCCAGACATGAGGAGTCTGGGTAACCCTTAATGCAGATCTGACTGCGAGGCCAAAGCCTAGGCGTCTCGATGGCTCTATGAAGGTGACTTGGTTGTCGAGGGTGTGCGATACCGCGTAGTCAACTGTGTTCTGAGGGTTCGGACTCCCATACTCTGCCGTGGCATCTTTATGCGTGAGAATGGTGGCTGCGGCGTCATGGTGATATTTATTCAATATCAAATCTTTGACATTTTTCTTGTAAGCGCTGAAGTCCGCTGCTTGCCGGGGTGTGACCTGCCCTTTCTTGAGGCGCGCGGTAGGGACTATCTGGTCAAAGGCATCGAAAACAACAACGACATTACACTCGGTCAAAACAGGACAATACCGCTCAAACGAATCAAGGATCGATGATACGAGCTCGGTCGAGGGTGCGGAAGGGGTTGGCGATGTTGTGAGAATCACAGTCACGAGGCTTCGCACGGTCGCATCGCGTGTCATTCTGGCTTATGCCGTGAGGACTACCCACCGTGTTTTTGAGGTGTCGACGCCCAAGACCAGCATCTACCCTGTATGGCAATCGACGTGTGGCTTGTTGGGCTGTGTTTAACATCTGAGTCAAAGAGTCGGGCAGGGGATGGCGGTGAGGCTCGAAGGGACGGGCCGCTTCGATTCTGACGTAGAAAAATTTGCGCTTGCAGGGACGCGATTGGATTACGGTATCGTGGGCAGACGGGTATGGTGTCACTTTCCTGTCGCGCTGGAAGGCAAGGCAACTGAGATCAATTCACTATCGCTGTGTATATAATCTCTACTCAATAGTATTCTTCAATTGCTGGCAACACAGGGAATAATCGTCAATTGGCGCAGTATTGTTGATTTGTTACAGACGCGACGTGTACGAGTTAACACTGTGCGGCACAGTGACGTGTAACATCAAGTGCATGCATCTCCAAGACACCCAAGACACCAAAGAAGAAAAGCCAACGGCTAAGTCGATCGACGAATGGCAAAACCACTCCAGCAGGTTATTCGACGTTTCATCTTACACTCCCTGGCCGAACGAGATTGTAGACAGCCTTTACCTGCTTCCATGGGCGCTGTTCCCCTTGCCCAGCCACCCGCCATCAGATCACCTGCATGTCATCCCTGACGGCCAAACCCAGAAATTATCAGTCGTGGTTCAATAAGAACCCGTCTGGTGCATTCAAGTGCTCTATGATTTGAGTACAGGCTCGATGTATGGGTACGGACTGACTCTGGCGTCATTGATGCATATTCCCACTAACACTGTGCTACACTTACGCGGCTGGGGGTCTGCTTCAGTGGCCCGCAGAGCCAAGTCCAGTGCCTTGGTACACCACCATCCCTGGAGGCCCAACCACGCACAGAAAAAGGAGACACCAACCTCCCGTTTCCAGCCATCGGGTTTCCACGCTCTCACTAAAACATCATTCACGTCCGACCTTGGTCACTGTAGATTTTCCTCTCATTCCATCTCACCTCACTTTTCGTCACTCTCTCTCCCTTTTTCCCCCCGTCGCTTCTCAATTCCAAGTCTTACCTCAAAAAGAGATCATCACCCGCCTTTTACACCCCGCACGGAGATAACTATGGCTGCAATGGCGGCTCCTCACCAGCCAAGATACAACCTCGAAGACCCGGGCTTCGAGCCTCGCACCGCTCGCGACGCCCGTGAAGCAGCGCGCGCCGCCAGAAACGGCCAGAGCCCGCGATACAGACGGCCTCAGTCTCCCGACCAACTCGACGATTATCGCTTCCAGAGCGAGGAGTCGGAGATACGGTCTCCCACGTCTGACGTGGCATTGCAGGACGCCATGCTCGCACAAGCACAGCAGCAGCAACAGGTGAGTCTTTTTTTAGTTCTTTTAGCTTTTGCGCTAGAGGCAAAATCTTTCTTCCGCCCCAACCACCCCTTAAAATCTCGTAATTGACTTTTGCTGAAGCGTGTCGTTCCGGTTGGTCAGGTCCCTCGTAACGCAGGACAGCGCAGACAACCTCCTCCAGGTCAACAAGGTCCTCCAGGTCCCAACAGCAACCCCAGCATCAACGTCAACGGCCCCAGAGGACCCCAGGGACCCCAAGGACATCAAGGACCACCTATGCCTCAAACTTACTCCGGCCCAATGGAGAACGGCCAGCAGCCCAACGGCCCCAGAGAGGGTGGCCGTTACAGACGCCAACAATCGCGTCGCGCTTCAGAGTCCGAGCAACCAAGACCTCACGGCGAATCCCCCCCTAGAGCAGGGCCCAACACCCAGCAGAGCCGTGTTTCTCAATCCATGGCCTCGGAGCACCATCAGCAGCGTCGCGCGGCTTCTCCAAACCGTCTAGCAGTCCCCGGCGGCGACGACATCAGCCGCATCAACAGCCCCAGCATTCAAAAGAGCGTCCTTCAGCCTCTTGAGAAGAAGATCCACGAGTACGACCATCTCATGCACGAGGCCCAAGCTCAAATGAGCCAGCTCGACGAGGAATTGCGTGCTCTGGAGGAACGACGTCGCCAGGCTGAGGATCGCTTCATCGAGGCCAAGTCCAAGCACGACGAGTATGAGCGCCAGCACCAGGATGTCGGCAGAGCCCTGCGCGGCGAGCTTGCCAAAGAGCCCCCGCCTCCCGCGGTGCGCCAGCCGATGCAGCGCATGGACAGCATGGACAGCTTCGACCAAAGACCCGTCAGCGCGCAGAGCTCCTTCCATCAGAAGCCTAAGAAAGGGGGTATGCTGCGGATGAGCTTGTTCAACAAGAGCGGCTGACTGAGAAAGCGGAAGGGTTGAATCATGAATTTACGCGTTAATGACATAAGGATATCGATGCGCGGGGAAAACGAACGGCCGGCCTTTTGGAATTGGTGGCTTTTTTTTTTTAAATTTAATTCTCTCTTATCCAACGGTAAAGGAATTTTAGCTTACATGTTCGTAATACACATTTGCTGTATATAGATTGCTGAGGATGGAATACTTGCTTCGATCTTTAATACTCTGGTACACCAAAAGACAATTGTTTTTCATTTCAATCAATATGTGTTTTCGTGATGACGTTAACGAAGTCTTGACGAACTTGATCAGGCAAAAAATGATTGACGGACAACAGAGTCTTCAGACAGTGCTTTCCCTTGGTCTCAACCGCTGCCAGGTCTGATAGGAGGATGAAAGCAGGTATCATTCAATTTCTGATATCTGCTCTCTAGGCTATATACATACGTTTGTTACGCAATACTCAAGGCCAACGCAACAAGAGATGGAATACGGGTTAGCTGATAGTCCATGAACCTGACTCGATTTATTGATTTCACTGTTGCCTTCCCTGGCAAGAAATATGCGGGGTTCTCTTTGACGACAACATCAATTCCTATGCGCGCCGGGACTTCCTTCGGAACAGGCACTGATGGTCTTTTGCCACGTTTTCTCAACTGCCAGAGCCAGATTGAATGGGCTGGTTCATGAGCTGAACGAGTCAGCTCAGCGTTGAGCTTTGGCCAGGTCATGGTGCGAAACGACTCGCCCCTCAAGCTGGGACCTCGAGGGGCACGCAGATCTTTTCTAGCGCACGCCACCACTGCGTCTAGGCGTGTTTCGTCTGCCAGTAAGTCCCGGCTCCTCAGACTCTTGTTTATTCCATGCCGCGCGCAGATCGACTTACTACCTGTGCCTAGCTTACCACCGCCTGTGATACGTTGGCCAATTTGAATGGAATCGTGGTTGACGATAGAGTGCCCCGGGAACAGCTGGCAATGCCCCTAGAATCTTATAATAGCGCGACTTACTCCATGAATGGTCCCTGAATTGACGACAAATCAGAGTCAGATTGAGCCTTCTTAAAGAGCCTGTATCTCTCTCAGCTCGTGGTCCCTTGGTGCATATGTTCTATCTCACCACCCCTTGCAGCTATGACCAGCACCGACAACTCCTTTGCCACAGAGGCCTTTACCCTGCTGTCGATCGGCATCTTCGTCATCTTTCTCCGAACATATGCAAGGACACGGCAGGCCGGGATCCGAAACTTCGAGGCCGATGATTATCTGATGCTACTGGCTATCGTTCCGTACACAATCGAGACGGGTCTTGCGTATACTGTTGGAGCGAGGTTTCATGGCTTGACGAATAGTTGCATGACAGATGAGGAGCGCGAGGCTTTGTCACCGGATAGTGACGAGTATGGATGGAGGTTCGTGGCAAGCAATGCGAAAGAAGACATGGGAGCTAAAATGACCACAGAGTTGGCGGGTCCAAGATACAAGTCGCTGGTTGGGTTATGTACGCAACTCTACTTTGGGTTATCAAGAGCGCGCTGTGCGCCTTTTACTTCCGACTCATGGTAAGCTTGGCGTCAAGAACAGCAGAGTGATAGTACTGACGACAAGAGGCTGGCCTCAATGGTTACAAAATACGAATTTACATAGGCTTCGGTCTCATCGCCTCCACATATGTTGGGGTAGTCTGCTGTATTCTCCTCAGCTGCCAACCATTCCATCACCTCTGGCAGATTAACCCCGATCCAGGCAGTACGTTGAGACCTCCGTGGTTTACGATTTTGCTAATCCAGTACAGACTTTTGCCATCCTGCCTTGTCGAAGTTGTACATCTTTACCATCGTCGGCCTCAACATTGTCACAGACGCCTACCTAATGGCCATCCCAATTCCCATGCTCTGGGGAGCTCCTATTCCAACGGTAAAGAAATGTGGATTGCTGGTGCTGTTCTCAGGTGCAATATATGTCATGGTTGCTGGATTATTGCGGTGTTTTCTTATCCTCCATGTAAGCGCTGTCACTCCCTATACGAGGTTCTCTGCTTCTCAATACTGACATCGACCAGAACCCCGGAACAGGTCCGGAACAGGGTGCCTCATGGGCTGTTCGAGAATCCTTCGTCGCCGTTGTCACGGCAAATCTGCCGAGCACGTGGGGATGGCTGCGCCAAAAGCTAAAGCCTCTCTTTGGCTCACTTGGATCATCCAGCAACAACAGCTCGAAATACAAAAACGGCCCCGCACCTAGAAGTATCAAGCTTGACGACGGCGGGTCAGGCTGGAAGAGTCACAATGGTCGTTCAATCAGATCGACGACTAGGCATGGGGGCACCAACGATCGCAGTGACCGTAGCGTATACATTCATAGGGGTGGCCATGCGAGGTCGCATGAGATTATGTTACCAAACTTTGGTGATATCACAAAGGAGGGTCAGTTCGTAGCTGAGGTGTCACATGCTCGACGTTTATAACTCGCGTGAACCTAATAAACATATATAGTTGTTATAATCAGTATATAAGCCTTAGTCTCTATGGTCTCTATAATAGTGGCCTCTGTTTTTAGGACTAGTGGCCTGGTGGTCTTGACGATAATAGTTTTTATAACCCAACGAGATAATTTAATATCTAGTTGAAACTTGTGCTGCTCCGTCCTACTTGAGCAGTTCCATCCTGCAACCGATTCATGATGCGAAACGCATTAATCAATTTCATACATGGTCAAAAGATTGTACAATTCGAATTGCCTACCTAGGAGTCCCTTTAGTTGAATGAATGAGTGGGCAGTTGCTTGCCGCTCTCATCAAATCGCTTTGGGAAGACATTGAGGATCCCGTCAACATCCCTTGGCTCGTAGTCCAAAAGTGATGAACCAAGAATGAGCACATCAAGTCCAAACGTCTCCTTCAGCCAATGCGCAAACATGTCCATCCCCGCAACCGCACCACCCGCAGTCCAGATATTCCCATCAACGATCCATTTCTTTTCATCCGTCCACTTGACATTAGGAAACTTTTGCTTGACTAGTGGAATAGCGGCATGGTTGACGGTAGCGCTCTTGCCATCCAAAACACCCGCAATTGCAGCGACAGCAGCGCCGGTACAAGTAGTGAAGAGCAGTTTGCCAGCTGCAACATGTTTTCGAATGAGGTCTGCGAACTTGGGGTGCAGTTCAAAATTGACAGGATCGGGACCGCCTAGGAGTAGAATGTCGAGCTCAGGGCATTCGTCCACGGTGGTCGTGGGCACGATAGTGACGCTGCTGGACTCGAGGACCAAAGGGTCGCGTGTGATGCCGATGTGGTGGAAACTGAATTCGGCTGCGCGAGAGAGTATATCTTGATCGATTTTCATACAAACTGAGAGAGCCTGTAGATATTTCTTACTCGACGAGTTGACAAGGTCTGTTGCGCCTATGACATCAATTGCTTGGAAGTCATAGACAAGAACGCCGAACTGGAGAGGAGCCATGTTGTCAGGCAGGTCGTATCGAAACCGAGGATAAAGGTGGAGTTGAGATTGGACTTGGTCTGATAGTAAACGCGGCTTATAATCACGTTTATATAATTATTGAAAGAAAGGCCCGACAGCAAAGAATTGAGGTGAGTGCGTATATATCCGACCTCAATCGGTACTTGGATGATCAGTTGTTTCACAGTGGAGTTTCGACCAGGGGTAAAACTCTACCAAGAACAGCACAAAGCGATTCTACTTGCTCACGATCTTTTACGTTGTACGGCTTGTGCCCAGTAGGGTATAGTGACGCTTGTTACTGCCATAGCGCTCCGGATCGTACAACATTGGCTTGCGATTGGCCATGGTGTCAAGACATATTGAACAAGCGCCAGTGACAAAAGGGGGAACTTGTCGATTCTATTTATAGTGTTTCCATTTGTTAGCATTACTTACCTAACACCTGAAACCCTATGCCGCTTTATGGAAGTCGAACCGACTCAATTGGCTATGCAGGTGTTTTTAAGTATGAATTGCTTGTAAATGAGAATGGTGTACAGAGCTGATGGAAGTTTACTATGCGCTACAACTACGCTCTACCGACACATTTTCCATCTATCTGCAGATTGCCGATCCGTCCCTATGTCGAGAAAATCCTAAATAGGACTAACTGCCGCGTCGCATCATACCATTCACATCAGCTTTGGCCATCAACTCTTCCCCAGGCAACACGTAACTTTCTCCATCTAGCCTGTTATCTGGATAAGCTACCATCAATCTCAGCAATTGTCAGGGATCTTCGGGTGTGTGTGGGGAAGTAAGATAATGCGCTTATTCGTTACATCTCGGCAGATGAATGTCACGGCCGCTAAAGTCTCCATTGTCATAAAGGTCTAAGCTGGGGTAAATGTCTCGATCGACATCTGTCAACGGCTGGGAGTGTGGGGGAAATTATCTAGATAAGCACATGCGCAAGCAGCTTGTCGAAACAAGGATAGGATGATTGGTACATGCAATCTATTCGCCAAACTCGGTAAGCGTGCGCTACTAGAATTCGCGATAGTCGGCAAGGAACAGAAAAATTGAGAATTAACTGCCGTAAAGGGAAGGAGAATGGGCACAGAGATGAGATGGTGTAGCTGCAGCCTGCATGCTATCAAGATACTATACGAGATGATAGTGACCGGGTTGTGGAAAATTATAGTTATGACAAGTTGGGAAGGTGAAGATGGAAATGTTGACAGGTGATAAGCATTAGACGACAAGGTTGAGAGTAAGACTTTCTGGTACTTGATGGAGAGGCATAAGTAGTCGATGGAGACCCACGAAATCCTCGGAATAAGCTCATTCAGACACATCGTTCGCTAAGATTCACTCCCAAGTCGCCTTTAGCCAGTAGATCTCTGTCTCCCACCATGCGACAATCATGTTCACAAATATTCTCAATATCCTTGAGCCTTTTTCTCGGTTCAACACAAGCAGCAACGATACCACGCAGAGACACATGCACCAAGACCAAGGTTGCAATCCTCGGTGCCGGTGTAGCTGGTATCACAGCCGCACAAACACTGCACAATGCCTCCATCCACGACTTCGTAATCATTGAGCATAATGACTACATCGGAGGTCGTGTCAAGCACACTTCGTTCGGAAAGTCTTCCGGCGACACGCCTTTGACTGTTGAGCTCGGCGCCAACTGGATTGAAGGTCTTGAAAACGCCTCAGGCGAAACAAACCCAATTTGGCGACTTGCACAAAAGCACAAAGTCAAGAACACATACTCCAACACCAGTGCCATTGTCACCTACGATCAGACTGGAGAGTCGGACTATACAGACTTGATCGACCTCTATGATGAAAAGTCGGAGATCGCGAAGCAAGATGCTGGTTATCTATTTACTGAGAATCTACAAGACACTTCAACGCGTGCTGGTCTTAGTCTCGCGGGTTGGAAACCCATGAGGGATATGAAGATGGCTGCTGTTGATTGGTGGGGATGGGATTTTGAGACCGCCTACCCCCCGGAGCAAAGCGGTTTTCTGTACGGCGTTGCTGGAAACAATGCCACTTTCAAGCATTTCAGCGATGAGACAAATCTTGTCATCGACCAGCGAGGCTACAATGCTTGGATTATTGGGGAGGCAAATGAGTTCCTTGAGAAGGATGACCGCAGACTTCATCTGAACACGACGGTCAAGAAGATCCATTATACCACCACGGGCGTCAAGATCGATACCGAACATGGTTGCGTTGAGGCAGACTACGCCATCTGCACTTTCTCCGTCGGCGTTCTGCAGAACAGCGCTGTCGACTTCAAGCCCACTCTTCCCCGCTGGAAGAGACAAGCAATCGAGCAGTTCCAGATGGGGACCTACACCAAAATCTTCATGCAATTCAACGAGACCTTTTGGCCAGAGGATACGCAGTATTTTCTCTACGCTGACCCGGAGCAACGCGGATATTATCCTCTGTTTCAATCACTAAGCACCCCAGGCTTCCTCCCTGGCTCAAATATCCTCTTTGGTACAGTGGTTGCACAGCAGGCTTACGAGGTCGAGCAGCAGTCTGACGAAAAGACCAAGAAGGAGATAATGGAGGTGTTGCGTACTATGTTTCCAGACAAAGAAATCCCCGAACCGACAGCATTTATGTATCCCCGTTGGAGTATGGAAGAGTAAGTGACCTGCATCTCCTGTAGATGCCTGTGACTAACATGCCATCTTAGGTGGTCGTATGGATCGTACAGTAATTGGCCAGTGGGCATGACCCTAGAGAAGCACCAGAACCTCCGCGCCAATGTTGACAGGCTGTGGTTTGCTGGCGAGGCCAATTCTGCCGAGTTCTTCGGGTATCTGCAGGGCGCTTACTTGGAAGGGCAGGAGATCGCGGAGCGTGTTGCGAGGATCGTCAAGGGTGAGGAGTCGGAGCAGTCGCAGCAGATGAAGAGGTACAGGACGTTGCGTGGTACGACAGAGCCCGAGGAGCATGATGCGGCTAATGGATGGACAACCCCTCTTAATGATTGAGATGGGTTACTTAGAAAGATTAGTTATAGTTCATGCGTATCAACGATCGGCTGTGGATGAGCTCATCATGTATCCACCAGATAATAGTAGAAGAGTAAGGCTACCAAGTTGAGTTGAGAAACGCCACTTTTAGTCAGCGGCTTGTGTATCCTCATGGCAAAGGTCCAAGACTCTAGATCCGGGAGTAAGCTCAGAGCCCAAGTCAAAACGGAGGTAGACAACCATAAACAGAAGCTTGATGGAAAGCCATTGCCCTGAACGGGGAGTCGACGCTAGCCACTGGATAAGCTTGTAGGCTGCTTTGGTCCTAGTGATCTACTCGGGATGTCTCACATCCATCGCTCGTCACCGACAGATGTTAGCGTCCTACAGAGTGGGCTTTCTGTTAGGAATTGATCGACCTCATATGCCTTTTTGGGTACTTCATCATTGTCCGATGTTTACAAGATGGATATCTCTTGAGGGTAGTACAGTTGCTACCCTAGCCAAAACTACAAAGTTGTACTGGGTCGTGGAAGACCAGCCACCAGCCAAGTGAGATGCGGGATGTGCTTTTGTCACATAGCAAGTAAAGGGTCCAGATCCCGATGTTTGTGATGGTAACTCTATTTAATGTTCAGCGCCGATACTTGTTCATCCCGCAAAGGAAAGACAGAGCATTTTTGAGAGGTCCAGATCCAGGTGGACCAACTCAAAGCCAGCTTCTCTGCTCGTTGCCGCCCTCACCTGATAGTGCCAATGCTTTGGAATGCCATGCCGTTGTTGCATGGGTCATCAACTTCCATCGTCCGCCACAGTTCTTGCTTAGCTCTGGATATGACAGGATGAGGAACGACCCGTGGCGCCTCCTCGAGACTTTGTCGGTTGCGAGAGCCTTACCATGGTCTTTTCGTCATGACAAAATAGTGCTACTACGGACATGGTCCAGCGCATGTAGATCGGTACTGTTCTTTGACTTGGCCTGTTTCTTAGCTCAAGGGTCCCTTGCCTTAGCTTCCGCATGACGCGCTTACAGTTTTGCCAAGTTGACTTATGTACTGAACTCCGCGTATGATATTTGTGTCGCTCTTGGCAATTTCCAATTTTAAATCTACCAATCCTTTTTATTGTGCTCTATAGTTTAGTATTCGGCATCATGATGCTACCTCACCGTGACAAATGGGATACTCACCATGCTAGGGTCGATGAAATGGTTTACATTGGCCGGGATGTCTTTGTTGTTGTATGTATCACTCTTCACAAAACGAGGGTTTGCCTGTACTGATGCTCAACCCTAGGTTGCATCGACATTGGTGCTTTATAATGCTGTCGAATTACTCGCCCTCATCTCACTCACTTTCAAACGACGGGCGGGTCTTTATTTCTGGAGCATCCTCTTCGCATCATTTGGAATCATCCCATACTGTCTGGGCTGGCTACTTGTCTATTTCGATCTAATAGACGACTACATCGGCATGACTACAGAGACTATCGGCTGGGTTCTGGTCATTTCTGGTCAATCTGTCGTCTTGTATTCTCGACTTCACTTGATTCTCGCCGATAGAAAGATTTTGCGAGGTGTACTCATCATGATCATCATCAATGGTCTTATTTGGGCGAGTATCCCCTCTCCGTGCAAACACTTTTCGCTAACGAATATCTAAGCATACTACCATGACTGTATTGCTCTTCGGGTCAGAATACAGCCTTGGCGATAGTAGACGGGGTTTTAATAACGTCTTCAATATTACAGAGAAGATTTCAATGTGCTGCTTCTATCTCCAGGAGCTTATCCTCTCTGGCCTATACCTTTGGAAGTCGCTAGAGATTCTCAAAACAGCTTTCGGCGATACAAAGAATATGCTGTATAAGCTGTTGGCGATTAACTTTGTAATCGTGCTGATGGATATTGCTCTCGTTGTTATTGAGTTTCACGACTGGTATGTTTGGGAGCAGGGTATCAAGCTGGTCACCTACTCGATCAAGCTCAAGTTGGAGTTTGCTGTACTGAGCGAACTTGTCGAGTTCGTGCGAAATCGCAGGGGAACAACATCACGTCCGACAAGGAGTACACAAAATCAAAGCACCCTTGTGCCGTTGTCGTCTATGCATAAGGGAAACCAAAAGGCAACTACGAATACGGGGGATAATATTTACAGCGGCGGCACCCAGACGAACACGACCATCGCTGCTTCGAATTCTAGGCCAGAAGCTAGGCCAGCCACCGAGACGGATGATAGGATACATGTTGTTAGAGAGGTCGATGTGGAGAGGGAGAATGTGTCTGCATTTCCAGGAGATAACCAAAGTACAGATGAACTATGGGGTCAAAAACCTGAAGAAACACCGGGAGTAACGGTTGGTATGGCAATCTAGAGCGGTCGTGCTAGATACATGATACATTAATCATTATGATTGGAGAAGAACAAAGAAAGAAAGAAAGAAAGAAAGATATATAGCAATTCCAAAGTAAGGATAGCTCAGTGCTCGCAGTTAAATGCTGGTAAACATTATAATTACTCGTAACTTCCCGAAGGTGACCACCAAGAAAAAGCATGAAGGGCTCGGTTGTGACTCTGCAGCTTGTGTACCTCGCCGGGGTCAAGAACAAATTATGATGCAGTATACACCGCCTGGAACAACCGTCGAATAAGATTGTGACATTCTGCACCGCCCCTCCAAGGCATTTTCGCGCAAATGTAGAAGCCATTTCTCTATGGGTTGGGATTTCTTTGAAGATGAGATCTGGGATTATATCGTGTCCAGCTCACTTGAAGATGAGACCCAAGCAACCAAATGGGCAACCTTATTAGCCGACAGTATATCCGCAGGAATGGATGTATATCGTCAGGTACAACGCGACATGAACTCTTATGGTGCATTGGGGAGAATCCTACTGATCTGGGGTGCTATCATTGACGATGCCCTAGAGAAGATGCACGCCTGGATTTATATCATTGAATTAGCCGGAGTCGACCTTGAAAGATACTTGGGCCTCGAGACTGAGCATTGTTTCTCAACGTGGAATGAGCTCCCACCTTGGGCTTGGGACAAGGCTTCTGCTACAAGCTATCGACGAGTCCTTTTCACCCAACTCTCGAAGGGGAAGCAACTACCATGCTGGACGCTGAGGGTTGACAGTACATGCCCTGTCAAAGTTCTACTGGATGAATTTCCACATTTCATCGCTACAGATATGTTTTATTATCAAGCAACGACAAGACGAGTGCGAGAACAGTATCAATGTTGGAAAAGTACAAAAAAACTACATATTCCGGGCCAAGATGTGGCCGTTTTGGCTACCGCTGCAGCAACACACGCGACGTTGGTCAGATGAGAAGGAAGATCTAGAGTGGCTTAATCGCCAAATGGTTCTCATGCAGTGTCGGTTTGAAAGAAAGCAACATAAGAAAGGCCTTGAAGGAAGGTCTTTGATGTCTAAGCAAATGCCAGGAGCTTGGGTAGACAGTCATTGATTATACTCTAAGATTCACATTACGGGCACATCTTCAAAGCAGTACAGATGAGCAGGATGGTTTGGCGTAGGGTCTCACATACCAACTACTGTACATAGTACTCAATCAGCCTTCTGATGCAGTGTCTTGATTAATCTCTCCCCAGCACCTGACCAGGCAGAAATGTCCATAGGAGTGCACCAGACGTCGAATGCATTTTGTATGTTAAGAGACTACAATGGATGTGCAAAACTTTGTATAACAGGAAGACTGCTACCCTAGGTACATTCCTTGGGGTGTTCGGTTCTGTGTGATTGGTGGATGACGACGCGTCTGACACGCTAAAGCCACTTACGTCGCCATCCTTGATAGAAGAAATCTCAAGGGGCCTTCACCTCGATTAATGTCCAATCACCAACTCCCCCTAAACCCGAAATGTCCATCAAGCGGCCAAGAACATGGCCAGAAAACGAAGCCTTCAGGGATACGCATGCATCTGAAGATACGCCCGACATAATCTCATCCCTGCTAGAGATACAAAAATGCCGAATTCCGCAGCAGAAAATGAGATGGATTGTCGAAAATCTTCAATGTCTCGGCCCACGACAATCCAAGAAAAGGAAGCTCACTGCAGACGAGGACCAGAAACGCGAAATACCTTATTGGTTCCGGGAGAATATCAACGGCTTCAACGACAGAAACTTTATTGCTCTGTCCTACACCTGGGACGCTTCGGAGCACGAGACGCAGGACCAGGAAGAGGAGAGGCACTTGATCGAGACCAGAGACGGCCAAGGTGCTTGGCGCACCCGAGTTCGAAATTCCGTTCTAGAAAGGATCACAAAATACATGCAATGTCGAGACGTGCCGCTCTTGTGGATTGATCGGCATAGCATCCCACAAAAGCCCTGCAAGCAGCCGACATGTACGCACGAAGAATGCAAGCAAAAGAGACATGCTCTCGATGCTATGGATTGGGTTTACTCACTCAGCGATCACCCTGTCGCCCTTCTTGGTCGCCCTGTTCAAAACGAAGACGAAATGGAGACTCTATCGGCCATCCTGCGAGGTGTAATGGTTAAGCATCATGACGGCGGATTTGCGCTATCCAACGGAGCAGAGTATAGCCAAGCACGAAAGATGTTGGATCTGCTATACGGAATTACTAGCGACAAGTGGTGGACAAGAGCGTGGACGTTCCAGGAGAATTATCGAGCAGGTATCAATATGACGCTTCTCATTCACCACACTCCAGCTCTCGAAAAGGCGAAGCGCTCTCTACGCAGTGGCAACAAACCAATGTTTGGTGTAGTACCGGGCGAGTTGAGTGTCCAGTCAGTCAAGTTCTCAGAGAGCGCTACGAGGTTCTGTCTGGCATTTCGTCGCCATCACTTCGTATCAAGCGAGGATAAGGAGAAGATCTCGCATATTCTGAATACTGCCGGAAGATACAAGCTTCTGCTACCACCGTCGAGTTCCATGTCAGGGACCATCGTGTCTGACGTTATGAAGAGGGGAGTGACTGTGCCATGGGATTGTCTGGCTATTATTGCCAACTGTTGTCAATACGCAACGCGGTTAGACAGCACGCGTCTTCAGCAGAACAGCGAAAGCGGTCCGAGTCTCGAAATGTCGATATTGGCACTGCGTCTCTTGAACGGAGAGATTCTCAAGAATGATGAGCCACCAGAAACTGGCGAGACAATAATCGACAAGATGGATAGTTTGTTCTTTGATGACTTTCAAGCTCCAGAGGGTGAGAAAAGGTTGACCTTCAACAAGAGCTGCCGCTTCGTTGATGTGGAATTCACCCAGACTGGCATGGCGACAAGAGGTCATCTGTGGAAATTAGGCGAAACACTCAGAGCGCCTCGATCATCGCCTAGATTGTGGCAGCCAAGTCAAAAGGGCGAAGAGCAACTTTCTGACTACCAACGCACACGTCTCAGACAGCTGGTTGAGTTAATCAAGGCCAAGAAGGGGAAGAAACAAGCAGAGATAGCCAACGATATGAGAGATTTTCTTGAAGAGGATGCTTTTGCTGTGAACGAGGAAGAGTCCTTCAGCCTCAAATATCGAAGACTGATGGCCAGGGAAGTAGTGAGGGCCATGGATGCAGACCAGTCCTTTTCACTCGGGTATCTTTGCGATCAGTCAGGCAAAACTACAACGGCACGGGCAATTTTCATCCGTGATCGACCTTTTGATCGAGCCGATCCGCTCTTGAGTCAGGAACACGAGGGACATGAGCATGTCTTCACATCACTCTGGTCCGAGGATGAACCTGATGAAGAGTATCTCGCAAATGACCTGGATCATCATGTATCTCTCGGGGTTCGTCTTTCTGAAGATGATTATCATGGGCCACTGCGGTTGTATAGCAAAGTGTGGGTTCTTGGGCTTTGCTTCTTTACAGGTGCCGCTACATACAATGTGGTATTTCCTTGGCCTAAACTTCTCATAGAACAAAACGATGCGTGAATTATGTAAGATAAGCAAAGGAGAAGAGCGAAGGAATTTTAACTGTGTGAAATAGTGTCATTACTGGCGTCAGGAGTTGATAATAGGCTTCACTATATTTCGTCGACCAAAATGCGGGTGTTGAACTTGGGCTTGAGTAATGGCTTACTTGCGGGCACAGTAAAAGTGTAACCCCGGCATGCTGCAGCATGCAAGGATTATTTCGATTCAGCATGGTTCGGACTTTCACAGAACATAGCGGAAATGGGGATCATGTAGCATCATGTTAGAATAGTTCCGTTGGGGAATAAAAGGGCACCGATTAGTTTTACCTCGAAATCAGTCAAATCGGCCCCGTCTGTCAAAGATGAACCCTCGTTTTCCATCCCAACAGCCGCAGCTGTAGCATCTCGTCGTGCATTTCACCTAGCTAGCAGTATTCTCAGCAGAATTGCAACAAACATCTGAGAAACAGAGCAGCTGAGAATGGTGATAAATCCAGTGGGATAAAGGGGAGCCTCTGAGCCCAGGAAAGCGTGGGGGCCGACGACGTTGCCGACGTAGGCGATGAAGACTATTACTGAAGCAGTGATACGCTTGGTGTAGCCACCCAAGTTACTGGCAGACATCTGCATCGCCAGTGCCAAAGAGCAAACAAAGGCGCCAATGATGTAGTAGCCGAAGAGAACCAGAAGCCAGACTTGAGGATCGATGAAAGCCTCGCGGATCTGGCCCCACTTGATGTTATTGTTTAATACGCCAGTTCTAGCCTTTGCGGATGAGCTTCTTGTTCAAGGCTGTGTCGCCGAGGAGCTCGTCGATGTATTCGTTGCTGAACTTGTGCTCGCGCAGACATGTCTCTGTGGCGTCCAGCTCGACGACTTCGCCGAGTCGAGCTTTGTCATGGCCATCTGCTCTTCTGCTGATGTAGCCTTGGGATATTTGTCGTCGGGCAACTGCCCTGTTGATTATGGTGACATTTTTCTGTGTTCTCAAGTTAGGAGAGACTCGTGTCACAGCAGCAGTCTTAGCCTATGGGTATCGACAAAGTCAAGATGGAAGCAAGAGGTTTAAGATAATGGTATTTATAATGAAGACGGGGGTGGTCAAAGACCCATATATCCCTTGCGACTCTAGCTAATTCAAGGTAGGTAAAAATCCGGGGTACATGGTCCCAGGACGAAGCGAGTAATCCGGTCATATCAGTTTATCTCCATCTTCTATTCAGACGAACTCGCGTTGATGAGCCCTTCCCAATAGGAACATTCACATTTCGCAACTGACTTGCGGGGATTCTTACTACCTCCGATACTCGGCCCTCAGAAATAATACCGGACCCATTTCTGGAGATCGGCAACAGATTCACAGGCGAGTTTGCGGGGTAAGATAAGTTGGCCGATCAAGTGGGTGGTGATGAGCGTTATTTGTTTCCTGTCCGGGAACGATTGTGAGTGAATTGCGGTTATCTATTGCCTAGCTCCAGTGTTGATAACTCCAAACCCGTTGTTGGCGGAGGAGTTTTTGAACTCCGAAAGGAACCACCCCAAGCTTCTAATGCACTACCCCAATAATGAGCATCGCCGTGGTTGAGTCTTGACTGTATTTAACCAACCCACTCTCACGATCTGTAATCAATCACTATAGCACATCCAACTGTCACAATGGGTAGCCAAATCAGTCCAGACTCTCCCACCATCTCCCTGCCCCAGGGCAAGCTCATCGGCGTCAAGCTGAACGACTCCCTACCCCAACCCGTAGACGGATGGCTAGGTGTTCCCTACGCTCAACCACCCACAGGCGATCTTCGCTTCCGCCTCCCCGTCAAAGTCTCACCCTCGCCTGACACCATTATCGACGCCTCCAAGTATGGCCCTGCAGGTCCTGGCAAGGCGCTCCTACCAGGACCACCGCTTGAGCAAAGCGAAGACTGTCTAACGGCCAACATCTTCCGCAAGTCAGCAGAACAGCATGAGAAGTTGCCCGTTGCTCTGTACATCCACGGTGGTGCGTTCAACAGAGGTTCGGCGCATATGCATAAGACGACGTCTATGGTGGCGAATGCACCTGAGCCATTCGTCGCTGTGAGCTTCAACTACCGTATTGGAGCTTTGGGATTCCTGCCTTCAAGTCTGAGCGCTAAGGAGGGTGCTCTCAATCTTGGTTTGAAGGATCAGATCCTCATGATGGAATGGGTTCAGGAGAACATTGAAGCTTTCGGAGGCGACCCTAACAATGTCACTCTGTTCGGCCTTTCAGCTGGCGCTCATTCTGTAAGTTTCAGCGCTCGATTGGTAGGTTCAGGTACTAATGCTAAGGCAGATCGGTCACCATATTATGCATTACAAGGAGGGAGTTGCACCTCTATTCCACAAAGCCATCGTAGAGTCCGGGGCTCCCACATCACGAGCGGTCAGGCCATATGATGCGCCCATCCACGAAGCTCAGTTCAAAGACTTCCTTCGTGAAGCTGGCGTACCTGAAGATATCCCAGAAAAGGAGATCTTCCCTTATTTGCGGAAGCAACCTGAGAAGGTCGTCACCGATGCCCAAACCGCAATCTTTGACAAATATAACCCTTCTCTGCGCTGGGCATTCCAACCTGTTATCGATGGCGAGGTCATTGCTCGGCCACCTCTTGAAACGTGGAAGCAGGGCAAGTGGCACAAGGTGCCCATCATGACCGGCTTCACCACCAACGAGGGTTCGCTTTACGTAGACAAGACCATGTCCGAGTCTTCTCAATTCCGACACTTCTGGGCTGAGTTGCTACCTTTGCTCACTTCAGAAGATCTCGACACTATTGAGGAGCTATACAGGGACCCTTCTAAGTACGAAGACTCCGAGTACAAGGAGACCCGAAAGGATATGGGCTCCCAGTATAAACGCATCGAGGCTGCGTACGCTCACTACGCCTATGTCGCTCCCGCACGACAGACAGCCGAACTAGCCTCCCCGTCCGTCCCCGTCTACCTCTACCACTGGGCCGCGGTGAGCACTGTGAACAATGGCGCTCAGCACGCCGACAACATGAGATATGAAGTGTGCGATCCCAAGGTTGTCGCCGTTTCACCCACACAGAAGGATCTGGCCAAGACGCTCAACCACTACATCACCAGCTTCATTACCAGGGGTGATCCTAACGCCGTGGCCGGAGAATACCCCAAGAGGCCTAAGTGGGAGCCTTATAATGGCAAGGACCCCAAGGTGTTACGGTTTGGCGATGGGAATGAGGAGCTGATTGGAGGTGATGCTGGAACTACTGCGGTGTTTTCAAGTGACGAATGGGGTCGAAAACAATCTGAGTTCTGGTGGAGTAAGGTAGATATCTCACAGCAGTGAGTATACATAAAGAGAAATATTCATATTACTATCCCTAGTAAGGAATCTCCAGTGAAGGACTACACATCGGTGTGACTGAAGTATACCTATGTAAATCTGAGATTCGATATGGATTCGCCCCGGCATAGGTTATCGTAGTAAGCCTTCTACATCCGGAAGATTACAAGAATTTTGCTATAGTTGAGCAGGTAAGTAGCGTTCTCTCTACCTCTGTACTTAGTACAGCAGAGTAGAAATAATCTTATCCAACATATCTTTGACTGTCCACATTCTCACTAGTAGTACTAGGCGACCGAGATGAGCACATATGACAGAGAGGCAATAGATATTCTAGCTACTCAATAGATTACAGGGTCAAGTAAATTGTCTGCCACAAAAGCTTTAAAGGATAGTAACCATTCGACGTTAGAAACGAGAGCGAGATTAAATGTACTCCAGAAATAGCACGACTCTCTGATCACAACTTTTGTTGATAGGCTAGTACAAGTAGGGGCTGTAAACCACACTATGGCATACGTATTCAGAAATTCGACGATGCTGAAACGTCCGTCCACGACAGACTTTGGACCACTTTAACAAGTCCTCTCAAGTCATTTGTACTGGGATCACCACAGATTAGGGCTTACAGTAGCAGGGGCTATTGTATTGGATGAGCCCCTGGTCCCTGTACCCTTAGTGTCAAGGATGGAACTTTCGCAGCTAATCGTAGTGAAAGGGGCTGCGATTTCACTTGTCATAGAACGGGGGTAACACAGCACGTCATTGTCCACCCCAGCATCACGAGTCCACCCTTGCAGCCGAATCTCAGGAAATCGCCACATTCCATGCCCTTGCAGTTTAGGCTCAAGCCTACTGAGCTACTACGTAGCAGAGATCTTCAAGTATCAGACATACTCTTCCACCCCGCATCGATCCTGGAAACTCCATGTGCGATCTACGTCCTTCGATCGAGGCTTGTTAATCATTCAATAAGCTACCAATAACCACATTTTAACAATATCGCCAGATTTTCGTCACTACGCTCACTAGACAAATGAGTTATAGTATTTCTTCCCCTTTACAATTCTTACACAATGCAGGCTAACATCTTGAAGCAGATGTTCATAGGGGCTCCTTCCAATCTGATTTCGGCTTTTGCGACTCTAGGGATCCTTCGGCCTCCCTGAGCAGTGTGCGCGAGGGAAATGACTTCAACACCTCGCTGAGACAGGTCGGCTCTTCCCAAGACCGACTTTCACCCTACGGCTACGGAGACGCTGGTTCGGAAACAGAGGGGAGGGACGAATACTACAATGCGCAGAGCAACGCTCCATCGAACGAGCGATTTACAGTGGTAGATGACGACTCGTATTCATCATTGGACGGTTTCCCGCAAGCTGTGGAGGATTTACCCAGCTTGTCCGATAGAGGAAACAAGGCTCAGTCGAGCAAGCGAGCAGTCTCTCATGCCCGGAATGGAAGCAACAACGAATTCCGAATAAAAAAAGAAACCCATCTCCACGGAGAAGGAATGCATTCCATTCATCACACACAAGAAGAAAAGGCACGGCCGTTGCGCGAGAGAAACCGCCAGGCCGCCATCAGATTTCGGACAAGACAGAGAGAGGGCGTTGCGAGATTGCAGTCCGACGAACAGGCGGTGGAGCAACGGCATGGAGAGTTGTGCGACCGTGTGAATAGCTTGAATAAGGAGATTCTGTGTCTCAAAATGCAAGTCCTGCAGCACACGAATTGTAACTGCATGCCAGTGCATCGTTACGTTGAGCAAGAGGCACAGCAATACATTCAGTCTATGGGGCCAAGGTGACCGAGATGTACTAAATCAGCATCTGAGAGCGATGGGGAAACATTTGTCTGTTGCAGTTTTGCTTGTGGTCTGCCGGCAGTTGGAGCTCTTTGAAGAACTTGCGCTCTGCACCTATCAAACATCACGGAGCTCAGCCCACCACTCAAAGCCTGCCCGCTCCCTGCATGCGGGGCATGAATTAGCACTAGTCAATTAATCACTGGTTTGACATCCACAAGCGTACTTCCAGGCTAAGCTTTGCATAACTTCTGACACCAATGTTGGCTACTGCACTCAAGCACGATTTCCATCGCCCAGCATGTTTTGCACCTGATCGATGTTGGGACAGACGGCAGATAATGTATCTCTTCGGCAGGTAGCAATTGCCTGTTGCTTTCATCTGCTGGTATCCCGCCTGACACAAGTAAAACAACCATTAATCCCTTGAGCGAGCCCTGGATATTATACACAGTGCGTGCGTCATCAGCTGCTGCCATCTTTATTCAATCCCTGGCCCGTGTAAATCCCCAGCCATTTTGAACAAAACTCACGCACGTAATCGGCTCTGCCCACCCTGGGCGAGGCGATGATGCATTGAGTCGAAAACATGAAAGAGAGCCCCGAATAGAGAATAGAGGATAGAAAGAGAGACACAGATGTTACTTGACTCGTCATCCGTCGCCAAGCAGGCTGCTTTATGAGTGGTGCTCCATTGTTTGAACGTCGCTCATGTATTCGCTCCGCGGGCCAATGCGTCAAGCTTGGGCAGTGCCAGAAAGCAACTGCTAGGAATTGAGACTTGGGTCTGGTTTAATAATATGTCGGCAGTGGCAGAGTCGAGCAGAGCGGCTATTTTGTCGATGGTGAACTGCGACATCCAGAGCGAGTATTTTTGGAGATCTGTGGAGTCCTGTGCCTCCGGAGATGAGTAACCTTGGGAGAAGTAGGAAGACATGGCTGGACAAGGTGTGATTGTTTAACTGAACTCTATAGAGAGCTTGATTGTCGCGTGGGCTGTTGATGATCTTATTTAAAAAGAAAAGTCGCCCCCATGCCATCATCGTTTTGCTAGGGTAAGCTGAACTGTGCGGTTGGGACCCTGAATTCCAACTAGCGCACGTTGGGTGGCTTTCCACCTTGGTACGTCACTGGCCTGCCATGAACTACAGGGACCTTAGGGCCTCCCACTGAAAGGGGCCAAGCCTGTGTTCCTGTTCACTCCCACTTCTTGAAATCCAACAGTCAATAGTTTCCATATATTGCCATATTTGCTATATATCCAAAGCGACTTATCTGAAGCATGGATGATTCATCATGTACCTGGCCGGCGTGGAAGTTCGACATGAAGACAGGCGATCTATTCACCAAGCTTCACGACCAATACAACACCTACCAAGCCCCCATTCAAGACCCGGAGGCCTTTTACCACGATATCTCCGAAATCTCCTCCCGGGCGGAGTCGACTACCGAATTCCATCATTTAGCCCTCGTTCGCAAACAACAACGACTCGACGAGTTGAACAAGTCCCTTGAATCCGCAAGTTTCGAGATCATCGGCAACCCGAACCTCATCGAAGCTCCTCAATGGGAACATGCTGTTCAGCTCTTCCGGACAGGTTCTTTGGACTCGCTCGTCCGACACTTTGCTTCTTATCTTCCCCCGGACCACATTCGGCACCCTGTGTCGCAAGAATTTGCTCTTGACGAGGCTGACAGTGATCATACGCACAGGTTACCAGCAGAGGAGTGCACACGTGTCGAAAGAGATGAGGTCCTAGGCTTAGAGGAACAGTCCCAGCCACCGCAGCTGTCTACAGACCAATACCTGGAGTCGGATGAACTACCACGGCTTACTCGTCACGGTATGTTGGGCTTGTCTCCGGAACCGGCGATCAAACCGACGATATCCCATCCAGGTACAGGCCGAACATCTGAACAAAAAGAAGAACCACATGCAACGACGGAGCACCGTATCCAGAGGCCATCTGCCGATTTTTCTTCCAGGGGATCGTCTTCCAGGGGATCGACTTGCAGGAGCCACCGCCCAAGGCCGCGGAAATGTCGTTCTATCGTCTGTCGAGTGAGTCCACAACCTATAGCCCTGGCAGCTTCATCCGTGGATCTATCGCACCGAAAGCCGCTACAGGATCCGAGAACACTGAATGCACCCGTCCAAGTTGTAGCTGGAGGGTTGGGCGGATTGAAGCGCAAGCGGTCCCTCGTGATGAGAGACACCGGCAGTGCGCGATGCGGTTTGCAGAAGAGGCATTAGACAGGACGTTATATAGCCTCGTAAAGCATATTTAATATAAAACATTTATCCTATCAGGGTTTAGTCAATAAACATTAAAGTTCCGGGCTTCCGGAAACATGACTGACGGAACTCAAACACTGTGTCCTTCGAACATGTCGGCACGCGAATGGGTGGTTGCACAAGGACTGAGGAGGCATCGACAGCTGACACATGCTCTGACGTAACCCCACTTAGCTTTTCTCGAAATGCCGGGTCAAGCATGGACCCCTCGATATTTTTGGTCAATGGGGTTTCAAGGTTCATGCGAGAGCTCAAGAAGACTCAATAAACAACATTTTCGATAACAGCTCCTATCCACGCCTTCTACTACCCCATTCTTTCGTTTATCGCCAGATCATCGACATGGATCAATCAAAAACTTCCGAGCTCACATCGGAGAAGAATAAGGCCCTCTTGAGCCGATATGGAATAGTTCCGAGCAGAGGCAACCTTCTTCACCACCAGTTGGAGGTTAGTAGACAAATCCCACTGCCCTCATCAGCAGCAACACCGGGACTAACTAACTGACCTAGGGGAGGAAGTATTTCGACTCGGGCGATTTTGCTCTTACCCAAGCTCACAGATCTTCCGATATGGGTAGTGTCACAACTGGCAGTGAGCACCCCATCCGGAAAGATATATCGGAGCCCTCGTGTTCAGTGCCAAGCTCCAGTAACCTTGAAGGGAATGCACATCGGCGCTCGTCAACGGATAGAAAGACCGGCGAGTTGAATCTTACTCAGTATACTCACCAGCGGGAAATGGAACCCCGGCAAAAGAACCAGGTTGATATGGAGGAGGAACATAACGTCTAGATGACGGTTCTTGAGATGCAAATGGCTGGTTTTGGAGGTTTCATATCTACCTTTGTCTTGTATGTTCATCGAATTTGAATATCAAAAGCTGGAAATGGATCACAACGCTTTTTTCCCCCTTTGCGGTGCGACAGATGTTGGTGAGAAAGGATGGAGTTTTTTTATTGATTGACCGGTTCAACTCCGAGTGCCCATCGATACTGTGCAACGTACAGGGAAGAGAAAAAGCATGTTCTCTCTGATAATGAAGCGCCGAGGTCATTCTTGTCGTTCTTCTTCTCACGTGCCACACTGACCTCGGGCGGACCCCTGCTATTTATAAGTGGAATGGACGATCCCAACAAATCCGCTTGATCGTGTTCAACAAAACATTACGTGCATGACACTAGGGGTTTTATTTAACCTGCGTATCTCTAGTTAAAACAATTTTCATCTGTGCGATCGAATTGGGGTGTACTGTCAACTAAGGCCGCCTCACAGTTTAGCTTTCTTATGATGGCGGGAACGTCGCTCTGGGACTACATTTTTATTCGCGTATGCATCACAGTCTTACACCTCATCGCACCACTCAGCGTTGTCTACTCCCTGCTCAACCTTTTCTTTACCGTCCCATTTCACATCCCCGTAGTACTACAGATCTGGCTTGCCCTTGAGGCTCTGTTCTATCTAGCTGTCTATCTACCTCTCAACCGACATCTGCAGAAGGCCGCAACACACCCTACTCTACCCTGCCGCGCAGACCGCCGGAAGCTCTTCCACCAATGCCATAACAACATCCCGGATCTGTCGCTATATCTGAAGAAATGGTTCCGGGACGCTCCAGAGTCTGAGATCAAACGCGACAACATCAGGGAGTTTTTACTGTGGGCATTTCTGAACACGGATGAATATGATCCAGCTTATGAGGAGGAGTTGGAAGAATATACCCAGGAAATAGAAAAGCTGTTAGGCAGAAAGTTCGAGCCTGGCCGAGGCAACGCCAAATGCTTGCGATTAACACTCGACAAAGTGGAAATGCTGCATCGAAGTCTGTGGTGGTATCTTGTAAGTTCCTCGTGAATTCTATGCCCATACACTGGCTTGCTGACACAATTACCTAGTGCGTGTTTGTCGTTGACACAATAGCATTTGTTTCCTTACGGTACCACTCCTTCGACTTCCATCGAACGTCGTTACCTAAGTTCTTCGGCACTTTCCCGCTTCGTCCTTTTACTCTATTCGCCACCTACGTGTCCCATGCGAAAGGCCTGAGTTACTGGCACCGTCCACATACATCCAAGACCAGGCTTCCTATTCTGTTCATCCACGGGATCGGCGTGGGTCTTTACCCATATGTAAACTTCCTAGCTGATATAAATGCCCACGACGGTGAGGATCCATCGGATGGACAAGTTGGAATTATTGCTGTGGAGATAATGTCGATAAGCTCTCGGATAACATATGAGGCTATGTTAAAGGGAGAAATGTGTGATGAGATTCGCCGCATACTGACTGCGCATGGTTGGGAAAAGTGCGTGCTTGCCTCACATTCGTAAGTACAACCCCGGAAGTGCCTGTGATGTTCAGCATACTGACAATCGTGGCGGATAGATATGGAAGCGTCGTTGCCGCCCAGCTTCTTCGCAACCCCAAGATCTCCCAGAACATCGGCCCGGTCTTATTCATTGACCCGGTGTCGTTTCTACTGCATCTACCTGATGTGGCTTACAACTTTGTAAGTCAGCCGAGTCCCTAACCCTGTCGAAGAAAAAACACTAAAACTTAGCGATCTAGATATGCAGAGAGCCAAGTCTACCCCACGAGCATCTGCTTTCTTATTTCGGATCCAAAGACATCGGCATATCTCATACGCTCTTCCGCCGATTCTTCTGGGCTGACAACCTGTTGTGGAAGGAGGACATCCAGGATCGCCCCGTAGCTGTGGTCTTGGCTGGCAGAGATAGTGTCATCGACACGAAAGCAATCCGTGCCTATCTGCTGGGCTCGGAGGACTGGGTTTTGGAAAAGACCGATGTGAGCAATCTCAAGCGGAAGAGTGATAAAATGGATGTTGTCTGGTTCGAAGATTTGGATCATGGTCAAGTTTTTGATCAGAGGAAGACGAGAAACAGTCTGGTTGAGATAATTCGGGTCTTTTGTCAAAAAGAAGGGAGACGACCAACCTTGATCTAACCAATCGAAGTCTTGGGTGAGGTCACCAGACTATCATCAAGGTTGAAAAGTACTCCAAATCACTATTCAGGTTATAATAACTGCCTATAGTTTTTCGTCTCAATTACATTTAATCCATTCAGGGACTTATGAGCTAGAATGGTCCTATGGAGTGTGTTTCAACTATACATTGTGGCTCACGCGAAGCGAGCTTGGGGACTCGGTTTATCATAAGCCCAAGTTGCCTTGGTCCCTGGAGTGAGGTTATTGTGCGGTAACAGACTCAGCTTTTGCCTGATGCCGTGGACAAAGTGTCTCATTTGCCTGTCGAAAGTCACGTTTCCAAGAAGTATTATCCCCCTAGCTCTTTTGAAAAGTGACTTTTGAGATTATGTAATACAGACCTTTGAGAGGTATTACATTACTTTTTGATTTGCTTACTGCAACACCTTGATTCTAGTTGGTATCTTTAAAACCCATCTCGCATTGTGCTCGCGTCCTTAGTCGTGTAAGAGCATGGACCTATCTCCAGCCCCTTCCGGAACTGATGTTACTTTTTGTTGTCAGCGCAGGGGTGTTGGGTGGAGTCGAATACGCAATACGAGGAATACGGAATACGAAGGATTGAAGATTTATCTCGAAGACTTCCCATTATTCAAACACGCCAGCTTGCAACGATTGGGATTATGGACTCGCCCCAAAAATCTCAATATCTATATTTCCGAAGCTCACAACGCTATCTTTTTTCTCAAGTAGCCATCTCGCTTGCATATACCATTACCACCATGGCTGTGTCAGGACTTGCAGCTATACGACCGCGATTACTGCGCTTTCGCACAAGTTGCACAGTCGCCACAATTCAAAGCACCAAGACTTTTTCCACCTCGCGATTTCATCAAAGACATAAGACCACGCAAGATCCGATCCAAACCAAGACCAGACACGATCTGGTTTCCGAACCCAATCCCTCCTACCCAGCCTTCAGTTTCAAATCTCTTGGCCTCGGAAAACGCATGAGGATTGTTGTCTTGGTTATTCTGAGCATTTTTGGTACTATTGAGACTTGGGTCTGGTGTAAAGCTATCTGGAACTGGAGGAAAGAGTCTGAGAAATCTTCCTAACTTTGATACGGGGCGGATGCTACTGGTCCAATGAATAAGTCTATGGCGTATTCCCCAGGTATAAATCTTCTATGTGTATATGTGTGATATATAACAAAGTAGAAACTATGACAACCCCTAAGCTCCAGGGAAAACACAACGCCAACTATCCGCCTTGGTTGTATTTCCAGATCCATCCCACTTGCTCTCACACGGATAAGGACAAAATTCTGAAACCATTAGCTCGAATCTTGTATCACGTTTACGTTTGACTTACTTCGTTGCGCCGTAAGCTTTCCAGAAGTTCCATACTTGGCCCCGACAATGGTATCAGGCACCTTGTCATCCTCAACCCATCTTGCCAAAGCGAGTAAGACATTCTCCTCAGGGTTCAGTCGCTTTTTATCCATGGGGTACACTTGTCCGAAGTCAACTGCTCCGGGACCTCCTCCACAGTGATACATTCCCGGGATGAAAAAGTGTCGATAGAAAGAATGCATGTCGTCAAGCGTGGCGTTAAGGTTGCTTTGCACCTTCGCGTAATACTCGGCTAGCAGCTTGGGGGTGATGGTCTGGTCAGCTTGACCGTGGTAGGAAATGATCTTGCCTCCCTTGGCGTGGAAGTCCTTGAGGTCCGCCTCAGCGGCGTTGACGCCTCCAGGGTTCAGCTTGATCGCAAAGTCCATGTCTTTCACGGTGAAGTTATTGGGTGTCCACTTGGAATCATTATAAACAGCCCCGCGCCAGAAGTCCTATTTCCTCATCAGCACCGCACTATTCATAAAAGGAATACCAAATCTATACCTGTAATACTTTGTAGGTCAGGTCTGCAGTTCCGTTGATTTGGTTCGCTGAGAAAACACTGGTGTCTGAACCTAACGAAAACCCTGGGTAGACGATTTTACCTTTCAAGTCGGCAAGGGGTTCATAAGCAGCTCTTACAGAAGCAACTTGTTGAGGCTTCAGGCACAAAGAGCTGTTGAGAATCCCAGTGCCGCAACCCATGATTGCGGGGTCGAATGCATGTGCAGCAGGGTTGTCGATAATACCGTCTTTGACCCCGTCCAAATGGTCGAAGAGCTCGATCTGTTTAGATACGATAGCCTCCCACTGTTCAGGTCGAACGTAAGAGTCGGATTCAAGATCTGGCCATCCGATACGCCTGGCCAGGATGCCCTTGGAAGCCACGATGTGAAGCCAGTCAATTCCAGGAGACCCAGCAAGAATTCCGTCAAAGTCTTCGGGGTAAAGCTGGGCATTCTGTAGACCTTGACGTCCTCCTGTACTACAGCCTTGGTAATAGCTCTTCGAGGCCTTGCGCCCGTAGTATTGCTCAACAATCTGCTTCGCGACCTGTGCTTCAACATGAATACCCCGATGGCCGAAGTCATTGATGACCTCAGGCTGGTTGAGGAAGAAGTCAAACCCTGCCTCGCCGTCATGCCCAGTGTTGGTTCCGAAACTGGCAAACTTCAACTCAGCTCCGTTCTGAACAAACCCGTAATCGATACACCCTCCAATTCCGCCTGTCCCAGTGGCCAGTAGGCGGTTGTTCCAGTCGTCGGGGAGCCAGGCCTCAACGCGGACTGAGCTGGACCTGCTTGTTGAGACGTTGACGACCACTCTGCAAAGATCGGCTGTGACATTGGCTTTGAAGGATGGTCCACCGCAGGATGCTACGGTGTTGGGAAGGGGAATGACATCGCCGAGGGAGTGGTGGCTGGCTGAGGCAACAGTCGCATTGGGGATCACGATGCTGTCGGCTGTACACCTGGAGGACTTGGCAAAGGCTGGAGAGATGACCAGTGCTGGAAGCGACAAGAGTGCTTTACCAAGAATAGAAGGCATCTTGATTAACTGAAGCTAGGAATCGGGGCTATAACCGTACTTCCAACTGGAAATGCCTTCATGCGCTACTCAGGCAGTATTTATACATCCCCATCGGTAAATCAGAAGAGGGGCGCATCGGCGAACTCGTTGACCCAAAACAAGATCACGATGGTCTAGTCACTTACCGATTATGGCACCTGGGGTTGTAGATCTAGCGGAGGTGAAGCCATGTAACCTCCGCATTTCGGCCTCGGCATCCGTCGCCGATATGGTCAATCCGCCGCCTGCGGCAGTTGAAATTGTTGTTTAACCGATGAAATAGCCTGTTAGAACTAGAGTCTACCGTAGCTTCAACTGATGGGGAAGTTCTTCGGCAAATATGAGGAACCCCCGAGCTGCTTACTCAATTCGCCTGTATAGCCGCGATATTGCTTGAAGAAGGTTGAAAGCTGAAATGGGAATACTAGCGATTCATGACTATGAGTTAGAGCAGTAAATACATGATATGTCTCATCTTCCTCTTTTGCAAATGCTAATCGTCTGCTGTCAGACGGCGTACATCTCAAGCACTGACCTTGCTGCAATCCAATCTGTCCAAACCATATATTCCAAATGAGTCAGACAAGAACTTGGCAAAGTGACATTTCAAAATCAGCCATTTTACCATTTATTTGCGCTCATCCCCAGACAATAACATCCGAATCATAGGTAGTCAACCAATCACAGGGAGCGCATTTAATAACAGAAGACAATAGTAAACCCCGTTAGCCGTTCGCTCGTGCTGTGGGGAAGCTAACTAAGCTAGCTTAGTTAAGCACAAAAGGCATAAAACGTTGAGACAGCTAAGTCATGAAGTCATATACAAATTTGTAAGGAAAAGTCGCATATAAATAATTAATAGGACATATCATAAACTCCTCACAACCAAACACAAATCCTACATCTCAGTTTAACTTAAGGATACTACAGCATTGAGAAAATGGTCCGCGTTTTCATCACAGGTTCAGTCGACGGCATCGGCCAAGCCACCGCAAAGCTCCTCGCCGAGCAAGGCCACCAGGTCGTTGTGCACGCCCGCAACGCCGATCGAGCAGCTACAGCCAAGGCCACCATTCCCAACGCCCAGGGTGTCCTCGTGGGCGATCTATCGTCCATCGAAGAGACCAAGAAGCTGGCAGAAGAAGCAAACAACGCTGGGCCATTCGACGTCATTGTGCACAACGCAGGTATCGGCTACGGGGCAACAGCATTGAGGGAATTCACCGCAGCCAAAGTCTCAGCCGTGTTTGCTGTCAACACACTCGCGCCGTATATCCTCACATGTCTTATGGACAAGCCCAGCACCAGGCTACTATTCATGAGCTCCGACAGCCACTACAGCGGGGACGAGACGCTGAAGAACGCGACACAGTCGCATTCGTACGGCAACACGAAGCTTCACGATACAATGCTCGCAAAGGCATTTGCACGACGCTGGACGGATATCCAAGTCATCAGCATGCACCCCGGCTGGGTCAGGACCAAGATGGGAGGCAACTCTGCGCCAGTTGGGTTAAGTGAGCCAGCCAAGGCATTAGCAAGCTGGGTCGCTGGGGAGGGATCTCTGACGAAGGTCACGTCTGGTGCTTTTGTGACTACCCGCGGAGAAGCCAAGCCTCATCCTGGAGCGGATAATGTGAGCAAACAGGAAGAGTTGTTAGAGATATGCAAGGAGATTTCTGGTGTTTCAGTCCCGGAGACCTAATGACTCCAAGCGATAGTTATCAATAATGCAAAAAAGAGATGCCTCGCTATTGCTCGCAATCGTTTTATAGGAACAGCCCGATGCGGGGGTCGAACCCGCAACCTTGAGATCGCGTACTCGTAAGAGTCTCACGCTCTACCGATTGAGCTAACCGGGCGTGGCTCTGATTGGTTGATGAACAGTGTGGAATTGAGCTCCAGCTCATTTCTTTGTTCGTGGTTGATGGAAAAGCTGCCTTGTTCTTCTACTCTTTTCGTGATATATCGGGAGGGAAGGTGATCACTGAGAAGTCCGGCGGGTCCGTTTCTGGGCTGAAGATATTGAATCCATCTTCTGTAGAATCGGCCCTTGTCACATCTTCTACTTGGTCAACTCAATGATATCACATTGAGAAATTCAGGTTGTGAAGATTCCGGCCCTACTGATTTAGGCTACCTCATGATTCCTCAGATGACCTAGAAGCCAACTACTCGTTTCATTTTCCTCCAGGCAAGGCGTTAAAGCCAGAACCCGAAGTAACGTTTTGTGAAAATGACCTTGAAAACAAAGATGCCTAGGGTAGCTACTTTGTCAAATGCCTTCCATTTTCAGGACAAAAACTCCGAGCCTGCAATAAGTCTGCCTCACAGAGTTTACAGTAACATCCTCGCCAAGCTCTTGATAAACCCAAACTTGTCCGTCATCAAAAAGGATGACTTTCCGGACATCTAGATCGCCACTTCGGCAAAAGGAAGGGTCTGGCCGGGGATTGAACCCGGGACCTCTCGCAAGCAATGCTGTAGGGTTTACCCTAAGCGAGAATCATACCACTAGACCACCAGACCAGATCACGATTATCGCACGTGATGTTTAGTACTGAGAGGTGAGATTCAAACTGCAGTATATATGGGAAGTTTCAGGCTTGCTCCATTCTTATATCTATCTGATGGTGGTGTCGCTCATGCCAGTCCAGTTTATTTGTAGGGCGGATTTCTCTCTATGACGTGGCAAAGCTCTTGTTCGCATAAGATTTTCCAAAATCCTTGAATACAGCCTGGTTTGACCATACTTACACAGAAAACATCTTCCGGCTTTCCCGACATTGCCGATCATGACTAGTCAGCGGGCTACCCTTTGGAATCCATCATCTTCGAGATACGGTAGTCATCTCAATTGCTCGCCTTATCACAATTCAACAATGCCATTGAAGACACAAGAGTTACTGAGCTATGGAGTGTCGCCGGTTCCTGCTGTTGGTGCCGAAAGGGCGGCATGTACATCAATACATCCCGAGGGCTTCTTTCTCCGCCCTCCACCAGCGCCGCACGAGTTATCTTCATTCCTTACACGCGATGATCAATTATTCCAAACAATACACATGGGTGCTGCCGTCGTTAATCCCGACAAATGGCTCTTAGTAATTGACGGTCTTGTCCGTCATCCATTCGCCCTCACTCTCCAACAACTCAAGGCGCTCCCTCAAGTTTCCGTAACTGCGTTCCACGAATGCTACGGAAGTCCTCTCAAGCCACCGATCAGCAATCCATGGAGAATTGGCAATGTTATCTGGACTGGTGTTCGTCTGTCAACTATCCTAGCTCTTGCTGATCCACTCCCCGAAGCGTGTTTCGTGTGGTCGGAAGGTCTTGACTACGGAAAATTCTCCCAGTATGAAACTGACCGCTACCAAAAAGACTTGACGATATCCAAAGCCGAGAAGCCTGAGGTTCTTGTCGCGTGGAAGATCAACGGTGAAACTCTTGGCAAGGAACGAGGAGGACCGGTCAGACTTGTTGTGCCTGGATGGTATGGAACAAATTCGACAAAGTGGCTTTGTAGGCTTTCACTGGAGACAAGCCGGGCACCTGGTCCTTACGCTGCGATTTTATATAACGAGAAAGACCTTACAGACCCAGATGGAAACAAAATGAGACCTGTGTGGGAAGTTGAGGTGAACTCGATGATTACAAAACCTGCAGACTCAGCAGTAGTGAAGCCTGGGAAAATCGAGATCGAAGGATGGGCTTGGAGTCATGATGGAGTAGTAGTGGTGGAGGTGAGCAAAGATGATGGATCTAGTTGGGTGAAAGGCACTATTGGGGAGAAAGAGGATCAAGCTTGGCAAAGGTTTACCGCGGCGGTTGAACTTGACCTGGGCGTTTGCAGGCTGATTGCGCGTGCAACCTCTGCAAGCGGAATAAAGCAGCCTTTGACTGGAAGACGAAATCATGTTCATATCATCACGGTCAGTATCAGGAGTTGAACCAATGATTCAGATTGTACCTTTACACAAAAGATTCATGGAGATTGTTAAGTCAACACGAGCAATCCTTACATAGTGATCTACTACTTGTCTTCCTTTTAGTCTTGATTAAGTATTGATTCATTCTAAGACTTTTAAGCCTGGTTTGATGTATGATATCCTTCAGGCCGTCCTCCATTACAGTAGTAAATTTTTCTCAACCACCAAAATGAACATAGGGCACGCAGTGAAAGTTCCACAGACCCTCCGTAGACGTCGAAGAACCATCAGCATCCAGATAACGCCAATCGTGCTCTACTGTCGCCTGAACCGTTTCCATCACGCAGTCCCTTAAAAACCTTATGCAAAGCCCGACAGAGGCCGATATCCGTCAGCACGTCAGCCTGCAGCGTCTCATAAAAATCTTTTGTGATATCAACATAGTGCTTATTAGAAACCTCCCAAAGTGGCCCGGTTACATGTCGGATTTAAGTGGGACTGAGTCAATTTTGCGGCGTGGCGAACAAAACAACAATCCCCGTGCATTTCCATCAATAAACAGCTCTTAGTTCACCATTAATCTGTCTTTTATTATAATACCAGGCACAATAAAATATGCGACGAATCGCTACTTCCAGCCGCCTCTATGGACGCAGCCCTTGCCGCTTTGGCATCACCCCATCGCGTCTCGCTATAGTCATCCAGAATCCAGCACCCGGCATCGGCCTGCAAAAGCACTGGGCTAGCAGCCAATGTTGCAGCAAGAACGGTACCCTACAGACACCTCCCGGCCCGATAACATCTCGTGCGTTTTGGAGCTCCAGGCCGACGTGGAAGAGGGCCTCCGTCAACACCACGCGATGCCTGGTCGGCTGCACGGTGGGTGATTTCACAGCCATGTGGGTACTGCAGGCCTACTACCCGGAACTGAGCATGGCGGTTGTCATGCCTATCTCAAGTGAGTGCCCCCTATACTTGGCAGAGACTCTTCTAACAAGGTAGTGGCGTGCGGAATATCATCGTCGATTCTCCTCGAGACTGTCATGTTGCGTATCGGTCGTGATGGATTATCTTTGCTCACGGCAGCCAGGACGGCGATTGGCATGAGTTTGATCTCAATGGTGACGATGGAAGCGGCAGAGAATGCCGTGGATTATTACCTGACTGGTGGACAAGTCGCTCTGGATGACCCTGCATTTTGGACTGCGGCGTTGGTCTCCATTGCTGCGGGTTTCCTTGCGCCGCTGCCGTATAATTATGCGAGGTTGCGGAAATACGGCAAAGCGTGCCACTGAAGGACGTTGATCGGTGGATCAATCACATATCAATCCACAGCCATGACCTGAGACTGGACTATATACCCAATCACATGTAATGTTATTCTACTTATACTCCTCGTGATAACGACAAGAACATATTTCTTAGACTGGTCTCCGTCCCCAGCAGTTCCCAGCCGGTAAAGTGGTTTCCGGGTTACTGGGTAGAGTATTGTGTCAGGTCTTTGCTAAATTGCCTGTAGCCTAAATGTTCGTCAATGGTTAAAACAGTCAATAAAAGCTAAATATGGTAGTCAAATGATAAACGCAGTAAGTCAGTTTTGCTCATTCCTCATGCTAAACTGCCGTGTTCACCGAACATGGGAAAAAGCACCCCTGCTAACACCGGAGTTAGCAAACCCCAACAAACAAACACCCGTCATTATCCCCACGCGCCGACCCAGTGCTTACTACGTATTAAAAACTCCCCCACAATCCCTCGCCAAAAGTCCTGGGCAAACACTCAAGAGATCTGGCCCAGACCGGGTTCATCTCTTAGGGTGGTGGCCCACGTGAATCAACGCCATCGCTTCGGAGCTTCATCAGCGTCCGAGACCAAAATGCGTGAAGAACAGGAAGCTATGAGAGGGAGAAACGCGGCGTAAGAAGTAGACCCCGTGGAGTTGATGCGTTCTTATCTTAGATGATAGATCTGATGGTTTTGCTTGCATGGCTCACGGGAGATGGGCTGAAATCTTCCGGTGATGACGGGCTGGATTAGAAATATGCTTATCGCGGTAGCTTGGGTTCAATTTGCCGAAGCTAGAGAATAGTCCTCCATGATGCTCGCCATCTACTTCTATATTTGACCTCTGGTACCAGACAAGAATTATTTAATTAGATATCCAACGATCTTCCGTCTTCTTCCACCATATGCCCAAACAAATAATAAATCTTTGCTATGACCATCTACTAATTCCTCACTCACCCCGTCTCGATCCCGCCAATCCATCCCCGTTCAGGATCAAATGAGACGCTATAGCTCATCCCTCATCCCTCGCTAACTTCTAGCGCCACTCCCCTCTCCTTAATCCAACATCGTCACCTCAAACCTCGCCAATTCCTCCTCGGCCTCTACTTCTATCCCCGACTACCCCAGATTATCAATACTTCTCTAGCATTTCTTAGCCCGTCCCCGCCTTCTTTTCCCCCACGATGATCATGGCCTAGTCTAGCCGCAAGCCCAACCTTGCCAAAACATAAATACACAAGCGTCTGGACCGTTTCACTGGAAGTTTTCATCCCAGGTCATCATCCTCCATCAATTCCCATCGCCATGGCCACCACCACCCAGCAGTCCAAGGAGGCGCTCGACTTTGCGCATGTTAATAGTATGCTTGAGGATGAGAAGCCTGCGCAGGTGGAGGAGAGGGATTGGACGGGCACTGCCAAGAAGACAGACCCAGAGGAGATCCGCCTTGTCAAGAAGCTTGATCTTTGGATCATGGTGAGTGGACCTTGGCGCCAATGCTTGGCCTTTTGCTGATTCGAGTAGCCGTGCCTTTGTTTTATGTATTTCCTCAACTACGTCGATCGAAATGCCATTGCTCAAGCGCGATTGAATAATTTGGAAGAGGATCTCAACATGAGTGGTACCGAGTTCAACACAACTGTCTCGATGTATGTTGATCCAGATGGCGGGATTGATCAGCGCTGATGGTTGTCTAGCTTGTTTGTTGGCTATGTCTTGATGCAGATCCCTAGCAATATGTTGATTACCAAGGTGAAGCCTGGTATGTACATGAGTGCATGGATGCTGGTCTGGGCTGTGGTCTCTGGTAAGTCGTGACTTGTACCTGGAAATTTCGGCCGCTGACGGTATGAAGCCTGTACCGCGCTTGTCAAGAGCTATGCAGGCCTTGTTGTTTGCCGATTCTTCCTCGGTATCACTGAAGCACCCTTCTATCCCGGCGCCACATACATGCTCTCGATCTTCTACACACGCAAAGGTGAGATTCCCTCTCGCTCTGTGGTTTGCGCTAGTTCTAACCACAAACAGAGGTCGCTGCTCGCATTGCCCTTCTTTACTGCGCCCAGATCCTCGCCACTGGCTTCTCCGGTCTTATTGCCGCCGGTGTCTTCGAAGGCATGGACGGTCTCGCCGGTCTTGCAGGATGGCGATGGTAAGCCCTCCATCCCAACCTCATAAATGTGTCTAACACGACCCAGGCTATTTATCGTCGAAGGTGCCGTCACCGCTGTCGTCGCCATCGTAGGCTTCTTCATGCTTCCCAACACGCCTCTCACCACGCGCTGGCTCACCGACCGCGAGAAGCAACTCGCTCACGAGCGCATGGAGAAGGATAAGGTGTCGGACTCTCAAGAGGGCGGCTCATCGTGGGAGGGCCTGAAGCAGGCTTGCAGTGATAAGCGAACGTGGCTTTTCTGCCTCATGCAGAACTTCCATCTTTCGGCGTGCTCCTTCAACTCTTTCTTCCCTACGTACGTCACACTTGTTCGGTGTTCTAAGCAAAAGCTAATTGGTCCATTAGTGTCGTCGAGACCCTTGGCTTCAGTACCACCATCACCCTCGTCATGACGTGCCCGCCATTCATTTTTGCTGGTGCTGCAGGTATTCTCTTCGGGTGGAACTCTGGACGAATTCATGAGCGCACTTGGCACATCACCGTCGGTCTCTCTATTGCCGTGGCAGGTTTCGTCCTCGCTGCTGCGACTCTTAACACTGCTGCTCGCTACGTGGCCTGCTTTATCTTCGCCATGGGCGCCTACGCTGTCAACTCCGTTATCATCGGGTGGGCGTCTTCTACTCTGTCTCAGACCAAGGAGAAGAAGGCTGTTGTTTTGGCCATGACCAACGTCGGCGGCCAGGTAAGTTTCCCTTGTTGCTGCGCTCAATACCTGTGCTGACTTTGGCTAGATCGGTTACATCTACGGAGCCTATCTCTGGCCTAGTAGTGACTCTCCCCGATATGGAATTGGTTTCGGTGCATCTGCTGGGTTTGCCCTATGCTCCATTGCATGCGCTTGGTGCATTCGCATTCTGTTGGTCCGTGAGAACCGTCGCATCCGTGCTTCTGCCTCTGAGCAGGTCAACCTGTACGGATACTAAATTGGAAACGTGAACTATATAGTGCATTAGTGTCGGAAATTTCTAAATCGACAATAGTCTAAATACTTGCAAGCCTGGTATTTGTGATATCATATATGTACTTAGAGTCGGACAATTCCAACCTATATAGAGAGCACTCTGCCAAGATTCCACTTTTACAGGGTTATGTTCTCTCCAACTCGCGCTCACTCTCTGACTTCCCACTTCGCTCCCGTGTATAGTGATTCAAAAGGACCTATTTAAGAAGCGCATGGCTGGGGTGCGATAGGAGTTTGACTTCAACTGAAGCCAGAACACGCACTTGAGTTATACTTGGCAACAAGAAGATCAAAGTCGAAACCAGAAGGGGTGGCCATGGTCTATTTACCCACTCTTACTTCACCTTTATTTCCTACTAGTAGGCGTGACCAAGTTGAATAAACTAGACTCTAGAATAAAGCTTAATGTGAGTTGTATTTCGCCTGTTATTCAAACCCAAGACACTTTTACGCTTGGCTGCATAATTCGTCACTTTATAAGATCTACTGTGTTTGGCTTAGCCTTCTCGTGATCCTTATTCCCTCTATATTTGAGTTTTGATCTCCTCTATCTAATACGGCCTTCATCCTATGAGACTACTGACTGCTCTGATCTTCAGTGACATGATACAAAGACAGTTGCGTTTGTATTTCACTGGGAAAAGAGAGCAGATATATCTCGCCATCGAGAGCTCCAGAAACGTAGTAGTCTTAGTAGAACTTATGAACAAATCGAAGAAACTCTTCGTCGGTGATATCGTCGCTGCAAGATAGTAGCGGCCCAGTGATTATGTATCGCTGTATCCTGGCAATCGCACCGCGTAGGATAGCAACCCAGCAACCGCTTGACGAAGTTCGAATAGGAAAATGATATGTTGGTGCTTATTTCAACATTTATGATGAAAAATGGCTATAGAGCTGCTCGAATATTCCTCGCAGTTATGATATTCCTGAAAATTCCAGATACTATAGTATTCCCGTCGCACTACTGCTGTAGGCCTCGTCAGCTCTTCTGCTCACTGGCAAGGCAATTAGGTTGTAGGAGCCGCCTCGGTCGTCCAACGATGGGCTCAGGCTCGATAACAAAAGACGGCCCACGTGCAACGGCATGATGGGATCCCCAGTGAGCGAGAAGTGGCCCGGGGTAACCCTACCAGACAGCCTGCGGTAAACCTCCCGTTCCCGTTCCCCATATCTTCCAGGTTTCTATGTTGCGTTCCTTTCCCTTTCAACTTCGGAAACTCCTCCCGGTTGCAGCAATCTTCTCCCTGCGAGCCTTCTCCGCCTCGGCCATGGTAATATTGTTTCAGGCGAAGATGTACAGATTATCGGGTTTGCGCCGACATCGAGTATATCAACTAATCTGAGGTGCTCGTGCTCGACCTTCTACGATCTAGGAGGCGTCTTGAATTTGGGACCCGGTAAGGCTTAACATGTGCGTCTTCACCTTATTCACGAAGCTATTAAGCTTATCGTTGAATTCGGAAATAGAGCCATCGAGTACATCTGCGCCTACATGCCTGTCAACAAAGTCGGCGAAGTGTAGGCGAGCCTTTCGTTCCAACACTCTGTTTTGTCTTTGTGCTCGTGTTTTGTTCATGAACGGAAGGGTGGAGAAGTAATCCAGGTCTTTCGTTTCAGTCGCATCGTATGTGGTGGGGTCGCCTGTTAATTGGCACGCTTTATCTACAACGTACTTGTCGAATGGAACCAGAACCTCTTGAAATCCATATTGGCAGCCTGTTGTATCGATAATCCATTTCTCCGTCGAAAACAGTAATCCCGCCTTTATCACGGTGTGTGGGCACTCCTTCAGGTCGGGGCCAGGAATTAGCTTGACTGGAACAAGCGGCTTTCCAACGCGAATGTCCAATACCTCGATAGTCGAGGCAACTCCTACTGAATATTAGAAAAGGTTCACACATCCCGATGTACCTATTCGAGAATCCTTACCTGCAAGAAGCTTTCTTGTTAAACGACCTAATAGCGCCATGGCTGTCGTGCATTGATTAATCGCAAGAGCTGCTTCCTTATGCTGGACATTGGTGGTTAGATGGTTCGGAAACGGCCCCCGCTTGGCTCGAGCGGTGATAGATCTTTGATTTTGATAAAGATGGAGAATTCCGTCTTTGGCCTCGATCTTCGTGAGGTCAATGTCGTACAAAACCTCCCGATACGCCAATAGAGCTGCTTGAAGTACGTTGGCTGCCCGCAGTAGTTTCTTTCGTTTCTTCATGACTGAGCAATAACTTTTGTGGTCAGGCCAGTTCTTCCTCTGACAATCATGCCCACAATAAACAACTTTCAGGGAATCGTCAAGGTGGTAATCCGGCGCGCCTGTGCAGCCAGCACACCGCAAGGTTGCCTCTATCCCGCAGTTGGCGCATTTTGCTTGGTGAACCAGTTCCATTCTGATGTGTTATGAGCGTCGGCTGGAGCAGATTCAATATTGGAACCGAGTAACGTTGTGACAGGAAACTATAAACATGGTTGAAGGATCGAGGTTAGGAATGCGTGAATCTCAATGGCATCTGTCTGTGTGGGGTTCAGGATGGTGGGCCTCCGGCTGATAGCATACTTGTTTTAGAAGTACACGTGGACACGGTGCTTGGTCCGACTTCCCTGTCTGCATGGGTGCATATCATGTTGTGCAGTTAATAGCTCAAAATGATGCTTTGTAAACCGTAAGTGGTGTTCGTGCTACTGATGGATCATCGAGCCGTCCTGAATAGGACGTAGCAAGCGCTTCCTACTCCCAGCTTCATGAACGCAGACTGCTCCTCATTGCCACTATTCTAGTGACATTGTGACGCCAGATTGATCGACTTGTTTCTTGGACGATAATAAGGCATCTCGGCAGTGGTAGCAACAAGGCTCCGGGCCGTTGTGTCATGGAATTAGCGTAGCCCATCATAGGCCGCTGAAGGCCGGGCGCGAGGCGAGCGAGAAGCAAATGAAGCATGTTAGTGAAACCCCACCCCCAACTGATCGTAAACCACGACCAATGTCGGACAGTTGTCACGGCAGTATCGTGCGTGAAACGGATTGGCCCTCTATATTCTCTCATTTCTCCTCTCCCGTGTAAAGAGGTATCATGTTACGCCTTACTAAGCCGTCCTTATTGGTTACCTAGGTGCATGGACGATGGTTGAAAAAGGAATATATTGCATGTCAGCAATCAAGGCTAATAGGAATGCAATGGGTCGCATTACCTACCCTTAAACCTGCAGAAACCTATCCACTCCTGCAGTCCCGGTTCTGGAAGCTGTCACCCCTCCCTAAACAAGCGTCAGGCAGGACAAGGATAGCAAGAAAAACCACAGGGACGACCTGCACCATCAAAGTAGGAAGTGCAAATTGAAACCTGTACAAAGATACCACACTCATTTGGTGATCTACCAGCTGACCTAAGTCCCCAAATGATTATTGTGTTGGTGGGAATAGACCTTAGCTAGCCTCTTGATGCGCAAAGCCAATCGTTTACTCAGGGGCCTACAGGAGCCTCAGTTAAATGACGATTATCTCTAAAAACTTCCAACTAAAACTTGATCAAGTTAGACAATATATTCAGAACAGCTACTCACTCCTTCAGGCGGAGAAGCAAACCTGAAAAAGAGACGAACTCATCATTACAGGCATCGTAGATTTATACCTCATTTCGATCAGACAAGCAGTCTCCGCCAGCGGCTTAATAGACATCGTTTCCAAGACCGGCCCGTTCCGTGACAGCAGCTTAGCCTCGTAGCGACACGAAAGGCTGTGCACTTCGCCACCACCCTCCATGCCTTGATTAGAAATGAATCGACTATATGATGGCTAATAATCCCGAAAGTATTAGATGGTCAAATAACCAAGTGTTTATACTGGTATAGTTGGAATGGAACTTCTCGCAAGCACAGGACCCTGGCTGAGTGCATCCCGGTTTTACTTCACAACGTGTATTTCGTACTCTCCGTCGATTACAGTTGCAGATCATTGCGCGGGGTACTAGGTAGGCCCCCCCGCACAGAGATGTTAGCTAGCCTTTACAGTAATTCACTCTGGTGCAGAGCCTCATCCACCTGTTTGCAAACCACGGACCAGCGGGAAAGGCGCCCTCATTCTGTTGCAGTGCCTTTATAAGGCATGATTTGGATGCGGCAATGTTTAGAATGCGAGGGTAACTACGGCCAATCGGGCGATATCAGTGTGCATACCAAGCTGGTTTGGATATGGCAGTGCAAACCAGTTAGATTTGCGCGTTGTGTGAAGTGCACGTACGACTTAGCTAGAGTCAGCACACGCGCCACACAAGTGCTTGTCACACTCGCAGGACTTGTTTGGAATGGAACAGGCCCAAAGAGAACACCTGCATTAATCGCATGATGTTGAACCCTGTTTCCAGAAGCCAATAGTATGACCTTGTGGGTGGCCTCCAAACCTGTGTGGTTTTCAGTCACCCTACGGAGTATGTGAAAAAGGTTTGACTAGTTCGATCACCTAGCACAATGATACGACATCCTATATAAGTGCGGACTGGAGCTAGATGGCCCTCAATAAACTATAGCTCACTGCTACTTTTCGCTTCGCATCAATTCAAAGTCAGTGTGACAGATCTCTTTGGACACTGAGCCCCCTAGTCACGACCCTGAGACAAATTCCCCGCCTATATGCTTCTCGTTTCCCTATACACCTTGAACCTTCCATCTATCTTTTTGCCCTTAGAAAACTTGCTGTCACCAGTTGACATAGACAGTGTCATCCGACCCGGATTCTAATGGTGGAGTGCAGTGCCTGGGTGGCGGATGGCGACGCCGAGGTCCATGGGCAAAGCTTCACCCCTCGGTGAGCGACTATGGCATACTTCATAGTCCCGACTAAAGATGATGTTCCCAAGAACATATACGATAGTCTCATTGCGGATATTCGAGAGGGATTGCAAGAGGTCTTCGACCATCCAGGTTCTCGTGCGCCGTTCATAACCTGGGTATGAGATGAAGGATGATGCCGCCTCGCGCGCAAAGTTGCTGCGCGATCACGGGCAAGAATGTTCGAGTGTCATGCTGATACATCCGAGGCGTCCATTCGTTGCTTACTATAGAAACCTGGAAAAATATGCCGAGAAAGTTTCATACCAGGGAGTGGGATTGAGTTCATCGACAAAGAAAGTCTATATCATTTGCCAAGCTTTCACCAAGGCCCATATCGAGCAGGTTGAGCCTGTTGAGGCCCTCAGTTGATATCACTTCGTGGGGCAAGGAGATTTCACAGTTATCAGCTTGTCATAAAACGAAGAGAGGCTAAGGAAATTTCGAATGTAGCAAAGGGCCGGAAGCAGAGTCAATGTCTTTCTAAATATGGAATTTGATCCATCTGGTACTGTGGTGCAAGACGTGGAATAGTTTTTGTCGTTTTAGTCAGTTGTTGTAAACCAAGTACTTCGCCTTGGCCGTGAAGAATAAGTAAGATCTGTCGAATTTTCTCTACTAATTTTGGTCGATGCTCTGGCTCTACACGAAGATATCGTGTTCATAAATGAGTAGCAACCTCATCGATTACAAAGGCAAATATAAACACCTGACGAACGAGAAGGCGGTAGGTTCAGATAAGAATATATGGATAGAAGGCACTACGTGGCGCACTGTAAAGTGGAATCTGGAGATCGACTTCTTTCCACCCAGCGAGATTCAGCACTCCATTCTTGTACATGGCAACCATCTGAGCCTCATGATCTTCCCAGTCCATCGGTAACTTAAGGTGATGTGTTGCCAGACCCCTACGACGCTGTGAGCATTGATGAGGTGAACATTTGGATCGTCACCAATTCCAAGTCAACCAGCCGCAATGTCGACATGATATTAACCACGCTACGGGTATGAGACTCTAACACCAGAGTAAATGATAGCCAACCTTTTAGTCGCAGTCTTGATGAAGATACCTGGCAATTCAAGGGCAAATTGTCCTGAACTTGGAGACTTTTCTAGTACATATAAGAGAGTAAGGAACAAGAACTTGAAAGAGAAATATAGCTTGGAAAGAAATAAAGGAGAGAAGAGAGAAGACAAATTAATGATGCATGCTTACCGAAAAGCTCTGATTCGTTGCAGCCGATTCGAGAGCTGTTGTACCTGTCGAGACCTGTCATCCCTGTCAGGATGGCTTGGCTTGAGGTAACAGAGCATAGTCATCCTGATGGACCAAGAGCCAAGAAGCCCCGCACGGCTGCCTAACTTGGAGAAGTTGCTAAAAGCGACATCTTCACGGCATCACAAACTTGATCTTTAGACAGTATCATTGTATCGCTAGAAATTACCTTCAATCAAAGATGGCGAAACTCTTTCATGATCAGATCCTTCTAAAGCCACAAGACCCGCAAAGGAACTGTCCTCTCTTCTGTACACTCCCAGCAGAAGTGAGAGACGAAATCTTCTCTTACGTCCTCACAGATCACCCCGATCCAAAAGCCTCTTACCAGTACAAAGAAACGACCTGCTACACTCGACCCTCCTACCTGGCAGCTCAATCGACCGATACAAGACTTATTCGCACTTGTCGAGCCATCTACCGAGAAACTTGGTTTAAGCCGTATGTCTTAAGAGAACACACGCGATGGGCTTCGTCTGGAGACCGCGCCCCTCCGTTCATGGCATTGGTGACCGATCGACGCCTTTTGCAGACGCTCAAGCGCATCGCCAAACAACTGGGCCAAGACAAGGTTGAGGTTGAACGCTTAAGGGTTTTTGCTCAGATGTACAAGCTCAATGATGGTGATCTTGCAGGAATTCTGCGCACGCCTTACCTTGCTCCCCGCACTGTGACGCTCACCATTCGCCACACAGATTGGTGGTTCTGGGAAGACGACGAGCCTCTGTCTTTTGGAGGGCAATGGATCAAGGGCGCCAGCAAGGCTATGACGTCCAGCACCAACCGATTCCGCATCGAGTTGGAGTCGCTTGAGCGGAAGAGAGACCAGGTCGACAAGATCGCCGACCAAATGGCTGAGAAATGGTTCTTCGAACGATCCGACGGCGTTGTTCTCTATGCCGATGCATCTGGCAAGAGTAGAAAGACCAGCCGATGGAGCGGTTCAAGCATTTGGAATGGCCAACGATGGATCCGCGATGAGACGGAGCCGAACAGGCTTGACTATTATATCGTGTCCGTCACGTTCCGCCCCCAGATTGAGATTGAGCGAAGTGGAGGCACTATCAGCGAGACTGCCCTCGGGTCAGCGCAGAAGAAGTCCCACGTCTTTGAGGAGCTTTGTCTTCCCGAACAAGGAAGGATTGAAGATGCGCAGCCTTTTGTCTATGAGTATGAAAGTGATGACGAAGCCTGCTGCACGATGATGGATTAATTTGAGTTGGATCTAAATATGGTTGTAGAAGAGGAATTGCAGTGGACGTGGTGGAACGCCAATCATTCATTCTTTCTTTCGCTGTCCAAATCTCACTTGTAAAAGCTCACAGCGTAATCCTCTGAGACATAATCGTAGCCACGACCTACCATGTCTCTCTTTGTTTACCTCATCCCAACATCATCTGATCAAGTGACAAGCCATTAGTCAGCACTTACTCATACGTCATTGACACATCTGGGATGTTGCTCTTTATCCATCGGCATCTTCAATATGACTCAACCGGACAAGAACAACAACGGCCGCGTTGTCGGCGACTTGGCCTGCCAATCGGACTCTTACCGCAAGACCCTCGACACTGAGGTTGTCTCGTGCGACAAGGCGCCCAAGAATGTGCACAAGGCAAAGAAGCACAATGGGCATTCACACCATCACGATGAGTGGTTGATCGAGTGCGCCGACTCAGTTCTGTTTCCTGAAGGTGAATCACTGTATTTCATTCAAGCAGGGCATTTTCACTTACACACGCTTCAGGTGGCGGTCAACCTTCGGATCACGGCACAATCACCCCGCTATCAGGCCCCGACCAAACCTCCATTCCTGTCAACAACGTCCAGCGCCAAGGCCTCCGATGCGTCATCTACTCCCCGAAGCCCCTATCCCCTGGTGACAGAATCCGCCAGGAAGTCGACTGGCAGCGGAGATGGGATCACATGCAGCAACACACCGGCCAGCACTTGCTGTCCGCTGTCATGATGAAGCACCACGAGCTCAAGACTCTTGGTTGGGGTATGGGCGCGGAGGGGAGTATGAATTATGTGGATTTGCAGAGGAAGCCGACAGATGAAGAGATGCAGGCTATCCAAAGGGAGTGTGCGGAGGTGATTCGCGATAATCTTCCTATTAGGGTTGAGACGCCGGATGATGCCAAGCATGATAAACTTCCTGGTGATTATGACAAGTCTGATGGTGTAGTTCGCGTTATTCACATTGGGGATCTTGACACAAACACGTACGTACTATCGACCCGATTTGGTGCGTTAACTGACTGGCTGAAGATGCTGTGGGACTCATCTTTCCCAAACATCACACATCTCCCTCATTATTCTAGGCTCGACACAATCCGTACATGGAAAGAACTGTCGACTTTCGTTCATGACAGGCGACCGCGCCATCGGCCTCGCCAACTCCTCCGTCAGCGCCATCAACACCATCGCCAAGCTCACCTCATCCAGCAACATCCCCAGCGAAGTCGTCACGCGAGTCACCGCTCTTTCGGACACCGCCACCGACCTGAAGCGATCTGAAAGAAAGCTCCTCCTCGAAGTCGCCAAGCTTGAAAGCGAGCAAGCGATTCGACTTATCGTGCAGAACAGGATGAATGCTTATATTCATCGCCACGAGGGTAACACGGATTTTATCAACAAGATTGTGGGTGAAACTAGGGATGTTCTTCAGGGGACGGGCTTTGTTGTTGTCGTTGCTATCGGGGAGCCCAAAGGCGGCGGGCCTGTTGTGATCGTGGGGGATCAGGTGGCTGTGGATGCTATGGCTCAGAAGGTCAAGGCTGTTGTCAAGGATATCAAAGGAGGAGGCGCTGGGGGTAAGTGGCAGGGTAAGGTGAAGGAGTGGACCAATGCTGAGCTGCATGCTTTGAAGGAGGTTGTTGAGTCGTGATTATCTTCCGGGTCTCTTGGCTAGCACGCGGTCATTCATTTGAAGATGTATTGAAATTTTCCATGGTGTTTTATCCCAAGAAACAAGTAGACCAAGCTCCTCTAATCCAAGACTAATTTTATCCAAGACGCCCAGTCTCTCTATCGTTCCAAAATGACTAGTCTAGATCAGTTCCAACGTCTTCCTGTTCGCAACCCTGTTCAACTGAGCCCTCCTCCGTTTAGGCCTCATCTGCGTCTGCCGAAACGCCCTCTGAATATGCCTCACATCAATCGGCGGCCTCTCGGGATTCAACGACACAAAAATCCCGTGTCTTCTCTGCCCAAGTGGCGCTGACTGATCCGTCTTCCTTCGCTGAGCCGTCAACTCGTGGTCCTGGATCGACAGCGCCATATCGGTCAACTTCTTGATCATCTCAACAGCCAGGAAGCCGGTGATCTCCAGAATATCCTCTTTCTTCTTCGGCTCTGCAATGACGCCTATGCCAGCCCACTTGCGGAACCGCTCCTTCTTGCGAGATGTGAAGGACGCGTGCCGATAGTCGGCGTACTTGGCATACTCCTCCGCCGTCATGTTTTTTGTTATCTCATCCGCCCAGCGGAGCCTCTCGAGGGAGTCTTCGCTTGATTCGTTGAGGAGGGTTTCGTTGCTGGCGCCGCCGGGGGGTTGCACCGGGAAGAAAAGGTCCACATCCCAGGGGAGAAGGGCGGCTGCGGTCTCTGTCTTCTTCTTTTTTGAGAAACATTCGACGATGGGACTGCCGACAACATCTTCAACGTCCTCGGCGTCGTCGAAATCTATTTCCCCGTTGTCGTTGTTCTTCTTATTGGCTGCCCTGCGAATGGCTCTCCAGCGGATGAGGGTTTGCACGCGTGCGAGTCTAGACCGGTCGTGGCGGATTTGGAAGATGATGTCGTTGATGGAGAATGATCGCTGTCCACGACGAGCAGCAAGTTCATCCGCAGTGGTCAACTAAGATTGTTAATGGCAGATGAGACATACTCTCGGAATACTGACTAAATGGATGACCTGGTTGCGTACGATCTCTTCCACAAGAGTTAGTGTTTGTGTTGAAACATCTTGTTTCTCGCCGGCGCAAAACATCATCTGTGAAATGGTCAGGAAGAGACTCTCAGGATGGAAGTCCATACTTGCCTGCTGGATCTCAACACTGTACTTGGGTTCGAAACTGGTCATGATAGGCAAGTTGACTGCGAGGCTGTCACGGTTCCAAACAGCTGAGGAACGGATATATCGACTGCTTCGTATCAAGGGGTACTGAATCACTACGAGAAGCGTTTGTGATGAGGCGGAAGGGACTTAAAATACAGTGATGCAGGTACAGAGGGTAAAGAAGCGAAGGCTGTGAAAGAAGATTGAACTATGGGTCAAAAGATCGTTAGTCATTGACGGCCGCGCAAGGGGAAGGGCGCATGTAAGCCTGCCAAATAAGTTCCTCTTTACTGGGGCATGGCGCATCAAGATTCAGATTCACTTGGCCGCTCATCATGGTTCTTTGTTCGTGGCAGTAGGTGAGGAGATTGCGAACATCATGGGGCAGAGCGTTGACCATTTGAACAAAGAAAGGGTCTACCACGCCCTTACGCCACAGCAGCTAAGTCAAACGCAGTACTCCAGACACAGTGTGCATATCTCTCCAAATGGCGTTGCCCAGGCTTTTGGTCGTCAATGGTGTGATGTCAATGCTTAGGCACGGCTCAGATCTTTTAACAAGGCAGTTTTACTGAAAGTTGAATGGGCTTTTTTTATGTCAAGCATTTGATACTGTCTGTATTCATTTTACTCAAGCCCACCGTAGTAGCCAAAGCAGGCTCTCAAGATGCGGATATCGTTCAACTGTTCATAGCCCCAATTGTTTCTATTCTTTTGCTGCTGGATCACCCAGACTCCGATGCCTCTTCCGACTTGCGCTTCCCAGCCTCCAGTCTAAGATCATAATCCGACATCAAAAAAAACCCGCGCGCTTTTCACCAACCTCATCCTCAATCGTTTTCCTCCTCTCATAGTACAACCTCCTATTCTCCTCCAGCGCTTCCTCTGACCTCTCCCGGTGTTTCTTCTCCAGCAGTAGACACCGTCTCTGCCGAGGTGCAAGATTCCCATGAGAGTGGGCTCTTGTTTCATGGTGTCCAGGATTACTTCTAGTTCTTTCTGTGCAGGATCCAAGTCTTGTATCCCACCGGCTCGCTGTCTGGTGAGAAAATGCAGTGGCACACATTGTCGCCCTCAGATTGGGCCATGGTGCTTTCCAAAGCGAAGATGAAGTGATTTAGAATGAAAGTCTGCGGATGGATTGTCTTTTCTTTTAAAATCTTTCTGTGTGTGTATCGTCGTTGGGCGTTGTAATCTTGATGTCTGCTTAGGCAACATCACATATACGATGAATCCATCGTTCTAAAACATGGTCTTTTCAAGCGTCCGAGTAGGTATTTGCCTTGCTTATCCTTTTGGAGCCCAGTTGGCGCCGCTTTAAGTTGTCTCGTTTTGAATGTATCCTCCAGATATGAAGGTCCTATACTGCCGGCGGTCAGAATCGTGGTCCCCGTCGCTTGAGCAGTCGCTGCCTGGGGTACCACTGGCTGTATCCTCCCATCCCCCTCATTATTAAAAGCCGCAGTCAAAGGGACATCAATATGGCCATGAACATATACTCCAAAGGCTTCGCTATAATCTAGACTGGCCCAGTTCCGGAAAACGAGACGCTCGACTTTAAAGTCTTCTTTAATAAACCACTGTGACGACAAACACACACAGGTGTCAGCTTAGCTACTACTGCTGGGCTAATTTTCCGCCTTGATCCAGCCGCCCCCACTAACGTACAGCAACTGGGAAAATAAATGAGTAGCGGCGACGCCCAGGTACACCTCAAGACGAAGCAAAAAAGCTTGCCAAAATAACATATCCTATATCCTACCTACTCCAGAAGCGCCTTCCAAGTTATTTCAACTGCCCAAGGAGCTTCGCAAATCCATCCACTCTCATCTCGACAATGGCGACGTGAACAAACCTACGCGCAATGTGCTCAGCCTTGGAAAAAAGGTGTGCCACTTCGCCTCTAAGGCCGATATTGAAACCTTCAAATACGGACTGGAACGCTTTCCGTCGCTGAAACATATCACCATTACGCCCGCAAAGTAGGGAACGGATTTCAGACCATTACACAAACCCCCTATGATCAGCGTGTTCCCTCCTGGTTTCGTCTTTCCAAGAATAAACACCTGGCCTACTTCCTCAGATGCCGCGACAATAGATACTCTTCCGTGGATGGTCAACGTGGCCCGTTTGGTACGTATCAGCAAATATGCGGCGTCAACCATAATGCTGAGGCATACAGAGGCAAAGAGCGTGGGTACCGGGTAGTTACTAGAGTCTTGGCAGAGGATCAACAGCATCATATCACAGAACTCATTGTGAGTGTGAATGAGGCGGGATCCGGCATAACTGCCATATATTCGATCAACTTTACGTAGAATACAATGACCTTATCACCTGGCTTCAAAGGCCTGTCTTCAGCCATCTCAGCCTAGATCTTTTTACCGGCCTCCTCTAGCATGAGGACTGGGTTTCGTATAAATCAGGATTGCTTCACGATGTCTTAGCAGAAGCAAACGATCTTAGCCATATATGTATTCTTACCACTACCGATATTGCAGATGGAGGGCAAGGGCAGCTTGATCAAGATGATCTGGAAGAGATAGATCTCTATCGACTATTTCCCCTATTAACCAGTGGCCACGCCTTGAGCACTTTGGACTATCTCAATGAATTATCTAAATGGACGATCTGATTGCTGTTTTGGCTGTACTGCCAGCTTCATTGCGTTCTGTTGAGCTTAGTTACATGGCCTTTACCGAGATAAAAGATAGTTACGAGGACTTGCTACTTAATATACACGATACTCTGGATTGGCAGTCGAGACCGGTACAAGAATGGCCAAAGGTGCATATCGTCATTTCTGCAAACCCATCAGATCAACAGGACCAGTTCGATGAGGCGGATGAGGCTGCCTATTCATTTTTGTACTAAGATGAAGAAAATCCATTTGAAGGAAGTGGAACCATTATATATGAAGGATGAGGGGGCATCTTACGGGACGTGTTTAACTCTGAGCTTGCTGCACCGTGCTAGGGAAACGAAAATCTTGTTTTGATCCCAGTATCTGGGCGTTGCTGCGCAGATACGCCGCATATAACTGATGATTAGGAATGATCAAAGTAGTTTGACGTTTTCACAAGGTCCAAGATATTATAAGCCTTTGCTGTAACCAGGGTACGACACTGAAACATGTGTATGGAGAACGTTTTTCAATACTTGAAAATCATGCATCTAAAAGGCTGGCCTCGTTCTTTACACAGCTTGTTTTTTTATCAGATATCATGTTGCCCAAACCACTGCCTAATTTCAATACAGCCATGAGATCTTACATTGCTCTCTGAATAGGATTCTGACTTGAGGGCTTGAAATCAGGTACCCATAGATAGTTCTTGAAGTATAGTGATATCCCAGAAGCTTATTAGGTTATCTTTTGATCAGCGAAATCTATATAACACTCTTACCATGGGTATCCACGAAAGTCGCAACAATACCTATAACTAGAGGGAGAAGCAAACATCTGGTACGGACCTCTATACTCTACATCCAGGTCGATCAACTGCCCACTTTTCCATTTCAACTAGAATGCCCATCTCTCGGCAATTTCCAATCAGGGTTGGCTCCTTCGATGTTGACAATAGTTCGCTGCATTCTAGTTTTTTTATAGAGTTTTTATTCCGGCACTCCTAAGCCAGTGACGCGTCAAGAAGTAGAATGAAGATGTTGTATCTACACGTACGGGCATGAATAATACCCTTTGAGAGATGATATCGGTTTTGAGAATAGTGAAGCCTGCCCACCAGAGATAATGAACGCCAGAGACCTTATGCGATACATGTCTGCTTACCCAGCCTAATTTGAGGAATTGGATCTAATGGCTGCCGTGTGTGGTCTGTTTTCTGGCTAGCTAGAGCAGGTAATTAAACCGTGGAAGTAAAACCAGTACTCGTTGGTTGGGCCACGAAGGCGAGATAAATGCGACATCTCATGTGAAAAACTTTGATCCAATAAGGGTTCTCCAAGTCGCGTTGAGAAATTATGATGCCTCATAGTACCTTAACTTGATCCTCAACGTCAATCGTTGAAATAGAATTCGTATCAGTTATCACAGAATCAGACCAGTCAAATCCTACAGTGAATTTGGTAAAGTATGATGTGAACGTAGCGGAAATAATATTATGCAAATGCTACTAAATACAAGGATATAATATGCTCGTTTGGGATATGTACCTCCTCGCTACCCTGCGCGAAAACTTTTTAAATGCAACGTCCGTCTAATCGTTACTTGCCGGCAGGCCGGCTGCTTATATAGTGTACATATCGTCTATATGTGTGTGGTGTATCTGGTGTTGGTAGTCGTTTAGGAAGAAGCTTCCTCATCGGTGACACCCTCACGGGCACCCTTGGAGGTGTTGTTGGGGATCCACTTGGAAGAAGTGATGGGGTTGACCTTCTGGACATACATGGTGTCGATCTCCTCAAGACTGCGGTCCTTGGACTCAATAACGAAGAAGAAGACAATCGCGACGAGGGCGGCACAGCAGCCAGCGTAGACGAGACCGTAGAAGTAGTCAATGGCATCAGTGATGAAGCGAGTGCTGTGACATGTTAGTGAATTGTCAATTGGAATATGAAACAAGGTAACTTACAAGAAACCGATGAGGAAGTTGAAGAGCCAGTTGGTAGCAGTAGCGAGGGCCATGCAGCGACTGCGGTATTGAGAGGGGTACATCTCAGCGACGACGGCCCATACAAGAGGACCCCAGGTGGTGGCGAAGGCAACGATAGCCAAGCAGGAGAAGGTGACGAGAACGGTACCGGCAGCGGGGGTGTTGAGAGGGTTCTCGCGGTCAAGGGCGAAATGACCGACGAAGGCGTAGATGAAGAAACACATCATCATCCAGGCAGCGCCGATCATCAGAGACTTTCTGCGACCACACTTCTGAACGACGTAGAGACCGCCGAAGGTGCAGAAACAGTTGACGGAGCCGAGAATGAGCTGGGTGACGTAGCTGTCCTTGAGACCAGTGGAGGCGAAGACAGTGGTTCCGAAGTAGAAGAAGAAGTTGATACCAGTGAGCTGCTGACCAGCCTGGAGGACAATACCGAGAAGGGTGCGGTAGAGCATGCGCTCGCCAGTGAAGATCTCAACAAGGCGTGTCTCAGGGAGAGAGCGCTCCTCATCTAGCTTCTCCTTGATGTCGTCGATCTGTCGGTTGACACTAGGGGCGTTGATGTCAAGGCCAGCAAGGTTGGCAATGGTCTTGCGGGCCTCCTCCTCACGTCCCTTTCGGTAGGCGAAACGAGGAGACTCGGGAAGCAGGAGAATACCTCCACCAAGGAGAAGAGCCCAGAGGAAGTTGAGACCGTTGGGAATTCTCCAAGAGGAACTGCCGGCATAGTCGTTGGTTCCCCAGTTAACAATTTCAGCAGTCCAGATACCGAGGGTGACGAAGAGCTGGTAGCAAGAAACGACGAGGCCTCGAATGATGGCGGGGGCACTCTCAGACTGGTACATGGGGACAGCGACAGAGAGGGCGCCAATTCCGACACCAGTGACAAGGCGACCAATAGCGTGTTGGTACCAAGCGTGCATAGAGGCGACCTCGATAACAGTGCCGACGCAAGTCCAGAGGGAGGAAACGGAGATGGTCATACGGCGGCCAATGGTGTCGCAAAGGTTACCGGCGATAAGAGAACCAAGCAAGCAGCCGATGGAAAGAAGACCTGTGATTGTCCCTTGCCGAGCAGCGCTGAAGCTGTATGTCCCGTCGCCGTTGTCTTCGCCAAATCGCTCGCCATAGTCGGGCATCAAAAAGAAACCGGAAATTTGTCCGCTGCGCAACCAAGTCAGTAAAGAAACCTCAACAAACAATAGACAATTGCACAAACCTAGTATAACCAAAGAGAAATCCACCGCCTAGAAGACTGTTAGCTTGAAATTACTTCAATTGAGATGATTCTGGCTTACAGGAGGCAGTAAGACCGAGGAAAACGGCCAGCATGGTGATGCGACCATCAGTGTCTGGGCTGGTCTTCCTCTCGAGATGCTCGCCTTCGCCAGCATGCTCAGTGCGTTTACTACTGAAGAACTTCATCTTGAATGAGTAAACAATGTGCCGTTCAGGTCAATTGACCGATTGATATTGTAAAATATGTGTGTTGAGGTTGTTACACGAGATGTGATGGGGAGCCAGAAGCAGAGATTGAGCAGCGCAGAGGGTCTTTTTGACTGTCTTTATTGTGGAGATGATCGTCAAAGGTCATCGCGGGCACCGAGAGACCAAGACCATGCCAACGGGTCCATCTCATGACTTTGATGGTCATGCTTGAGCAAAAACTCAAACCCCGGGGGGCTCAGGGAAACGACTTGCGGAGACTGACGTGGGTGAGAAAAGAAAGACTTGGAGAGAGTGGAGCAGCTGTGAATAGAAGGCCCGGAGAGTGGCTACCCACGTCACGTCATGGGGTCTGTTGAGAAAGGGTCGCGAGTGAGTAAGCATTCCTTGGTATCTTATCACGCCGTTCAGCCGTGATACACCCCCTGTGGGCTGATTGGCCGTCCGGAGGTCCCCTGGCTGACCTTAATCCAGATTCATCTCCGTCTAGAAAACGGTGGACCGATGGGAAAGTCGACGTGGTGGGGTGACAATTTCTTTTTCTTCCCTCTTGTTCCCTCTTTGGTCTTCCTACTGCCGGCGTCTTCGGCATTGATGACGCAGATGAACCCCTGCGGTCCACTTCTTTGTTCCTTGGGTCCAGTTTTTGCTTCTCTTCGCCTTCTGGCCTCGTCTTGGCGTGAAGATCTCGGCAGAGCGTGCGGTGACGGGCCATCAGAGACCTTTTGAGGATGAATCAGATAAACCAACAGAGAGACAAAAGAGAACTGATGTATAGTGCATTGCAAACGACAATTTACTGTAATTATCTGCTCCCTCTTCCACGACTCTCCCATCTCGAAGCCGACACTAGTCAGCACATATTTCCGGTTCTCGCCTTGTCCGCAGAGCCCCATTTCCCATGATATGACACCGAGAAGCGCCGATCGGTCCGACTGCTGATTGGAACGTCGGGCAACTGCAAAGTTTTATTTCCGAATGTCAGATCTTTGGTGTTTTTTTCCCTCGCAATTGTGGCCAAAAAGTATGATGTTATTATCACGGCATTTGTCTCCCGCCAGATACCGGATCTGATTTAATCCTTCTTTCTTGCGGTATTTTCGACAGAACCACTGTGACGCATTTGTTTTTACTTCCTTTTCAGACGTGCAATTCGCAACAGGTCATTGTCGCTCACGCAAATGGTGCAAACTCGGCCAAATTCGTCCAGTCGTTATCCACGCCGTTGGCACTGGCCGAATGAAGCGGAGCACGCTCAGCTATGGCAGCTCCATATTGTACATCACCAAAGTAACATTAGGTGCTGGGTGCTCGGTCATTATTGGGTCCGCGATAAGCCTTGAAAACTCAATTGGAACCGAGTAGAGGTTTTAGACAGGGCATTACATGCGAGGTAAGACCGAGCAAGCATTGTATTTGCGACAGCCTAACATGGCAGGTAGACAAGATGCATTCCAGCCATGGTGATTGACCGTTTGCAGATTGCATCACTATCACCTGCTCTTCAATTGTCCAACGCGCCATCATCCAAACTCAGCACCTCATAACTCTTCAACTGCCTTGCTTGCTTGCCGCAGAGCCTCCTTGGTTACCCCTGGACCCATGGTCATTACGGCCCATGCTAATGCGGCTCTGCAACGGCGGAACACGATACCGTATCCACACGGGCCGAAAAAGGCACTCGGCGATACTCGCCACGTATTCCCACTAATTAGTGGGTAAAGCTTGGCTGAGCCCATCGGACCCGAACGTTTGAGCCGTTCAAGGTAAAGTTCCGTTACGGAGCCTCTTCCCGAGAAACTACACCACACCCTCATGCATGGGCAATTGATCGCGGAGGCACGAGATCGCGGGTGACAACGACATGGAGAAGGCCGTGGCCTTGGAACAGGGTCTAGAATATGGAGGAACACGGAATCAATAATGGAGAAACAGTCGACCAAGGCCTGATCTTGTCTAAATTGTCGGGTGACGTCTGCAGTATACGTTCCGACGTCTACCACGAGCGCTGTTCTCATGACAAAGAAGTTGAAAGGAATACATGAACCGAGATTAATATTGGACGCAATAAACTATCAGAGTCTGGGCCATATTCCCAATATGGAGGAGTGCGTGACCAACAGAACTTTTTCAACGTGTTTCATACTTATAATTGACTTTTTCACTGTAAGCCGTTGGAAGCTTAAGCTCGTTGACGTCGTGGCTATCACAGTTGTTCCCCTCACCCTGGACTCTTTACCACAGACAACCGTTGACGTGCAGCATCTCGCCGATACAACCTTCTCCAATCCCCTCGATCTCTGTCTGGGGAGAAGAAAAGCAGGTAACCGCCCACACAAGAAAAATGCAAGAGTAAGCACCCAGAACCATGACCCCGGCAGATCGGCGTCCTCGACGAGTTCGACTCGGCCTTACCCACAGGACCTGTATCCGCCTGCGAAGCGTTCCTCCCCTTTCCCCAGTTCCAATCACCGCTATGGGGGAAAACGGAGAACTCGGTGAGTTTACTCCAGCGTGCACCGAGCGGTGCTGCTGCCTCCCCCAGAGCCACTCCTCCGCACATGCTAAACCCCCCCTTTTCATGCGAGTCTGCTCCTGTCAGGCTTATCGGTCCTTTGGGACCTGAAAGGGCGGGCAAGCGAGGTTTCTCAACCCGCATCCTCCGCATTTGCGAGCATCTTGCGGGAGACGGGTGGGCGGTTGGAAAATTTCTTCTCTTCACATGGTGTTTTTGCGGTTATGAACGTACGATGTCGGGATAGGTGGGACGCTGAGATTTCTAGGTATTTTTGTGTAGAGAATAAGAAATTGATCATATCATCGATATATCCTTGTGGTTTCGGATATATCGGCTGGAGGATGGTGAGATAGACACGAAAATTACCCTACATGTCGCGACGATCAAAACACCAGATGAAGACGACAGTATCTATGATATGATCTTATTTCCTCGGGACGAAAGAGAACTTGCGGACGATTATGCTTGGTCTATATGGCTGATTTGAAGACTGGATTTCTCGCACGTGAGCAAGTAGCATTATTTGCAAGAACCAGATAGAGTACGAGAGCAGAGATCAAAAGTCTGCAGGTAACTACCACTATATTCCAAACAACAAGCTGAGAAATTGATGTTGCATCCGCGTCGAACTAGTTTACGATCGTCTATTCTTATAGTATCCTGCAATAATACAGTCTTATCACGAAATCACCATAGTTTGATTCATTAACCTATAGATGCACGAAGTATATAGTAGTGAGTCTTTATCTAAGCCACAGATTGTATACCTGTCACGATCTTAAGCTGGCATTGAACTGTGGCTTGTCCATCAAACGTGCACAGCCACGGTACGAGAGCATCTTACGATAGTGATACCACTATCCTTATCCACGTCTACACAAGCTAGACAAGTCGATACGAAATTATGCGAATATTAAGTTAAGCGAATCCTTTGCTTTGCTCGCACTAGACGACATTTCCGGTCCCACAATATTCCAGCTTTCTCAACCTGGGAGTCAAGACCGTAGGCTACCCTCCCCAGGTTTTCTCCTCTGCCTTCGCAACGCGTCTCTGTAGATCTGCAGAGAAGTTTTGATGCATAGGCCTCTCCTCGCAAGCTGAAGTTCTACGGAAAGGTGGAGTCGAAACGAAGGCATTCCGAACCTTCCGCCGCTACTTCAAGCTAGAATCGAGAATTCCCTTGAGCCAATCTCGAGTCGTACACCAGATGTTCCACAGACCAAAAATACATGGTGATGGTTCCTTGGAGATTGGGAGCGTGTATCTTTTTATCTTAGTCATTTGCTGCTTGCTAAGAAGCTAAAATTTGCAGTCAACCCGATTGCTGAAGGATTTAAGTGTCGCAACCACCCGCGACATATCGTCTCGCCAGATACTGACATTCAAACCTACAGAGACAACTTACTCAGCGTATTGGTACAGCTACATTGCATTGCCAGCTATATCAAGCGCCAACCAGCTGCTGGGGGGTTATTAACGAGTAGAACAGACTCAGATACTCCCCGGAAGCGAAAATGGCAGCCGATAAACACTTGTACCCTTGACCCTCGCCGAAACCAAGTCGCAATGGCGACGATGCTTGCGTAAGAACTTTCGGGGAATTACATACAATACCCGTTAAATTAAAGCAATATGGTGAATAGACAAGGTGTCATCAAGCAACAGAAGACTAAGGCATAGTCTAAAGAGAATCGAGACACTAAACCCAAAGGCATCTGGGAAGGTTACATAGTGCGAGTGTATTAGCGACACGTCTGTTAGAATACCATCTAGCGCAAGTATCCATGGATCTGGGCGGCAGGAAACGCCAATATATTCAACGGGAGATCAAAACGCACTCAGAAATTGCCAAAAAGGCCTGCAGGTCACACCACGCATTGGTAATCACACAGCCAGTCGCTCCGAAACCCTCTAGCTCTGGATTTTGCTTTGGGTTTACTAATGATCCATTTGTTCCAGAAATAACCATCATTTCTGGCAGACACAAGATATCAACTGCCAGTACAATGGCAATCACTCTGGCCGGATCCAGGGCCATATAATCGGAGTCTCCATACTGCGTCAAACAATGACGAAGTAAGACTGGTAGTAAGCAACAAGAGCGATCCATATGATGTTTAGAGTTCCAGTGACGAGGGCCAACGAGTGTTGGAGGCCAAGGAAACGAAAGAGCTCGCAAGCTTAATTTTCTGATGCAGGTATGCTGCAGCTTCTTTGTACAACTACTGCAACATATCCCAAATATCACAATTCGCTGCCGCCCGAATAATCCTGCAACCGAGAATGAAGTAGTCCAACCAAAGGCCTAGAACAATTTAGGTTGTGCCAAACACAAGGTCACGAACCCCGACGTTTCGTAGGTGCAAAAATATGATACACGGCTTCAAGCCACACACATTGGGCGTCACCACCTTCTATTACGCCTACGAGGATCCGTCTTTCGAACTTCAAGTTGCCCTTCACGATGACCGTGGGGTTGAAGCCATCATTGGTGGATAGATCCCCAAAGCGATGCGAGGAAAACTCCACCAATAGAAAGGCTGACACTGCAACTACCTTAAGCTCAACCCCGTGCCGAATCTACGGCTTTTGGGGGCAGTTCTTTGTTTACCCCAGACTTTGGCGTGAATGCTTGTCTTGCAGCTGACCGGATTCAGCAACTTGAAGAACAAACAAGCTGCGCGATTGGTCTCCGCAAATGGGAGGCCAAACCATGGGCAGACGGAGAATTCAGAAGCATAATTCCTCGAATAAACGTTGAGACAAGCCAGAGATGTAACCCCATACGGAGTTTCACTTCAACGACTACCTTGCCGTTGTTGGACTAGACCGCTATCATGAGGTTCTCATTGGTGCAAAGAGCATCAAAGAACAGGGGTCTATGAGCACTGTTATATCGCGGTGAAGAAACATATGATGGTGATGGTTATATAAAGAAGGGTGAAGTCTGCAGCCAAGACTCTTTCGACATCCCACTCACAACCTCGTTGCTCAATCCGTTGACCAGATATCTTCAGGATAAACCTCAGTTACTCTTCCATCATGAAGTACACCGCCGCCGTCCTCGCCCTCGCCGGCGTCTCCTCAGCTGCTGTCACAAAGACTTTACCCAAGTCTGCCGGCGTCACTTCGTTCCCCACGGCTGTTCCTGTGAAGGGCAGCTACGATGGTGGCATGAAGCGATTCGAGCGCAGCCGTAAGTCTTTCTTGCAACCGTCCTGCTGAATGTCTTACTAATATGGAGTTCAGCCGCTGTTTGCCAGGGTCAGACTGAGACTGGTGAGAAAGACGCCATGTTCATTCTCGAGAACGGGGCCACTCTTTCCAACGTCATCATCGGTGCTTCCCAAGCCGAGGGTGTTCACTGCAAGGGAACATGGTAAGCTCAACTGCAGTGTCATTTCACCACGCATAACTCAAAACTCGCAGTACTCTGAACAACGTCTGGTGGGCCGACGTCTGCGAAGACGCAATCACCCTCAAGCAGACCAGCGGCACCTCCTTCATCAACGGCGGCGGAGCCTTCCACGCCAGCGACAAGATCGTGCAGTTCAACGGCCGCGGAACCGTGCAGATCAAGGACTTCTACGCCGAGGACTACGGAAAGATGGTCCGTAGCTGCGGGAACTGCAAGGACAACGGCGGTCCCCGCAACGTCGTCATCCAGAACTCTGTCGCTGTCGACGGTGGTGTTCTGTGCGGTATCAACACCAACTACGGCGATACCTGCAAGATCAGCAACAGTTGCCAGAACAAAGGCAAATACTGCGATCGCTATGAGGGTAACTCGAGCGGAGCAGAGCCTCCCAAGATTGGTTCAGGCCCTGATGGCAAGTTCTGCGTTGCTTCGGGAGTTAGCACTAGCTGCTAGATGGTTGATAAGATCATAAGAGTTATGAGTGATGAAAATGATGTTCTCTTCAAGTAAGAGTTGGATGTATCTAAAGACTAGCCTGTGTATATGCTTTATTGAATACATATTGTTCTTGCCTTAATTTCACTTTCATTCTAGAAAGTCGCCACGTTTAGTAACCATGTGATAGAAGGATTGAGACTTGTCGACTTGTCGACTTGTCGTTTTGTTCTCAGATCAACAGCGAAGATTCCACGCCTGATCATAAGAATAACATACCACACACAGGTCAACGAACAATTCTACAGTACAGCAAAATTGAAGCCTTTATTGAACAAAGAAATAATACATCGTGCAAAAGACAAAAAAACATATGGTGAGGGACACCGGATTTGAACCGATAACCTTCAGGATGCTCCAACATGAGACTGGAATCTGACACGCTACCGTTGCGCCAGCCCCCCAACTTGTGATAAAAGTGCCTAAACTATAATATATCAACTGCACACATCGGGACGCAAAGCTTGAAGGTAGATGCTGGCTGTGATACATCATTCCCTTCATGCATGTTTACAAAGTGCCCGCGGGTTTCTTGCCGCTTTGAGCCATCTTATCTCGAACAACTTATCAAGCAGGCATCTCGCTGTAAATGCAAGGCGCGCTAAGTAAAGATCTACGTCGGAACTTTCTTAGGCCCATGCAGGCCACCACTTGCCTTCCAAAACTCGGTATCTAGAGCCCCTGCATAGCTCCCGAATTGCTTTAGATACCGCCAATTGCTCGTGATTGGCACTTTTGGAAAGTAAAGGATCTCCGATGTCCAAGTCTATCTCCACGTTCTTTTGACAGAAGCTCTCGGAGCTGTCGTCCAGGGGTGTAAACGTGAAACCAACTCCCCGACAGGGCAATAGATCGCCAGGCGAGGTCTCGATTGGCTGGCACTCCCGGCCGATGCCGTTTCAACACAAATTAGTCCATCCAAGGCACATCTCGCACTTCATTGGCGAAAGACCACCCATGCTAATTCGCAGGCGGCAATCGATTCACCCACTCACAGGACAAAGCACCACAGCTCATACCGCAGCTCATTCATTATGCACTCCTTTCATCGCCGCACACGTTCCTGAGGCTTGTGGCAAACGGCGCATTGTCAAAACCTGGATATGGCACGAGACGTTTCGGTTGGTCGCGTTGCTTAAGGGTTATCTCTCATGCTATACCTCGCGTGGGAGGCCCATGTGTGGGGTCGACGCTCGCTTTAGGCAGGTAAGTGGCTGCGGCAGGGGGACACTATCTTGAACGATGGCGATCATCGGAGCACATGTTGTGACGCGTTCGACGTGCCAAAGACTACTAACGACCAGTCGAACAGGATGGCAATAGGGGATTGACTTGGGAGAGGTTCTAGATAAATAGATGCCTTTGTCTCTGGGAACCAACCTCTCATCAAGCAACTCAGCTCTACGGTCTTTTACAACACATTCACTACTCACTCACTCAGCACCACTCTCTTTTTCAACAACACTCTTTACTTTTCAACCCCATCACTCATTATCAAAATGCGATCCGCCACTCTTCTCGCCCTTCTTCCCTTCGCGCTGGCCGCTCCCTCCCGCCGGGCCGAGCCTGCTCCTGTCCTTCGTCCCCGCGGCGTCAAGCTGGTCGATGGCAAGTACATCGTCAAGATGAAGGGCGGCATCCGGGCTGCTTCAGTCAGCGCCACCGTCTCGACGATCGAGGCCGATGCCGACTACACCTACTCCAAGAGCTTCAACGGTTTCGCTGCTAGCCTCAAGGATGATGAGATCGAGAAGCTCAAGAACGATCCCAACGTCAGTACCATCGCAAGGGCTTTGTGAGTCGGAACTAACAAGCTTCAGGTCGAGTACATCGAGCAGGATGCATACGTCAGCATCAAGGCTACCGTCGAGCAGGAGAATGCTCCCTGGGGTATTGCTCGACTTTCCAGCAACAGGGCCGGAGGCAAGACGTACACCTACGACGAGAGCGCCGGTGAGGGTACCTGCGCTTACATCATCGACACCGGTATTGACGTTGAGCATCCCGTAAGTTTGTCCCAGATTTCGCAAGTGCAATGATCTAACGATTGTGCAGGACTTTGATGGCCGCGCCGAGTTCCTCAAGAACTTTGCAGGCGGCAGTGACGGCGATGGTCAGGGCCACGGCACACATGTTGCTGGAACTATCGGTTCTACCACTTACGGTGTTGCCAAGAAGACCAGCCTCTTCGCTGTCAAGGTCCTTGGTGATGACGGTTCGGGTACCAACTCTGCTGTCATTGCTGGTATGGACTTCGTTGCCGGCCACGCCGACGAAGAGAAATGCCCCAAGGGCGCCGTCGTCAACATGTCTCTCGGCGGCGAGTTCTCCGACGCCGTCAACAAGGCGGCCGCGAGCATTGTCGACGCCGGCCTCTTCCTCGCCGTCGCAGCCGGTAACGATGCCGCCGATGCCTCTGGCTCATCCCCCGCCTCCGAGGCCAGCGCCTGCACAGTTGGTGCCACGACCAGAAACGACAGTCTGGCCTACTACTCCAACTTCGGTGATATCGTGGACATCCTTGCTCCTGGAACTGATATCCTGAGCACCTGGCCCGGCGGCCAGACCAACACCATCTCTGGTACCTCTATGGCCTCGCCTCACGTTGCTGGACTGGCTGCCTATTTCCTTGGTCTGGGAGAGAAGGCCGAGGGTCTTTGCGACTACATTGTTTCTGCTGCCCTTGACGGGGTCGTGGCGAGTGTGCCATCCGGCACTGTTAACAAGCTTATCAACAATGGCGTTAGCAAGTGATTGTGGACCAAGAGCTTTTGTATCCCTAGACATGCCTCTCCTAGATGTATGGCTTGACCTATTGAATAATACATTGTATTTAACTACTTCTATTGATTCATTGACGTATGTAAAGCACAGCGATGACTTTTTATATACGATACGTCCACAATTATCCGAGTTTTTAGTCATCTTCCTTCAACTCAAATCGACTAGGCTGAAAGATCTGTATAACGCGGTACTAACATGCTCAGCAACCTGTCAAAGCTATCATGAGACGGCGCGTTGCAATTCTCAGTTTTTTCATTGAATAAGTGAAATACGGTTCCACATCATTCTTTCCAACCATCTCCAGCGCCGAGGAACCAGTTGACACCCACAAGTTGCAGTCCGTACTTCTTGACAAACTTGGCAGTGTCAAAAGACCGTCTTTGTGGGAACTCTTCACCTCCAACATCCTCCTTTGTCAAATCGAGGTTGGCGGGTTGTCGGTACAGAAGAAGCAGGTATCTGTGAGGCTTTGAGCTGCGTGGCTGTTAGCAAAGGGACATCAAGGTTCGTGGGCATGTCTACTTACTCGTCCTTGGGGCCGGGTCCCAGGTATTCTGTCAACGCAGGTTGCACCTGAGCTACTGCCTCTCCACTGCTCAAGGGTCTCAAACCGGGGAGGACCCAGTGGCGCCAGAAGGCAAACTTGGGGTCATCAGGCGTAGGCGCATCAGGGTCGACAAGGAGAAGCATGTATGTGGCATCCCCAGGAGCATCAGACTGAAACCCATCAGCAAGTGTATCTCATACTAATTCTCGGCATCTTACCTCCTGCTCAAACTGGATATTAGGGGAGCGCTTGCAATCACTCGCACGAAGAAGATTCCCCAGCTCGGCATCCTTCCCATCGAATGAGACTCGGAGATCAGTCGTAGGCTTGAAGTCCTCGGGAATTAAAGTGGCTGCCACACCGGGGACTAGCTTGGCCTCAGCTAGGGAGCTTGATAGTGCGTTTGACATGGCGAGGAAAGTTATCAGATTGCCTGATTTGGGCTGTGTTGATAGCTGAAGACGATTGAGGTTGGGTCGATGACGGTATTTGAACGGTTTGCCCCACGTTGGGGGTTTGCATCACCATGACATGTGACTGGTGGAACAATGCGATGCCCCCAATGCTGAATGCTGACCCTCAGCCTCGCGATAGAAACTGCGGGGTTCGTGCAAGCCAAAGCCATGCAAATTGTCACTTGACTGTCTTGAGCTCGAGATGCGGCAGCACTGTAATTCACCACTGATACCATGAGGCTGACCCACTCATTAAGCTTATTACTTATCGCGACGAGAGTCGGTGGCGGGGTATGACGACCCCAGGGCGCTGGGTTGACTATCTAGGGTAGGCTTGGCGCATTTGAGTAAAATAATTCCTAGAAAAAGCAGACAAAGAGCATTTCCAAGGGAGGTACATTAGATAAAGAAACAAAACCTAGTCTACATGCTTTTACTCATCGTCACTTTTTACGGGGACAATACGGGTGTGTTCGGCGTTGCTATTTGCCGCTTTTGCTAATTTGGTCTTAATGGATTCAATGACGGTGATAAAGCCAGGACAAATGCTAAGCGCCTCACAGTTCGATCGTTTTGCCCCACTCCAGCCACTGTGACAAGGCAAGAGCTCAAAATAAAATAAGATAAGATAAGAGACACGAGCATTTCGTCATAGACTCAAAATCGCGGTACGCGTTCCGCTGTCGGTCCAACCGAGTCAACAGCAATTCTAGCCACTGTTTTTTATCGCCTTACCTCGCCACGAACACACACTCACCCGCAGGAACGATACTTGTCTTGAACCACAAGAAGAATAGCGCGACGGCCTGTTTCTGTTTCCCCGTTGACTTGATCGGTTCGGAAATTCGGAAATTAGTGTCCAAGTTCTCGGCAAGTCGACTGACTCGCCGATGATCCTCCCCGAACCGCTACAACCACGCACTCGCGATAATTGGTGCCCTTGAACATTGCGCTCTTCGATTGGCACCATCACGATTGGCTGCCTGCAAAATCTGGACACTCATAAACGCGATCGTGATAGCTCCTCCGACAAGACGCGCTGCAACCCAAGCACAGTCCGCATGCTGCGATGCACTCGTACGATCGATCGAATACATACAACAGCAACTTCTCGACAAGCGTCGATACAGTCAGCATTAGGCCCGACCCTAGTGACCGCGGAAGCCAGTACCGACTTAGGGATCGGGTCGGTCATTTCGGGCTGCGTTCAAGCGAACCGACTGTCGGAATTTGCGAGAACAACAAGGCTGATGCGCAGGTGGCATGCATCCAGCCATCGTTGCTTTGGCCTCAACGTGACTGAACCGGTCTCGTCTGTGCCATATTGCCAGTTCATTTTCGAGACTTGGTGACTTGTGTTCAATCGCCGAGCCAGCAACAAGCCGCTTTCTTGTTTCTCCGCGATAATTGCAAAGCGTACGCTGGAAACAATGCGCCTTGGTAGACTGTATAGTTTGATGGACGCGACACAGGGAAAGCGATTCAAGAATCTAAGGATTCATGATGGGCCTTCGAGCCCTTACTCGCTTAGACGCGCACGTAGATGCCAAATGCCTCATGTGTCTGTGACAGAGAGGCTGTACCTGTGTGAATTCACTGGCAGTTGGACAGTTGGGTCAATGCCAGGCTCGAAAACATGCAGTTATCACTGTATTATCCTGCACCGGGCGACAGTGAAGTTTCCTACATAGATATGTTGTCTGTTCCATGGCGTACATAAAACATTGAAACCAGTAATCTATGACGGTGAACGAGCCGTTACTGCGTGTTTATTTTCACCTGAATTTCCTCCCATTTCTGACTTATTCAGCTGCATCACGCACGGAGCTGCTTGACGGTTCGCCCACGGGTCTGCCGTGGAGTGTCCAGCAGTGTGGAGTGGGCAGTGAGACCTGGGTGGTGTGGTCCATATGTACTCTAAACTGAGTAAGCCTGTCAGAGGTAGTGCCTAGACAGACGCTTCCTATCTATGGTGAAGTTAAACCGGTTGTTGGCATAAACCGCTCCTGTCGGAGACGGCGCTGTCTCTGTTTTCTTGTTTAAGCATGGCGCACTGCGAGGTTGTGGGCTCGAATTGCTTACATGAATATTCATTCCATGTAGTTTTGGACCGTTTGTTCACTCTTTTTTCTTGGCGAAAGCGAACTATCTTGTCACTTTAAGCAAGGGTGTCATGTATTGTTGATGCGTATTCTTTGAAGCCGCGAGCGATATCGCAGAGTGGATGAAACCGCACTGGCATTTTTGTCGCATCCAAGAATGCTTGAAATTGTACATATCTGATCGACAATCGCAAATTCGCCTCGAGAGCTATGTCGTTCGGTGTAAGAACATGGGATAGTCCATGATATAACCAAATAGCGAACCTAACTCTCGGATGGTAACTAGGTCTGAGCTCCTTCGGGGGTTCTGATCAAAGATGTTATCGTCCACTCTTCTTGCTTTTTGCCGCCCTGAAGAGCGCAGCTTCAATTCCCCTGTCGGACAGTTTTTGCCCCTCAATTTTTACGCTTTGTGATTGCCTCGGCATAAGAGGACGGCGAGAATTGGCTTAAGAGGCTTGCAGGAACCATTGAGGCATCCGCAGGTACGTATCTGCATGTCTGGCTTGAATTGATTCCATCTATGACAGAATTGATTCCAAATGTAAGCGGGACTCGTTATTGGCTTGTGATTCTCGGCGTGTGGTTGCTGTCGGCTGTAGTTAGTGGAACTCTGATCTCCGGCAACTTGGAAGCGATTATGCATTGTTCGATGGTCCCTGAAGCTATATTGTAATTTAAGTATTTAAGTGACCGTGAGGTGATTGCCAATTAACATCAGGATGCGTTGATGCATCGATGCATCGTAATATCATAAACCTCTTCTTTTTACACGGCCATAATGGAAGTTGACCCCGCTCTTTGGCCTACCGAATTTAGATGGCAACTCGGGGACAAACCCGCAGCCGCAGTGGATAAACAGAAGCTCCCCCTGCGCGATCAGAAGCTGAAGAGGCGGGGGTAGCAGTACGCAAAGCGACTCTACGACCAAAGAGGTTGCTATTACGCAGACATTTGGGTTGCTCTGGTGTTTGTTTTGCGGGGCCGCCCGGTACCAAACCGATCACGGGGTGTGTTCGACCAAAGGTTATTCGGTGGCAATCAGGTTCGTTGGAGTCGAGATATCATTGATATGAATTGAATATTCAGTCTCTGGGGCGATTGTTGCAGACGCTGACGACCACTGTGAATGTTGAACGTAGTAACTGGCTCCGATGCCGAAGCATTCCGTGTTTCGCTGATGTGATGCGATGGGACGCCGTGTCGTGCTTGGACAACTTCCCCGCACCTGGCTCTGTACTATGTAGATTTGTTGACAAATCCGGCACAAGTTCCCGATACTGTAACAGTTTGACGAGATTCCGAGCGTGATCCGTTGAAAACAGTCCCGGTCTTGCCACTCCACTCAGCGTCGCTCTTTTGCTAATCCATCCGCCCCCCGCCGTTATAACTTATAAGTAGCCCAAACTCCACCCCCGCATCTTCTCCCATGCCTCGGTTTATTCTCCCTCTCTGTTCCTCTTCCTGTCGTACCTTGTCCTTGTCTGTCGCGAGAAGGACTTTGAACAAACGCTCCAGACTATCGCTACCGTTCCATACAACAGCAACCATGGCCGAAGAGAGCAAGTGTCCCGTGGCGCACAAAGTGCCCAATGTTGCCGGGCACGGCGTCACCCACCAGCAGTGGTGGCCCGAGTCGCTCAAGACCAACATCCTTCGCCAGCACACCGCCGTCACCAACCCCTACGGCGAGAAATACAGCTATGCTGAGGCCTTCAAGACGCTCGACTTTGAGGCCCTCAAGGCCGACATGCGCAAGCTCATGACCGATTCGCAGGATTGGTGGCCTGCCGACTTTGGCCACTACGGTGGTCTCTTTGTCCGATTGTCGTGGCATTCTGCTGGTACATACCGTGTCTTTGACGGCAGAGGTGGTGGTCGCCAGGTATGAAGCCCAATACAGACGTCGTCGATTGCACGCAACTAACGCACTATTTACAGGGCCAGCAAAGATTCGCCCCTCTCAACTCGTGGCCCGACAACGTCTCCCTCGACAAAGCCCGCCGCCTCCTGTGGCCCATCAAGCAAAAGTACGGCAACAAGATCTCGTGGGCCGACCTCATCATTCTCTCCGGCAACATCGCCCTCGAGGACATGGGCTTCAAGACCGCTGGCTTCGCCGCCGGCCGAGAGGATACTTGGGAGGCCGATGAGGCTACCTACTACGGTGGCGAGGATACCTGGCTCGGAAACGATGTCCGTTACTCCAACGGAAACAAGGGAACCACCAAGCCTGGTGCTACAGACTCGGATCACCCTGCTCACAAGAACATCCACACCAG